>JAYJMB010000006.1:38850-121211 GCA_036873735.1 Pouteria campechiana
GATCTCGAAAGCTGCATCAGCATACCGTTTGGGAATTTCCCAAACATATATATTATGATATAAATTATCTATAATCATAATTTAATTTTAATGGAAAAAACATTTTTCTTGTAGCATTTTTCACTATGGCCCATATAATACTGATTTAGATTATTTAATATAAATGGTATATATTATTTTTTGAACTGTATGAACAAGTGTGATGATTCAAATGGATAAAGTCCAGCCCACTTTTCACCAGTTCTGAATTTGCTTTATTAATCGTAGGTTAACTTATCAAATGTTAGTGTTGGTGTGTATCCGAAACTACTTCATTTTAAATGATTTTTAGAATTATAGTTAAATTTGTATTGAACATTTTTTGTTGTTGACTTTAATTTTATTAAAATATCATATTAAAATTAAAACAAAAAGGTTTCATAGAGTCACTCAATACATAATTGATTACATTGAATTATTTCCCTTTATATTTTCATGAGAAATATTCTTTTCCCAACAATTTCACCTACCCGTATAATTTGTCCTCGCGGGAAGGCGTTTGACCCATCATCAGTTTTCAAGGTCATCGTTGCAGTCTTTTGGCACTTTTGAAGTTGAAAGGGCGAATGGCTGGCTATACCAACCATCCCCGAGTGTACGAATTTTGGCGTTAGAGCGGAGGAAGGCTAGACCTCAAGCAAAAGCCTTCAAGCTGAAATAGATTATCTGCATGACTCATGGAAACAAACGC
Source organism: Pouteria campechiana (assembly GCA_036873735.1). Classification (NCBI taxonomy): domain Eukaryota; kingdom Viridiplantae; phylum Streptophyta; class Magnoliopsida; order Ericales; family Sapotaceae; genus Pouteria; species Pouteria campechiana. The sequence goes on from JAYJMB010000006.1 coordinate 39,581, forward strand.
TCAAAAAGGGCGTGGTCGGAATCATTTTTTCATCTTATTTGACATGTTTCGGTCTCATGTTGTTTCAATTGAATTAACTCAAAAGGCTCGGGCTCCTCTTTGAGTTAACTCGATTTTTATGCTCGCATTTTCCAGAAACGCATGAAACAGATTGCCAACGCATCTTTGTTGGTGTTGGAGGGCGTACATATCCTTTCGGGTTAGGAAAGAGGCAGTAATACTTCTTGTATTTTGACAGCCTTCTTCCATCCCTCTAATGCGAGATCTTTTTATTGAAGATTTAACCCAGTATGGACATGATTATCTTCGAAGGCCGGCCGACCAACCTTATCATCGGAGCTGATAGTGATTTCTGGCGAGGAAACAGGCAGGGGACTGTTGTCCTGCTTTTGGCAGGGATTTCTTTAAAAGGGGCAAACCTATTACCACTACCGATTCCATTTCCGATAGCAACAAGAGGTGAAGACAGCGGTGTAGATATATGACGCCGCCATTGGAGACGTGCGATCGAGCGGGGTGCTTCAATTTTGAGCATGGAGGCAAGGCTCCAACTTGTTGAAATTTGATTGGGAAAAAATGATTTTGCTGCTACGGTTGCTATCTCTATTTTTTGGCAAGGATTTAAGATGGGAAAATTTCATCTCCGTTAGTGGCAAGGGGTGAAGATGGGTTGTGTGCAATGGAGAGTCTGAGGGGGAGATAAAATCCAACCCTGTCGGAATCCATTTGAGGAAGAGGGGTCTTCTGTCGTTGCAATCACACAAATAGGGGGCTGGTGAATACAATTGGGATCAATTGCTCATCGCGAGGAAGAAGATGACATTAGTTCCTAACTGAATGGTAGTTCAAGAAGGGGGTGAATTGAACTTCTTAAAATTTTGACCGATAAGTGCATGTATGTGCTTAAAATATGAGAGAGAATAATTTGCAGCATATATGCACAATACTTTTATAGTAGTTTGATCCTTCTTAGGTTCTTACTCCATTTCTCTGAGTCAGTCTCCTTTACTGATCTTAGAGTCTACTATAACCCTTGTTGGTATTACAAGCTCACCAACAACTTACTAATTTTCCGAGTTCACCAGAAACCCTTACACGTTGGTTTTCAAGCTTACTAAATAACTTACTGGTTTTTCAAAACTAACCAGAAACTTTTACAAACAGTTGGTTTCATAGAACTTACTAACTTTTGGTTTTTCCAAAATGAAATGTACAATAATATTGTCTTTTATTTAAGCTAACATATACGAAAGTTAAAGCTTAATTAAAAGAACAAAGTAAGTAATAAGATCAGATTCAAACTTCTTTTGAATTTGGTATAGATTTGATGTTGAAGATTCTAAATGCTTTGGCAATGATGTAGCAACTGAAGTTGAATGATGGAAAGTTATGAATGCTTTCTTCTTAATCAAAAAATTATTTTCGGTGTAATCTTTCTATTGTTTTAAGTGTTGTCTTAATCCTTTATATATAGGATTTGAAAATTTTAGTCGTTGCAACCTTTGGCACCATTTTCAAACTAGTTAGGCAGGTTTGGTAATGACTTTTGTGTGTTTTCGGAATTCAAAAGTTATGAGTAGAGTGCTCAAAACTTTTGTGCTTTGATCTATACTTCAATATAATTTTTGAAGTGGTTTTACAGAACTTCTGTAGTAAGTAGATTTTTGGCAATTTTCTCTTTAGAATTTCTATCCGTTGTCTTATTCTTCAATGGTCATCTTTGAGTCCTCTGAGAAACTCCTTAGTAGCTTCTGATTTTAGTATGAAGCTTAGGCTTCACTTATGTATAACTTCCTTGAATCATGTTGGCTTAAATATACTTTTGATAATACTTCTGTCTTGATTCTGCATAGAGTGTCATGATTTCTACACTGCTTTTGTGCACCGTGACAGGTTTTGCATTACTTTTGTATAAGATTGTAATGCTTCTGTGTAACATTACGTCTCTTCTGAGCTTGTTTTGTGTAATGTGTCACCATTTCTATATTACTTCCATGTGATTATGCTTTTGCATTTCTTCTGTGTGGCATTACAAAACTTCTGCTTTGTTTTTGAGTAGTGCCATAGAGTTCTATGTTGCTTCTGTGCAATGTGATGATGCTTCTACGTTGCTTCTAGCTTGATTCTGAACAACTGACTCTTCTTCTGGGTTATTTTTGTTTTCTTTTAATGTTTGTTATTGTTGTATCAACTGATTCTGAGTTAGTTATGAGATACTTTTGGCTTGGTTTTGAGTTACATCTTATAACTTATGAGTGATTCTACGTAACTTCTGATTTCTTCTTAGCTTCTAATCTTTTTATGTCAAGCCTTTAAGTAAGTTCTGAATTACTTCTTAGTAACTTTTGAACGTCTTTTTATTTGAGCATTTCTTTATTACCTTTTTTAATCTATTTTGATATTAATACTGCAACACTTAGAAAGTATTTTGTTAGTACCCTAATTCTTCACTCATTTGTTTGTTCATTATCAAAACTAAGTTATTTAATCTCATTCATCATCAAAATCAAGCTTAGTAAAGGGGTTAGACTTCACAGATGATCCCATGAAGGCTAGAGACGGGGCTATCATTGGCAAGGAGGGTTGACAGACTACATAAGGTTATGCGAGATATATTTATATTTTTAAATTTTTTTATTAACATGTAATTTGGGTTTGGGTTGACCCCAACCCAAGTTGGACAGCTTCTAAATCAGGCTCGGGGTTGAGCCCAGGTTCGTCAGGTTCAGGTTGGGAAATCATGAGTTTGAGCACTACCCCAAATCAAGTTCAACGGGCTAAGTTTAGGTTGAACCCAGCCTAGTTGCACCCTTATCTAGTACATAGGTTTGTAAGTCCACCTTTTACCTATGGCTTGGAGGCGTAAGCATTCAACGCCTTTCAACAGGCATCATTTTAAAATGCTTGTGCTCCCTTTTAAGTGACCCATCACATGCATGGTTGCTTTGTCTTCCAATGGCTTTTCAACAAGCACTATTTTAAAATGGTTGTGCTCCCTTTTCAGTGGCCCAACACATGCATGGCTGCTTTCACTTCCTTCTAGTGGCTTTTGTCATCCACCCATTTAACTATGCTGCCATTACAATCACATACAAAGTGGAATCTGTTGGGATTGAGAATTTCACATGCTACAACTTGAGGTAGTTAAGTAAATTAATTTGGGAATAGTAATTTCCTAGGTGCTATAATATATATAATTTTACAAGTAAAATTATAAGGTTATTTCAATATAAAATACCCAAATTTATATGAATTTATGTATATAAAAATCTAAAAGGTACTCAAATTAGTATTAAATTTATTATTTTTTATATACTTTTTTACTTAAATTTTTAATCTTCGACCATTGCATGCAATTAGATATTTCTTAAACTTAGAATTCTATTATTCAAATCCCAATATTGATACATATCCAAAAGTAATACAGGGATTATAAATATCTTTATGATTTTTATGTGATGTGTGCCACTCTTCACTTGGACACCTTGCTTCTGCACCTTACATCTAGGCTCTAGGACTCTTTTGCGCCTTAGTGAGCCTTGCGCCTTTAACATCTATGGCGTGACTCTCGTCCGAGCCAATTATTTCCACAAGTCAATAGCTTATTTGGGAAGAGTTTGTTGTTAGATCCAAGCACTTCACAAAATGTTTTAGTCATATCATGATTAAGGGTAAAATATAAATTTAAACATTAGGTAATTAATGTGAGTAACTTAGTGAGAATACTTCAATCAATGTTGTGTTAATTTCCCTCAAAATATCTTAACAAGTGATTGCCTTAGGAGGTTAACAATATCATCTATTTTTTGAGGCGTAGATGTATAATTAGTATAGTAATAATAGTGGAAGTGATCCCATGAAAATGTTTTCATGGGAGTTGTGGTGAAGATGCTCTATTTTATATTTTAAAAATTGGATAGTCGAGTTTATTCATGATGTTAAGCATTAGGTATTTAGCTGAGATGCAAAAAGTTACATCATTTGGAGACTTATAGGTCATAAAATTTATTTTAATTGAAAGTTAATATGAATCTATTAATTTTTTTAAAAAATTATCATGCAAATTATGGTTCACTCAAGTCTCCAAATGATGTAATATTTTACATCTTGGCTAAAAACCTAATGCTCAACATCATTAATGAATTAGAGTTTTAAAATGCATTTTGTAAAATATAAAATGGAGCATTTTCACTACAACTCCCATTCTCACGCCCCCATATCACTACTACTACTATGAGGTTACTACCATCTTTCGAGACATGTGACATCTTTCCAAGATCTAAGGAATTCTGTGAACCATCTACTACATACTAGAACCATGCATGTAACATAATAATATTCACATCATGCATGATAACAACATAAGATTTCACGTGATCCATAATAATAGTCTTAATTAAGTCATCCATCACGAACTATTATAACATCTATTAAGTCAGAGACTAATTATACGACATGTCTTATACCTTATCAAATTATAAAATACATCAATATAGTTCAAAATACAACCAAACCTTTCCGCTAAATATTCTTTTGCCGCTAATCACATAAGGTAATAACTAGGCACACGAAGCCACTTGCCATCTTTTTTTTTGGGCTCTTACCTAATCATCTCCATGTTCGACTCTTAGATTCCTGCCACCTAAAAAAATTGATAAAACAAAACTATGAGCTTGGCAAGCTTAATAAGCAAGCTAAACTGACTAATTCTCTTTCACAAATCATACTTAACTCATTTCATGACTTTCTTTAAGAAAAATGAATGCTTACATGAAAATTTTCAAAATATCTCATAATCATGCTCATGTTAAACATCTCAAGTGTACATTCTATGCAACTGTTTGCCCTTCCGAGACTTTTTGCTTAGACAGCCCTAGTTGAATTTGGTGTGTAGTTTTCATGACAACAAAACTTGTAAATAACTTGAACCTATAGTGTTGCTAAGATTTCAAATTTCAGAGGAAGCTTTAAAGGACACATTTCAAATTTCAAAGGAAGTTTCAGAGGTTTGAAAATGACCTTTAAAGGTTTTAAGAATTTGCTGTCCAAAATTCAAGTTTTTTAATAATGTGCTGCTAAAATAAAATGCTATAATAACTTTCAGAGGAAGACTCAAAGTTCTAAACCTTGTCTTTAGAGGTCTAAAGAACACCATATTTCATAACTGCTACAGTAACTTTTAGAGAAAGTTTCAGAGGATGCGCCTTGACCTTCAAAGTTTTAAAAAACCTGCTATCTCCTTGTGTGCTACAATAATTGCTATAGTAATTTTTAGAGAATTTTTTTTGAGGAATGCCCTGACCTTTAGAGTTTTGAAGAACACACTGCCTTCTCGTGTGATATCGTGACTGCTATAGTAATTTTTAGAGGAACCTTCAGAGGAACACCCCAATCTTCAGAGGTTGAAAAAATGCTCTATCATCCCGTATGCTATAGTAATTGTTATAGTAATTTTCAGAGGAAGATTCAGAAGAACACCCTAACCTTCATAGGTCTCAAGAAGTCACTATTTTTTACAATAAAAAATTGACATGACATTTCAATGGCTAATTTTCAATGGTTTTCTTCCAAACATTCAAAAGCCTCTTTAAAACTTATTAATAGTATAGTTCTATTCAAATGGTGGCTCAAGAGGGGGAGATGAATTGAGCCTTTAAAAATTTTGGCCAAGTTAAAAATTAAAGTGCTGAAAGGATGAGAAACAGATCACACAACACAAGGCAATGATATTTTTATAGTGGTTCAGTATTCACTGCTAATTAACCGCAAGTGCACGGTGTCGGGTTTTGTAATACAGTGATGAGAAAGTATCATCTCCAAAGGGATTGTATATTTCAATTAATCACTATCTATTACAGTAAGTAATTCTGCTTCTATCTGGAAAACTCAAATAATATGAATTTAACTAAGAGTTAGAGATAGACAAGCTTTTAGTGGATAGAGACCAAGGTAAAGAAGCTCTAGAGGATCGATTTCACTTATGCTTAAATCATGGTGCTCTTAACTCATTATACATTGATCATTCTATTGGTTTATAAATGAAGAATGCTATTACACTATGATTTTTTTGGATGATTCTGCAACACCTAAAAGCTCTCCTGAGTCATTTAGAGTCTTATGTTATGATGCCTAGATCATATTCGAGATTTCCTCTCCTAAGTATCGAATCCCAAATATACATTCATTCAGTAAATGGTCAGTAAATTGAAAGCATTAAGAATAAAGCATCATAAATAAACCAATAAGAACTGTCAATCATATAAATCATTAATCACACCATAATGTCAGTATAAGATCTATCTCTCCTCTAGAATGAGGAGTTTAGCTACTCATGATGGCATAAAAATCCATATAACATTCACACAACATATCAAAATTCAAATCCCAACTCTAATCCAAGATACAAGTGATAAATGAAATGTAAAACATTAAAGGAATAAGGATTAAAGTGGTTGCAACTCATCCCTTTGCTGGTTGGCTTTGAAATCCAACTTGAATCTTCCTCCCAAAACCTCTCCAAAAGCTCCCTTCTTTCTATTCTCTCTAGCCTCCGAAAATGTCCCCAAAACCCTAGCAAAAAACTCCCTAAAAACTTCAAAACAAGTTCCCTTAAAAACCCCTTGCATAAACCTAAAAATCACACAACACAAGATCCTGAAAATCTGCATCACCATCAATGGCGTGGCAAAGTTCTAGATCTCCATGTTGATTGGCATGGAAGTATGACAATGGGTGGTAGCATAAAATGCCAATTCTGACCTTTAATTTTTGTTGATGCAAGGGTATTTTTTATCTAGGCTATTTCAACTCCAAAATGCTAAAGCACCAAAATTTCTAGTTGCCAAGGAGGTCTGGTCTTTGGGCTGTGGCACCAGAATTTCTGCCCTCTTTTGTTGATCCTTTCTTGCTCCACTTTTTCCATCTTTGAGTTGCACTTTTGTTCCTTAGTTTGACTCCATTCTTCCTCCATCCATGGCACCTATAAAAACAAATAAAATCCAATAAAATGCATCTAAACTTCTCAAGAAAAAATAAGTAAACATGCTTGAATAATATAAAAGATAAGTGAATAATATTCACTTATCAAATATCCCCAAAGTTACTTATTTGCTAATCCTCAACTAAAATATAAGAATAAACTTTTAAAAGGATACAAGACACATCAATCAAGTTCATTATTTAAAAACCTCAATAACATTAACATGTTTAAGAAGAATATTTCAAGCTATCGTATATGCAGACTTTGAACCTGAGCATTTTCCTTTCTAGGTGCATGTGCAACAATTATAGCCATTTCAATCTAATCACTTCGTACTCATATTCATTCATGTAACCAATCAATACATGTTCAATGCAAACCTATGAACTCATAAATTAAGAGAGACTATAATAGATATGCATATGATATTTTTCTTTTTATGGGCTCTATTATTATCACATTCCTCATATTTATCTTCTTTTCAATTCTTCAGAATGTGATCCCCTCAAAATTTTGAGTTGTATTACTACCACACCCCCAAACTTATTTTCTTTTCAATTCTTGGAGATGCAATTCCCCCAATTAAATGATGAATATTTATACATGCTTTTCGTTTTGAATCTACTATTCATTTCAACCACTAATTATAATGAATTCTAGAGTTCAACTGAATTAATGCATGCTTAGTCACCTAACCAATGCTAATTATTCAATGCATTAAAAAGATATGGTCATATTATCAACATGTAAAAGGAAACTACAGTAAATTAGATAATTAATTAGGTCAAGAAATAGACAATAATGATGCTCATCATTTTCATCCTAACCCTTGTTAAATGTCACTTACATGTCATTGGTTTTTTATGATGACCTTAAATGGATGATCTAAACGATTTTTTTTTTGCATTTTGCATAAACCAGCACAAACCAAAACAACCACATTTAACTAAACACAAAAAGAACTCAAGTAAACAGAACACTAAACACAATAACACAAATAGACCACAAAACAATATCCCTAAACTTAAAAACAAACATTGTCCTCAATGTTGAATAAAGGCGATAAAAAGGAGGGCTTCCCTGATATATATCTTCATTCATCCTCTTTATTGTCCCATTCTTCTGATTTCTCTTCAAGGAGATATGGAGGAAAGGTGGGTGGAGTGGGGAAGACAATGGAGCTGACTCCTTGTGACATGCTGCAACTTTGAAACATAGCATTTAGAGCCTTGTTGTAATCCAGAAAGTATTAGAATTGTTGTTGCTACTCCATCATCATATGCTTCTACCAATTCTATTTTGGGTTTCGCATTTCTTCAATCTGCTTTTGGAGACCATCTATGGTAGGTTCCCTAGGAGGAGGTTCCATTGCTGGTCTTTGTCGAGAAGAGCTTGGTGTAATAGGCTCACTTGCTTCCTCCTCTTGACCACCTTGTTTCTCGGAAGTTTGGAGCATAGCATGTGTGATGGGTGGTAAGGGGTGTTGGAGCTCTTCTTTGGCACTAGTTAGGACTCCCACCATCTGACACAACTCATAGATAAGTGAAGGATGTCCAAGTCCACTTGTCGGCCATCCTATCATGAATGATATGATGGATTGATTGATTACTCGACCCATATCAATGGACAATCCCATCTATATGACATAGTTCAGTATTGCTCGCTCTCTTGTAACATCCAAGACATGGCTTGATGGCAACAATTTGGTTGAGATGAAATAGTGCCACGCTCGACTCTTCGTTTTTAGCTACCCTTGTGGAAAGCTGAGCACTTTGTCATTCTTCTTCTTCCACTGGTTACCGGGTTTCATAAGGAGATTGGTGATAGAGTCAAAATCTAGTCCTTGATCAAGATGAGTACTCATTCTCTTCGATATCTAGGAGTTCGTAGACTTGATTGATGGTGGATCTCTCAAAATGCACCATCTTCCCCCTTACAATTGTCTGTAGCCATCTTGGATCAACTTTATGTTGCTCCCTGGCATTTGCATAGAACTCTCTGATCAGTGGCACTACACCAATGCTAGGATGAGCTATGAATTTCTCCCAGTACCTTTCACTAATGATATCATCAATGGCACTATATGTCGCATCAAATCCTCTTTCTTGGATGCATTTTTGATCCACAATTAATTATCAATAAATGTTGGCTGCTTGTGGATTGAAGAATGTTGGTTCAATTTGTGTATCAGACTCTACCGTTCTTCTTTTCTTGGATGGTCGAGCAGAAATCGATTTCTTAGGATGCATGGTGTGTATGTAGTTCTTCAACTCCAAAGAATCTTTCTTTGTAGCAAATATCACTCAATGGGCAATGAAAAATTCCCAAACTTCATAAATGAGTGATCCTCCCTCAATGAGGCAATTCCCCAGAAAGGTTATACGCACTTGAGATTGTCTTCAAATTTGCCTTAATGGGGCTTCCAATTCCACTCCAATACAAAACCAATCTTCAGACATATCTACCGGCAACAATCTCTACAGAAAAATTCCAAATATTTCCCCTCAAGCACTTCATCAAACACATAGTGTGCACTATGAAAACACTCCCTACCAACACTCCAATCCACCATCATTTTGTTGGAATCACACACAAGAACCTCAAGACAAGAAAATGGAGCGAGTTGATATAGATGCCACCTGATTCCTCCAAACTTCTTTGCCAAACACGGGATCCTAGCCATGCATTTGTTGTAGAAGGAGAATGGAGGATAGATTTGAGCATGGAGAAAGAGATTGGAGGAGGAAGAAGAGCTTGGGTGATGCATTCGTGGGTTAATCAAGGGAAACGATGATTTAGAATGGGGAAAAATGGGTTTGGAAAGAGGTGGAGATGTGCGAGGGTTTGGCGTTACAAAGAAGGGGGTGAAATAAGAGGGCCATGAACCTTTGGGCATAAAAGGGATTTGGGCACCATGGCCCCAGATTGGGCATCGCAACACCGATATTGCTACCCACTAGTCCTTTGCAAAAACATTTTGGGCGCCTCGGCCCCTATCAGGATTATTATATATGATTTTGATGATAACAAACTTGTATTAAGATAGGAAATAGGTGTGCTTAAATCTATGCATAAGCATAATTATGATTTGATAAATGTTAACTTTAATTGATACATAATCATAAATATTTAATTATGCAAGAAATGCAATCTTTCACTATATGGTGTGCTTAATATTATTGATTATTCATTAATGCAATAATTTGTTAAATTATGCTATGCCTGATATTCACTTAAGCTTTCACATTATGTACTTAAATAGAAATGTATATTATCCTTACCCTATAATATGATTAAATCACACGAGGATTAAATATATTCTAATAATGCATCTGAAAGGTAACAATGTAGCAAGTGTAGAATAGTTCTAAGTGCAGGATCTTAATTATCTGCAATAAATTGTCATAACCATCTGCTATATTCCAACAGGGCTGAATTGATAAAAATTATGGAAGAAGAGGAAGAAAGTAGAGGCATTAGGTTAACAACAAAGGTTGCATTGTCTAAGAGAAAAATTCCACGGACAAATACAATAGAAGAAAATAAGGTCTAAAAAATGCGCTACAACGAGCTTGCCTTGTCTATTAACCTCAAAGAGAAACTTCCACAGACAAATGTAAGACAGAAGTAGTTGAAGACAAAGTCATGGTCAAAGAGCATAAAGTTGTTTGAGAAATTCCAATGATCTACACTGACTAAATAAGATTTGTCTGAGACAAAGTAAGAAGAAGCAATCTTATCAAACACTCAGACAAATGAAGAAAGAAGGAACAACTGCCTAGACAATCATGCACAAAGTGAAGAAAAATTTAGCTAACCAACAAAGTTAGAAGAATAGATTTGTCTGAGGATAAAATGACAAGATGAACAAATAAAAGAGTGCAACTTCAGTTGAGCCAAGACAAACAAATCAAGAATGAAGAAAGCAAGAAGTTGCAGAAGCAAACTTCTACTGCTTAAACAAGGCAGAACAAATGAAGAGCTCAACTTTGTCTGCAGATCAAAATTTTCTATTACTTACTTCAGACAAAGTGGCGGACAAAGTGGAAGATGAAGTAGAAGCTGAACTATGAGCATAGACGAAGCTACACAAACAAAGAGGTGCTTGGACAAATAAACTTCAACAAACAAAGGCACATTCATCTGCAAGCTTACAATAGACATACCTATAGACAAAGTTCATAGTAATTCATCCAAGATAAAGTAAAGCAAAATTTGTATATCACTTACATCAAATGAATATTATACTTTGCCCATTCAAATAAGACAAAGCAGAATTCATTTGTCACCTCCAACAGACAAATATAGAACAATAGAAGAACATCATACTTCATTTGTTCATGATAGATTATCTATCAATCAGTTTGACTTCGTCTAGAGCACCTAAAGTTTGTTTGTTATTTACAACAGACAAAGCATATTCACAAAGGATCGACTGGCAGATAAATCTCTTGGAGGAATTCATATAGATAAAGTAGAGTTTATTTATCGATTAGTTCAACTTTGTCTATGCCATTTAGAGTTTGTCTGCTATTTACAACTGATAAATTCCACTTACGAAGGATCGATTGATAGACAAACTAATGGGAGAATTCATAACAACTTATAACAGACAAATACAAACAAATTAATGGGAGAATTCATCTACAATTTATAAAAGATAAATGCAGACAGAGAGAGGCCGTTGCTTGTCAGAGAAAAATCAATTTATGTGACTTGCATTGAAATGACATCTAAATCCATGCTTTTAATATGCAGACTCATTACAGTCACCATTTACAGCAACAAGCGGGGATGCAACATTTCAAGTTGTGTCAAGTCAAAACTTGAAAAGACATTTCAACAACAACTTATCTTCCCCTCTATAAAAGAATGACAATGTAGCAGCTCAAGATAAATCAGAAAGGCATGGACACCAATTGAAGAAATCTCAACAGCCTCATTTATTCAATCCTATTCTCATTTTTGCATTCAACGAAACCCATCTTCTCCAACAGTCAAAATTATGAAGAAGCTATTTAAGGAGAAAAGGTGGAATGATTCAAAGGTGGTGAAGGAATACATTTCAAGTGAGCTTAGTCTTATGCAAATCCTTCCACCCATGACCAAGAGCTTAAACCGTCTTTTATTTTTCATGAGCTTAAACTGCATATCCTTATGGCCATTAATTTACATTAAGGTAAGATCTTTGTATTACATAAAGCTATAAAGAGATCACATCTTCCCTTGTGCTTAAGTGATATAGTATGCAAAAGTGTATAAATTTTCTAGTAAACTTAAAACTAGAGAGTTGTTGGTGATCTCCAAAAAACCAATAAGTTTTCTAGTGATCTTCGAGACTAGTAAGTTTCCTAGTGAGCTCATGAAAACTAGAAGAGTGCTTGGAGCACTATGTTTATGCCCCTTGGAGCTGGAATCTAGAAGAGTGTTGGGAACACTTTTGTATTTCCACTATACAAGATATAGCCCAAGGCACAATGATTATGTGCTCTTAGAAGAGTGGATGTAGGGATGGGGTTCTCGAACCACTATAAAAATTGTGTTGTCTGTGAGCGTGTGTTTTCTTATTTGTTTTATTCTTTATGCACTTTGCCATTTTTATTATCTATCTTACTATGCACCATACACAATCACGAAAAGAGGGAAAGGTTTCAATAGGGGTTAAGCAATGAAGTTTTATATACCCAATTCACCTCTGCCCTCTTGAGTTAAAGCCATACTATAAGAATCTGCAACCCCAAGATTAATGACTTGGATTTTTGCCTTTTCAGTGTTCCTTTGCTCCACTAATGACACCTGTGCTTCAAATTTTCATTTATCTTACTTCTCAATCCTCCAATTCAAGCATTTAACTTGCCAAACATAAAACAACCATTCACTATTGGAAACATATATAAAAATCAATATAAAAGTGACATCCTAAGATTCAAAGCGAATTAAATTAAACTAATGCAGTTATTGTCAATGGATACTTCAACAATACAAAATCTATCCTAATTCTAAGAATTTGAAATAAATGAAAGACCATTAGCTTGGGTTGCCTCCCAAGAAGTGCTTAGTCTATAGTCTCATCCTGACTATTATCTTTTTCATTCCTCTTCCTTGAAGTGGATAATGTCTCCAATCTTTCTTTCACGCTCATAGTATTAGTTAATCTATTGTCCATTCACTTTGAATGTTTTGCCATCTTTTGTGCTCAACTCCATTGCTCCATGTGGAAACACATTATTCACAATGAAAGGTCCAAACCATTTGGACTTCAATTTTCTAGGGAATAATTTGAGCCAAGAGTTGAAGAGTAAAACTTGTTGGCCTAGTCGGAGTTCCCTCTGTAAGATGAGCTTGTCATGTTGCTTCTTGGTTCGGTCCTTGTAAATCTGTGCATTTTCATAAGCCTCATTTTAGAAATCTTCCAATTTATTGAGTTGAAGTAATCTTTGCTTCCCTAAACCTTCAACATTTAAGTTCAATTTCTTCACAGCCCAAAATGCTTTGTGTTCTAGCTAAACTTGAAGATGACATGCCTTCCCAAAGACTAATCTGTATGGCGATATCCCAATTGGTTTCTTAAACGCAGTTCTGTAAGCCCATGGTGCATCATCAAGTTTTTCGGACCAATCTTTCCAATTGAAGCCAACAGTTTTCTCTAGGATTTGCTTATTTTCTCGGTTGGACACCTCTGCCAGCCCATTGGCTTGTGGGTGGCATGCCAATGCTACTTTGTGCTTCACACCATATTTTGAATCATGGTGTGCCAAATCTTGTGAATATGTTCCTATGAAGAAATTTCAACACCACCTTGGAGTTATTAGAAGTTGTGGCGATTGCTTTCACCCACTTAGAGACATAATCAACTGCTAGCAAAATTTAAGATTGCCCAATGGAGATAGGAAAAGGACCCATGAAATCTATTCCTGAAACATCAAAGATTTCCACTTCTAAGACATAAGTTAATGGGATGATGACTTGAGAATGTGCCAGTGCATTGACAGTGATCACAAGTCTTCACAAATGCATAACTATCATTGAAGAGGGTTGGCTATTAAAACTAGATTGCAATACCTTTACAGTAGTCTTGGTTACACCATGATGACTGCCATAAGGAGATGAATGACATTGTTGCAAAATGTCATAAATTTATTCCTTTGGAATTTACCTCTTGATGATTTGGTTTGAACATCATTTGAACAACATTGGATCATCCCACAAGTAGGCTTTCACATCATGAAGAAATTTCTTCTTTTGTTGCCATGACAAATCTGGGGGTAGAGTTCCACACACTATATAGTTTACAAAATATGCAAACCATGGGCATTTTCCACTCAGAACAAACAGCTGTTTATCTAGAAATTTCTCTTGAATTGCTCTCTCTTCTCTTGGATGCTCCAACCTAAACAAGTGGTCAGCCACCACATTGTCACTTCCTTTCTTGTCTTGAATTTCCACATCAAATTGTTGCAACAATAAGATCCAATGAATCAATCATGGTTTGGCATCTTTCTTTGCAAATAGGTATCGGAGGCCTAAATGATCAGTGTGCATGATGACTTTAGACCTAATGATATATGACCAAAACTTTTCCAATGCAAACATCACAACTAGCAATTTCTTCTTGGTTGTGGTGTAGTTCTTGTGTGCATCGTCTAATGTATGACTTGCATAGTAGATTGTTTTGAAGATCTTATCATGTTCTTGTCCAAGAGCTGCTCACAATGCTACATCACTTGCATTGCACATGATTTCAAATGGCAAGTTCCAATTAGGCATCCTTAGGATTGGTGCAAAAATCAGCTTTTCCTTCAACATATTGAATGCCAAGCACAATTTATCAAAGTTAAAAGGAGTGTCTTTTTCAAGGAGATTAGATTTTTGAGAAGTCTTTGATGAAGCTTCTGTAGAATCCTGCATGGCCTAGGAAACTATGAATTCCCTTTGTATTGGTTGCAGGTGGGAGTTTTTCAATTGCTGTAATCTTTCCTCTATCCACTTCCAGTCCAGAAGCTGACACTCTATGTCCCAGTGCAATCCCTTCCCTAACCATGAAATGACACGTCTCTTAATTGAGATCGAGGTTAGTTTCATTACATCTTTGCAGGATAAGAGACAAGTTATACAATCATTGATCGAAGGTAGAACTAAAAACTAAAAAATCATCCATGAATACTTCCATAATGTTCTCCACCAAATCATGAAAAATTGCCATCACGCACCATTGAAACGTGGCGTGAGCATTACATAACCTAAAAGGCATTATCCTATATGCAAAGGTACCATATGGGCAAGTGAAGGTTGTATTCTCTTTGTCCTCTAGTGCAATTACAATCTAATTGTAACCCAAGTGTCCATCAAGAAAGCAGTAATAATCATAGCCGGCTAAACGGTCCAACATTTGATCAATAAAAGGAAATGGAAAATGATCTTTTAGAGTGGCTTTATTCAATTTTCTATAATCAATGCACACTCACCATCTTATCACTATTTTGTTGGCAATTAATTCATTATTTTCATTCTTAATCACAGTCATCCCACCTTTCTTTGGCACACATTGAATTGGACTCACCCATTCACTGTCAGAGATAGCATAGATAATATTTGCTTTGAGTTGTTTAAAAACCTTGGCACATACTACCTCCTTCATTGCACGGTTCACTTATCTTTAATGCTCTATGGAATGTTTGTAAGAATCTTCCATCTGAATCTTGTGCATGCAGATGGCTAGGCTTATTCCCTTGATGTCTTCAATTGACCATGCAATAGCTGATTTGTGTTTCCTCAATACTTGGAGTTTCTCTTCTTCCAAATCTGTTAAAGAAGAGGAAATAATCATTGGAAGGGATAAATCACTGCCTAGAAATGCATACCTCAGATGATCTGGCAATTGCTTGAGTTCCAACATAGCTTTTACTTCTTCCACAACTAGTTCTTCTTCCAAAGCTTTCACTTCATTGCTGATTTTATCTTTTGATACTGCCGCCAAAGCTAAGATATGTCCTTTGACCTCTCAAGAACCTATCACATCTTGGCTAATAGAATTTGCAATATATTTTTCTAATGGATCTTGACTACTTACATCATTAAAAACAACAGTTACACAATCATTCACTACTTCAATTCTGCTACATGTACTCTTTTCAAGTGGATAGTTCATGGCATGGTAACTATTGAACTTTATCTCCTCATCATCAATTCACAAGGTTAGTTCACCTTACTGAACATCAATTAATGCTCTTCCTGTTGCAAGAAATGACCTTCTAAGAATTAGAGGCATTTCATGATCTTCCTTCATGTCTAGTACCACAAATTCGACCAGAAAGATGAATTTATCCACCTTTACTAATATATCTTCTATGATTCCCCAAGGATAGGTCAAAGACCTATCTGCTAATTATTATGTGATGGTGGTTGGCTTCAACTTTCCCCATCCAAGCTTCTAAAAAATTTACAAAGGTATTAGATTAATGGATGCACCTAAATCACATAATGCCTTATGAAATGAAGAATTTCCTATAATGCATGGGATAGTAAAATTTCTTGGATCTTTCAGTTTTTTGAAAGCTTTTTCTACAATATGACACTACATTCCTCGATTAGTTTGATTGTCTTGAACTCTTCAAGCTTTCTTTTCTTAGACATGATTTCCTTCATGAACTTGGCATAATTGGGCATTTGCTCTAAGGCCTCCACAAAAGGAATATTAATGAGAATTTTTTTAAAGATTTCAAGGAATTTGCTAAACTGTTTATCAATTTTTCTTTTCTCTAAAATCTTTGAGGAAAAGGAAGTTGGGGTTTCAAGATTAGAGGGTTATCACAGAATGTGATTCACCTTGGTTTCTAATCTTCTTGCTTTGTCTCATCCTCTATTTCTCTTTGTGAGGCCCCATCTTGGCTCTTTGCCTCTGAGGAAGGTCAACATCTATGGGGTTCCAATTCTTTGCCACTTCTCAATGTTATAGTATTGGATTGCTCCCTTGGGTTCTTCTCCATGTTGCTAGGAAAATTACCCTTGTTTGAACTATTCAAAGTGCTTGCAAGCTACCCAATCCACGTTTCCAAATAATTGATCGACACATTTATATTCCCCATGTGTCTTTCAATGCTGTCACATCTAGCTTCATTTCTTGAAAATCTTGTTTGAATCTCAGTTATAAAGGTGGTCATGAGATCTTCAAGTGATGGTTGCTTCTCTGCCGATTGAGATTATTGAGGAGGTTGAAAACCAGGAGGAGGATTTATGGCATTTCTTGGATTCCCATAAGAAAAATTCTCATGGTTTCTCCATATTTGATATTATTGATTTTCCATGTTGTTTCCATGAAAATTGTTGTAGCCCTTGTTGTTCATAAATTTCACATCTTCTTTGGCTTGGTCTGTTGCCATGTATGAACCCACTATAGAGGAAGACTCTCCTGAAGTTGAATCACCCTTTGATGATGAATTGGCTATGGCTAGCTAGTGAGTAAGAGATGACATTTGTGCAGTGAGGGTTGTGATTTGATCCAATTCAAAACAATCTGTGACTTTCCTCATCATATTATGTTCCTTTGGCTATAGGAAATTGTTGGATGTCATATTTTCAAGCAATGAATAGGCATCTTCTTCGATCTTTCCCATCAGTGAACCTCCAGAGGTAGCATCCACAATCGTCCTGGTTTGACCATTCAACCCATTGTAGAATAATTGAATTCGAAGACAATTAGGAAAACCATGCTGAGGACACCTTTTAATCAAGTCCTTGAACCTCTCCCAACATTCATAAAGTGGCTCAAAATCTATCTGTTTGAACTGTCCTATCTCACTTCTGAGTTGAGTAGTTTTTCCTGGTGGAAAGAATTTTGATAGAAACTTTTCCACCATTTCACCCCACATGGCGATGCTTCTTGGTTGAAGGCTCTGCAACCAACCTCTTGCTTTATCCCTCAAAGAGAAAGGGAACAATCTTAGTCTAATGGCGTTATCAGAAATACCATGCATCTTCATAGTATCACTTATCTCTCTGAACACCGCTAAGTGAATATTTGGATCTTTACATGATGAACCCCCAAACTGATTTTGTTGCATCATGTTTATTAATGCCAGCTTGAGCTCAAAGTTGTTGTTATTAATTATAGGATAAGCGATTTTAGAGTAATTTTCATTGACCATCGGTTTAAAGTAGTCATTGATTGCTCATGGTTGATTTGGGTTCGCCATTGTGCTAGATTTGGCTTGCTTTGCTCTTCTAATTTCTTGGAATGTTCTTCCAATCTCTAGATCAAAAGGAGTCAAATCAAGCTCTCTAGGATCTTGCATGCACTATCAAGGAAGTAAAAAAAATGAATTGAATAAAGATAAAAGAACAAAAATTTAGAGTAGAATAAAAGAATACAAATCATAATCAAAACTAGAATTATCTTGTAGCAATATTAGTGAAAAATTAAAAAAATATTAATCCATAGCAACGGCACCAAAAACTTGTTCGCTATAAATTAACTACAAGTGCATGGCATCAAGCTTTGTAATATAGTGATGAGAGAGTGTCATCTAATGGAATTGTTGTATGATTTTGATGACAACAAAACTTGTCTTAAGACTTGATCTATGCTAATGATGATTTTAGTCTAGGAAGCTAAAATGAAGACAAATATGCTTGGTATGAATAATCATTATTGCAATATTTTGAATGCAAGTATATTACATAAATTGTTTTAGAAAATGAAGAATTCATTATGATCCATAGTGCATTAACCTTGTTTATTATATGTTGGATCATAGATAGATCATGTGCTTATAACTTTAAGCTTTCATTAGAAAAATACAATAAGTGATTAATTCATGTTCTACAACTTGTGAAAATCATGTGGGGATAAACATATTTTGATAAGTGTGCTTCATAGAAGATATTATTTTCTTTACATGAAAGAGAAATTATGCTTAAATGAAGTTATAGATACAAAATCATGATTTAAAGTACATATCCATGCTTTACAACTTATGCAAATTACAAATGGATAATAGTGATTCATAATGGAAAATATAATAAAAAATATCAAGCTAGTAATATTGAAAAAGTGCAGAAATCTTAATGTGCAGGTGTGTTGCTATAGTAATTTTACTACAGTAAAAAGTTACAGTGCTGCTATAGTAATAGATGAAGTGGAAGTGACTGATGAAGTGGAATTATTTCCAATGAAAAATGAAGTGGAATTGCTACAATGATATTTTACAATAATCTACTACAATAACCATCAGACGAAGCAATAGACAAAGCAGAAGCATCAGATGAAGCAACAGGCAAATTTCTACATTGACTTGCTACAATAATTTACTATAGTGCAATAGACAAAGCTTCAAGCCAACAGATAAAGTAATAGATAAAGCAGTGAGGTGCTACAGTAACATTGCTATAGTGCATTGGACACAGCTTCATCAGTATATGAAGTAACAAACAAAGCGAAGCGATGCTACAGTGATCTGCTATAGTAATGATGCTATAGGAAATCTGCTATAGTAACCAATAGACAAAGTAGCTGATTCATCTGCTACTTACTTTGGACAAAGCAGTGCCACAGTGATCTGCTACGATAATGCTACTATAGTAACGTGCTACCATAAATTACTATAGTAAAAATTTGCTATTTTCAAATATCAAAAACTCAACACTCTGCAGCTGCTGGATTTTGTAATAATATTCTTCCAAGCAATCCACAATCTTTCTGGATGGTAAAAACAGACAATCCATTGAAGAAGAACAAAATGCTTAAGGGTTCTAGATGCTAAACAAGAATCAAATATCAAGAACCCATTCAAATTTCCAAGTGCAGGATTGCAGATATTTGTTCTAACCATCTGCTACATTTTAAAAAGTTTAAGAGATTTTGAAATATGCTCAAAGACGTTAATCTAATACTCTATTCAAAATCTCAAGAAATAATGAAAAGGTAGCAGAAGGAAGAAGAAGTTCAAAGATGAAAACACATCTGTCTGAAAAATTAAGAAGCCCAACTTCATCTATGGACAAAGTAGGAGATGAAGAGAGTCTGTTTAGCTAGAAAGAGACTTCATCTAATACTTACTTCAGACAAATGCAATAAAGCATTGCTCAAAGTGGAGGAGCTAAATTTGTCAAAATTTATTATCTTCTTACCAAAATTGTGAATTAAGTCAGAGCTGTAACATCTCCTCATTCGTCAGTTCCCTGAACCAGCTATTGACCTTCTTCTATGTTAAGGTCTGTATTGCAGAACGACTCTAAGCATATGAAAATTAATTAGAAGATGGCATTTTCAAATGGGAGATTATCAGAATGTATTCTACATTTATTTCCTGCTCATCCACTTTTATCTCTACATTCAATGAAGATCTTCTTTCCCCAACATTCAAGTTTTCAAGAGACTTATTTAAGGAGAAAAGGTGAAATGATTTAGAAGGAGGTAAAGGGAGACACTTCAAATGAGCCTATCCTTATGCAAATCCTTCCACCCATTGCTAAGAGCTTAAACCATTATCTATCTTTCATGAGCTTCAATCTGCATATCTCTATGGTCATTGTCTTTACATTTTGGGAAGATCTTTATATATTGGTAGAGCTGTAAAAGATCATATCTTCCCCTATGCTTCATTGTAACACTTTGTAAAGTGTCAGTTTTCTAGTTGATCTAAAAACCAGAGAGTTGTTAGTAAGCTCTGAAAAACTATCAAGTTTGCTGGTGATCTTTGGAACTAGTGAGTTTCCTAGTGAGCTCGTAAAAACCAGAAGAATACTGGGAGCACCATCTTTATGCCCCCTGGAGTTAGAATCTAGAATGGTGTTGGGAACACTTAATTATGCCCCTTAGAGCTAGAATTTAGAAGAGTGCTGGGAGCACTATTGGGTTTCCATTATATGGGATATAGTGGAACCCAAGGCACAATGAGTGTGTGCTCTTGGAAAAGTAAATGTAAGGATGATCTTCCCGAACCACTATAAAAATTATGTTATTTGTGTATGTATGTTTACTTGCTTTATCCTTCATGAACTTTACAATTTTATCATTCACTTTATGTTACACCATACACAAGCACGAAAAGAGGAAAATAGTCTAACAGGGGTTAAGCAACTCTTGGGTTAAGCTATACTTCGGGAACCAACATCATCTCCATAGGGATTGTATATTTCAATTAATCACTATCTACTATAGTAAGTAATTCTATTTTTATTTGGAAAAATCAAATGATATGAATTTAACTAAGAGGTAGAGATAGACAGGGTTTTAATAGGAAAAAACAAGGGTAAAGAAGCTCTAGAGGATTGATTTCACTTATGATTAAATCATGGTGCTCTTTACTCACTATACATTAATCTTTCTATTAGTTTATAAATCAAGGGTGTTAATTCATTCAACTCCCTCTCTTGAGTGCTGAGCTAAGTATCTATTCTCAACATTCCAACTTTGATTTGTAATGCCCCGCACTAGGGCCTATGCATTTTCACATTACCCTCTAATTTTTTTATTTTTAAGGAAAATATTCTATCTAAAATTCAGTAGAGTCTTCCCTCAAGATCTATACTTGTGCATACATTTATATATAAAGCTAAAATTTTTAATAGTTATAAAGAAATGCTGAACTTCATAAAACACACACTAATAGCTACCCATTCGCCTATAGGTGCATGCCCAAGATCGAAACCAAATCATGATGACAATCTACCTTGCTAAATTAATACAATTCCAATCACAATAATATAATTAATTCACTATGATATGTCATATAATTGATTAGACATCATGTGAAGTCTTTTGAATATAATTATACAATTACACAACAAAATTACATTTACAAATCATTATACCACAAAGAAAATGTCTTCAAATCTTACCTTTTAGTCCCAACCGATAATTGAGATTCTTTACCTACCCTGCTAGAAAAAAATTAAAATAAGAAGGTGTGACTCCAATTAAACTCAGTAAGTAGGTGTATAACAAAACATAAATAACAACTGGGGATCTACCTGGCATCCCAAATCATATCAACATGAATACAATGTTATCAACATGCTTATTAAGATTATGCCATCCAGGCACATCCACATCAAGTCTTATATTGAAACTTCATTACATAATAATTGAAAGCATGTTTATATCATAGCGTGAACTCATAACATTATTACATAACAAACTAATACAATGTGTTAAAAACTCACAATATGCTCTTTGTCCCACCATTTGCAAGGATATCTTGGTTTATAAGTTAATATGAGAAATCTTTAGACAAGATAAAGATGAATTAATAAGGGAGAAAATACTTCACACTCACACACACTACTTGAGTTACTATTAAAAACTAATTTGAGTGCAGGAAATTAAGGAAAGGAGAAAACATACTCCTGAAGAAGAAGTAGGAAAAGAAAGGAGACTTGGTCTAAAGAAACAAAATGAAAATCTCATGAATTATCAAGTCCCTTCGAAATAAAAAGGAAAGGTAAGTGCAGGTCTGACACTTAAACTCGAATGACTTTATTAAATATGCCATTATCTGAATTTTTGAAATTTTTACTTGCACATTTTTTTGTCCATTCTTTTTTTAATAAGTATTCATGCTTAATCTTTCAATTAATTATTTTTGTCTACTTACAAGTCTGTAGAAATAAATTTACTATCAAAATATTTGCATTCTTATTCTTGATTACTCATATCTGATTAGTTATCTGCTTAACTTCATTAGTAGAAATCAAAGTTTATTCTCTGAATTTTTATATTTCATTTATACAATATTGAGAAATTGTGTTTATAGTTAGCATCTTGTTTGAATACCTTCATTTGCATATTGATTAGAATTAAAATTTAAAACTACACTTTCATATTTCTACTTATTTATCCTTATACTTCATTTGTACATCAACAAAAATTAAAAGCTACACTTAAAATTTTAATTAATTAGCTAACTGTACATTAATAAACATAAAGATTCATTTACAATGTAGTTCATACAGACTCTGTTCATTCATGTATATACATAAGATAATATAGAATTCACACTAGGATAAATAAAACCTTGAAAAACATAAAGTAAAACTCTTAAAATAATCAGGAAGTAAGAAAAATGTAAGTATTTAGAAAATAAATAGTCTGAAGCTAACAATATCTAAAAAGAGACATAACTAAAGAAGAGTAAAAATACCAAAACTAAAACACAAATTGAGATGGAATTCAGAGACACCTAGGAAAAGAAAAAAATTCATATAAGAAGCAAACAGATTAAGTAATGAATGATCTATTCAAAATAGTCAAGTGCATTCTATTTTGTTGAGCAGTCTAGATTCTTAACTGCATACTATTTCATGATAAAAAGGAATTGTACTATTTAAGTTGCTACAAAAAGCGCATATCTATTTGATTTTGCTAATGAAAGAAAAGTGCAAGAATCTCTCAAGTGTATGTCGGAAAAGCTTGAAATGAGCAAGAAGAAGAATGATGAGAAAATAAGATCATCTTCTCAATCTACAAACTTCAAGCTGAAGAAAGAAAATCAAGCACTGAAATAAAAAGTCAAGATTAGCATTGTCATTCATGAGCTCAAATGCAGAAATTGAAAAAGGAAGTGACAAAAGAGATAAGTTTGCCAAACTTGATCTATATTTGATTGATAAGTACATTGAACATATGCATTTCACTTCCATATATTCTTGATGTTCCTAAAATGTTCATTCAACTATTTTGGATTTGAATTGAATTGAATTCATTGTTTTTGAACTAAATCATTCTGAAAATTTAAATTGATATGTAAAATAACTAATCCTTGATATAATTATAGTCCCAAGGCATAGTCAAGCTTGTTTGTGAAACCACATGGTTTAAGGTTTCGAATAGGCATTCCATGCCTAGCCATTCCTTTTGTAATCATCATTAAGGCTTAATTTGCAAGATTGAAATAATTAACAAAATAACTTAAATATTTATGAAGGCTTAAAAGTTATGCTTATGTCATGAATTATTGCATCTTATTTATTATTCCCACCATTCATGACCATAATGTTTATAAGAATGTTTGAGCAAATATAACTTGAAATCATATGATAAGGAATTTAAAATAATACATGATAGTCTGTTTCATTCCAAGCTATTTTCTGCAATTTTCCTAATATCTGGAGCAGCAATTAGTATTTGGACAATAACTTTCTCATATGAACTCAAAATTAGGTGATTCTTAATTCCTTGAATAGATAATTTAAAGATCTACAAATTTAATGTTTATCACTTTTACTGAATCAACCTCCTCATATGAGTCATTGGGCTTCAACGTGACACCTTTTGATAGAGTAAAATTTCAAACTAAGTTTTAGCTACTAAAGATAGCTGCAGTGTTCTAGCCATAACTCCCTCATACAAAATCAAAATCATATAATTTTTGAGACATTGAAAATATAAGAATAAAGGCTACAACTTTTATATTAAACATAATTTTCAAATCTGACTTTAGAAGTACCAGAACTTGCTCAAATATGCCACCTTGCATTGATAAAATTCTTTGGTGATCAAATCCTATGTTGAATATTGAAATATGATTCATGGATGATCTATTCAATTAGTAAGGTACATAAATTATGGTATGAATATATTCGTAAAAGTACATATTGAGCATATAAGGATATATAGAAGGCTTATGAATTTCTAAAGATGATTGAATGAGTATGGACTGAGTGAGCATGAAAAGTGATATCTATTTTAGATTGCTCCATTCTATTCAAGTTCCATAATGAGATGTCTTACAAGAAGAGATAATGATATTTCTTACAAATTTGATCTTAGAAGAATTAAATAAGTATTTTTCATGAAGCACCATGGATCAAGCACTGAAATTTAACTGCTTTTGAAGCTCCAAAGCTTAGGTTAGAAGATATCAACATTTGTGAAGATATATTTGAAAGGCTACTAATTTCTAAGCATGTGAATTCAAGGAACTTGAGAAAGCCTGAGAAATGTTCAATTCACATGTATATCATATTAAGGTGTGCCATGTAAAGAGTTGAGAAATGTTGAGGACCTTTCTTTGGAGATTTGGATTGCTTTTACTTCATCTTTTAGTTTGTCTATGATTAGTAACAAACAAATTATTAAGGTGCAACTGAAGTTGTTTTCTTACTATTCAATAGATGAAGTAGTTTTGTTTGTTGGTTTGTCTATTGTAAGTTACAGAAAACTCTTGATAGCGCAGACAAAGTTTCTTTACAATAGACGAATTGACTTTATCTACCAATTTGTCTGTAGAAAGCAATAGATGAATTTGAAAGGTGCAAATAGAGATTACCTTAATTTTTTTTCTCAGTCTACCATCTTAAGAAAGGAATATAAGAAACTTAGGTTGTACAAAGCATCACCTAATAATCAAAATGGTAGAAATCTCAATTTAAATTAAGAAAAATTTAGTGTTGTCATCATTGAACATCATCAAGAAACTACAAACTAATGAGAATAACAAAAACAATAATTAAGATCATGCATTATCATATCATAACAATTGAATGATTGAAATGATATGTGTTTGTCAATTTATATGATTAAAACTTGATTTTTTCATTCTTAAAAAGATGTTGTAAAGTTTCTTATGCAATTTCTTTGGGAAATATGACTATTAGTTTAGTGTCCTTTGTGCTTAATTGGGAATTATAATTTTGATGCATCCTTGAAATGATATATGAATTGATGCATGCTTGAAAACTGTTTACATATCGTCAAAACTTCAATTACAATTTGGATGTTGCTCATGATATGAATCATATCATAACTATTGAATGATTGCAATGATATGTGTTTGTCAATTTATATGATTAAAACTTGATGTTTTCATTCTTAAAAAGATGTTGTAAAGTTTCTTATGCAATTTCTTTGGGAAATATGACTGTTAGTTTAGTGTCCTTTGTGCTTAATTGAGAATTATGATTTTGATGCATCCTTGAAATGATATATGAATTGATGCATGCTTGAAAACTGTTTACATATCATCAAAACTTCAATTACAATTTGGATGTTGCTGAGGACATGAATTTACCCTTTATATTGTTGAAAACTAATTGTATCTCACGCTCACAGTTATGCTTTGTATAGGACCAAGATCTATATGTGGTTGTGAACTTTTTAGGAACCCAACAAGATAGGGGGAGAAATATGTAGTTTTGTGAGTCATTATCTTAATACAAAAGGGGGTGAGTTTGGAACAAAAGAAAAATTGAAAAAAATGGATTGTGCTTTATATGTTTCTGCTCTGTGTGATTTGATTCAATAAAGGATAGCAGAACATTTTGGATGAAAGTATTGATTCCATACCATGCTCTTGATTGCATTTACCCATTCTATCTTCTAGTTATTAAGAGGGAGATATATCCCATTGATTTCATACACCTTTTTGATGCTAACAAAAAGGGAGAGAAAGGACTTGTTTAAGAAATTTGAATGATAGATGGTATTAGGAAGGATGCTTGTCATGACTTGCATCTAAAAGAAGAATAGAATCATACGTCATGACTTGTCTTATGAAACTCCATAGGATTACATATTCCAATAAGATAGGGGGAGTTTGCTATTGGCTCATTAGCAAGACCTTTAAATGTCACAAGTTTTCAAGTTTTGTCATTATCAAAAAGGGGGAGAATGTTGGAATTATTGTATGAAGTTTTGTCATCATTGAAAAAGGAGAGAATGTTGGAATTATTGTATGATTTTGATGACAAAAAAACTTGTCTTAAGACTTAATTTATGCTAATGATAATTTTAGTCTAGGAAGCTGAAATGAAGACAAATATGCTTGGTATGAATAATCATTATTGCAATATTTCAAATGCAAGCATATTACATAAATTATTTTGGAAAATGAAGAATTCATTATGATCCATAGTGCATTAATCTTGTTTATTATCTATTGGATCATAGATAGATCATGTGCTTATCACTTTAAGCTTTCATTAGAAAAATACAATATGTGATTAATCCATGTTCTACAACTTGTGAAAATCATGTGGGGTTGATAAGTGTGCTTCATAGAAGATATTATTTTCTTTACATGAAAGAGAAATTATGCTTAAATGAGCTTATAGATACAAAATCATGATTTAAAGTAAATATCCATGCTTTAAAACTTACAAAAATTACCTATAGATAATTACATTGTAATTTACAATGGAAAATATAATAAAAAATGTCAAGCTAGCAATATGGCAAAAGTGCAAAAATTTCAAAGTGCGGGTGCACTACTATAGTACTTTTGCTAAAGTAAAAAGCTGTAGTGTTGCTACAGTGCTAGACAAAGTGGAAGTGATAGAAAAAGTGGAATTGTCTATAGTGATAGACGAAGTTCAATTGCTATAGTGATATGCTCAAGTAATCTGCTACAGTAACCATTAGACGAAGTAGTAGACAAAGTAGAAGTAGTAGACGAAGCAGTAGGCAAATTGCTACAGTGACTTGCTACAACAATTTACTATATTAACTCTACTACAGTGTAACAGACAAAGCTTCAAGCTAGCAGACGAAGTAACAGACAAAGCGGTGGGTGCTAAGTAATATTGCTATAGTAACTTGCTACAGTAACCTGCTACAGTACACCGGACACAGCTTCATCAGCAGATGAAGTAACAAACAAAGCAAAGCGATACTACAGTGATCTACTATAGTAATGATGCTATAGGAACTCTACTATTGTAACCAACAGATAAAGCTAGCAAATTTGTTTGCTATTTACTTTAGATAAAGCGGTGCCATAGTGATCTGCTATGGTAACACTACTATAGTAAAAATTTACTATTTTCAAATATCAAAAATTTAATACTCTGCAGCAACTGAATTTTATAATAATATTTTTCAAGCAGTCCACAACCTTTCTGGATGGTAAAAACAGACAATCCATTGAAGGAGAACGAAATACTTGAGGGTTCTAAGTGCCAAACAAGAATCAAACATCAAGAACCCATTCAAATTTTCAAGTGTAGGACTACAGATACTTGTTCTAACCATCTGCTATATTTCAAAAAGTTTAAGAGATTTCAAAATATGCTCAAAGACATTAATCTCAATACTCTATTTAAAATCTCAAGAAACAATGAAAAGGCAACAGACGGAAGAAGTTCAAAGATGAAAACACATCTGTTTGAAAAATGAAGAAGTCCAACTTTGTCTATGGACAAAGTAAGAGATGAAGAGAGTTTGTCTAGCTGGAAAGAGACTTTGTCTAATACTTACTTCAAACAAATGCAATAAAGCACCGGTTGAAGTGAAGGAGCTAAATCTTTTAGAATTTATTATCTTTTTTTCAAAACTGTGAATCAAGTCAGAGCTACATCTTATTTTTTAGTTGCCTGAACTAGCTATTCACTTTCTTCTATGTTAAGGTCGGCACTGCAGTACGATTGTAAGCATATGGGAATTAATTAGAAGATGACATTTTCAAATGGGAGACTATCAAAATGTATTCTACATTTATTTCTTGCTCATACACTTCTGTCTCTTCATTCAATGAAGATCATCTTTCTCCAAAGGTCAAGTTTTCAAGAAAGCTATTTAAGGAGAAGAAGTGAAATAATTCAGAAGGTAGTGAAGGAAGACATTTCAAATAAGCCTAACTTTATGCAAATCCTTTCACCCACGGCTAAGAGCTTAAACCGTCATCTATCTTTCATGAGCTTCAATCTACATATCTAATGGCCATTGTCTTTGCGTTTTGGGAAGATCTTTATATGTTGTTAGAGCTGTAAAAGATCATATCTTCCCTTATGCTTCATTTTAACACTTTGTAAAGTGTTAGTTTTCTGGTTGATCTAAAAACCCAAGAGTTGTTGGTGAGCTCTGGAAAACCATTAAGTGTGTTGGTGATCTTCGAAACTAGTGAGTTTCCTAGTGAGCTCATGAAAACCAGAAGTGTGCTTGGAGCACTATATTTATACTCCTTACAGTTGGAATCCAGGATTGTGCTGGGAACGCTTGTTTATGCCCCTTAGAGCTGGATTCTAGAAGAGTGCTAGGAGCACTATTGTATTTCCATTATATGGGACATAGTGGAACCCAAGACACAATGAGTGTGTGCTCTTGGAAGAGTGGATGTAGGGACGGGGTTCCCGAACCACTATAAAAATCATGTTGTTTATTTGTGTTTGTTTACTTGCTTTATCCTTCATGCAATTTATGGTTTTATCATTCACTTTACATCACACCACACATTAGTAGAAAAAGGGGGAAATGATCTAAAAAGGGTTAAGTAATAAATTTTTTATATACCCAAATCACCCCTCCCTTCTTGGGTTAAGCTATATTTTGGGAACCAACATCATCTCCATAGGGATTTTATATTTCAATTAGTCACTATCTATTATAGTAAGTATTTATTTTTTTATCTAGAAAAATCAAATGATATGAATTCTACTAGGAGGTAGAGATAGACAGGCTTTTGATGGGATAAAACAAGGGTGAAGAAGCTCTAGAGGATCGATTTCACTTAGGCTTAAATAATTGTGCTCTGAACTCACTATATACTTTGATCATTCTATTGGTTTATAAATCAAGAATGATAATTCACTCAACTCTATCTCCCGAGTTTCAAGCTAAGTATCTATTCTTAACATTCCAACTTCAATATTGTAATGCCTCGCACTAGGGCCTATGCATTGTCACATTACCCTGTAATTTTTCTATTTTTAAGGGAAATATTCTACCTAAAATCTAGTAGAGTCTCCCCTGAAATATCAAGATCAATACTTATGCATGCATTAATATATAAAAATAAATTTTTAATGGTTATAAATAAATGCTAAACTTAATAAAACACACACTAACAGCTACCCATTCACCCATAGCTGCATGCCCAAGATTGAAATCGAATCATGATGGCAATCTAACATCCTAAATTAATACAATTCCAATCACAATAATATAATTAATTCACTATGACAAGTCATACAATTGATTATACATCACGTGAAGTTTTTTGAATATAATTATATAATTACACAACAAAATTATATTTATAAATAATTATACCACAAAGAAAATGTCTTCAGATTTTACCTTTCAGTCCCAACTGACAATTGGGATTCTTTACCCAACCTGCTAGCAAAAAATTAAAATAAAAAGGCATGAGTCTAGGTAAACTTAGTAAGTAGGTGTATAACAAAACATGTAAGTAGGTGTATAACAAAACATAAATCACAATCAGGGATCCATCTAGCATCCCAAATCATATCAACACAAATACATTCTTATCAACATGCATATTAGGAGTATACCATCTAGGCACATCTACATCAAGTCTTATATTGAAACTTCATAACATAATAATTGAAAACATATTTATATCATAGCATGAACTCATAACATCATTACATAACAAACGAATACAAAATCCAATCCACATATCAAATTAACTTATCAAACATACATCTTGGGACATTCACATATCCTAAATCATATATTCTAATTATCACATAAAGAGCAAGATCTTGAGGTACTCACAAGTCCCATTTCACATCTATAATCGCATTCTATATAACAAATCTTGGGATATTCATAATCCCTATATTTTATACATTCATATATACACATACCATAATATAAATCCAAGGGAGACCTTCCATCCCATCGATTCTAATGAGAAGAAAAACCTAGTATACAAAAAATCCCAATAATCTACATATTTATACCATATAAGCACCATTAGGGTATATACATAATTCACATACATTCATGCAAACTAATAGACAAGAATATGGGATATGCTCAATCCCATCACATCATTCTAAACAAGAAACCATGAGATATCCACTATCCCTATTTAACCATACATACATGCCAGTTTACAAGTATATGAGATATATCCTATCCTCATCCATTCATTACATTTACACATCCAAACAAAGAACACCTACTTACCTGCATGACAAATCCACTTATAATCCTAAATTCCACAACTGGTTTCCAATCCATCTCCAATTACCCCTACACATGCATCATAATTAAAATTCACATTACATGTTTTCCAATTAAAGAAGTTCTTCTATGATCATAAAAAAGGTGTATCTCTACTCAGATGATCCCCTATATATAGCATATGTTCCATTGACTTGCAAAGACCAATAAATGATAATTTCCAAATATCATATCAAATTCATAAATAGTTCTATAGACTTCATTTATAGTCAATCATAGGCCACAATCGGATTAATTCATCACATATGGTTTTTTATCAACTCAATTCATCAAACACCTTGCGGGCATCTCCAAATGGGAAGTTTTTCAGCCAGCATGATTTAGGTGGTTTTACTTTCAACTACTTGAAATGAACCCATAGCATAATCAACATTAAATTTACTTTAATAAAATGCTAGTCAAGCCTATAATTCAATTAAACCATGCATATCACATTTTTACACAAAAATCTCATTTACTATTCATATAATTACTATCCACCTCTATAGACCATGAATAATCTCTTTTTATCTAGCCTAAATCATGCCAAATATACTAAAATCAATTAATTAACAATCTCCTCTATCAATTTACATGAATCCATTTAAATTTCATCCCAAGGGTTACTGTTTACAACAGGGGTTATATAAAATCATAACTTTTCTAATCCAAATTCATGCACAAACATCATAAACATATATTATTCATTTTTCTCATGAATTCAACATAAAAGTCATGCAAAAACTCCCAAAATCACTATTCATAGATTTGGGGTATAAATTCTAACAAAGCAAAAATGAAATTTAATGGAAAAAAGGTGCTTATCATTATTTCTAAGCATTTCTTCCATTCCTCAAGCATTCCCAATTTCAAATCCTTAAAAACAGCCATCGTTTATGACGACTAGGTTTTGCTAGCCAAGGAAACATGCCCAAACAGCTAAGAAATAAAGTTGTGATTCATAAATATAAGATTTTACATGAAGATATGGAGATTCCCCAACTAAAAATTCAAGAAAAGGGTGTTAAAAGTGATGGGTACCATGGATAAGGGCATGGGAATCAGAGGAAAGAAGAAGGGAGGGGAAAAATGAGGAGCATCTAGCCAAATAGGGTATAAATCAAGCCAACCCGAGGTCCACCGATCGACCCATGACCCACTATTGCTAGAGATAGACATACTAAATTGATCTATCTCTCTCATATGACATCAGAATGATGTTATTTTTATGGAGTTGGAATAATAACTTCAAGGGATACAACTTTCATGTTAACTACTTTTTCCAAATTAGCCTCCATCTATGTCAAAAATTTAAATAAATTTACAATTTTTGGTATTTTACCCATATGGAGCAAGTTTGGTGCACTGATCATAACTTGCTCATATGATATACAAATTACATAATTATTGATGCTTTAGAAATATAATTTTATGATCAACAACTTTCCTTTTGAACACGTTTTCTAACTCATCCAAATTCTATGTCAAAATTAGAATATAATTGATGCCATTTTCATTTTGTGATTCTTTTAAATATATTCTTGTGTTCAATCCACAATTTCACTTTATATGCAAATTATGTATTTAATCTCCCCTTAAATATGATATATAAACGTATTAAATATCAAAATCACATTAAAAGTTATAATAACCCCTTTATATAATTAAAGGTCATACCAATTCATCAACCTCACAACATACCCTATGCATATAATGATCCTAACTTGCTTTAGAATTTTTTTTTTCTTTTGCCAAACTATTTCACATATTTTTTTCATTTTTGAAAAATTAAGATCATGTAAATACAATAAAGTTACATAAAAATGCTTGAGAATACAACTTCAATTTAGCTTGACTATGTCATGAAAACATCTTCCCATTCATCCTAAACTTTCAAAACATTGGTTCAACAATAGAACATAGCACAAATCAATAGGCATGCTAATTTAAATTTCAACTTGACTCTCATGCATCATATCCATGGCAACATCTCTCACACTTTTGCCAAATTTTTAACACCGCAGGTAAACTAAACCCCTTACAAAATTGTCCTCCTCAAAACTTTAAGTGCTATGTATGGTATTCATTCTCATCCACTACTCAACATACATATATACACAATTATCCCTCATATCCCACATGTTGCTAACCAGTAACAAGCACGGGAGGCTACCAATAATGTAGTGCCAATGGTGCAGACTTAACTTCTTACAACTTTGGTGTGCTTCGGTCCCTCACTACAATGCCAGCTATAAACGTTGTGAGATCCATGACCACATGATCAGCATGGTCTATGGCATCTCACCCTCATCATAACCCAGGGATTGCAGGCTCTCCATGAATACCTAGTGAAGTAATCAAAAGAGTCCCACTAACCAAACCAACCCAAGTCTTATCATAGACCTCATCGCCAAGCACAAGCGATAATCAAGGCATCACTTTACATGAGTGTTATATCATACAGGGCTATCAGGGCATCACTGCCAAGCCCTCAGGCCAAACTAGGCCTTCACCCTCTACAGATGTCAGGTCTATTGAACATACACTCTTAAAATAGCTTTATTTTGATGATAAACATTCTTAACCAACCATGTTTTATTGATGAGCAAAGACATGAGTGAAACATTAAGGTCCTAACAATTTATTTTTAAGCATTTTACATAAATATTCTTAATAATTAACTTGGTAATAATCTTCATGATGATCAAAGGAAGAAACTAAGTAAATGCTCAAGTAAGATAAGTATATAAATTATAGATATATTTAAAAGAAAAAAATTAAAGTTTCAAAGTTATAAAGGAAGATTTGGAGTCAACTTTGAGTTTAAAAATTCAACTTTGGAGTTGCTCAGAGAACATCAGAGACAAAGGAAAAATTCTTCAAAGTTACGAAGTTACAAATGTCAGAGTCAAGTAAAGGCGCCTTGGAACCATTGGAAAGCTTTAGAGACAAAGCAATGATCTTTCAGGATTACGAAGTCATAACTATCGGATTCAGCAAAAACATCTTGGAGCCATTTAAGCACTTTGGAGACAAAGAAAAATAACTTAAGAGTGATTCTATTATTTTAGAGTCAAGAGCTCAGATATTTCTGAGTCAGTTAACACACTTCGGAGTCATAGGCTTACGAACTTCGGAATTAAATAAATTACTTCAGAATCAATCCAAGTTGCTTCGGAGTTTTAAACTTAAAGTTTTCAAAGATAGTTAAAGCACTTCAAAGTCACAAGTTTACAAGCTTTGGAGCTAAGTCAAGCTCTTCAGAGTCAATAAGGTATTTCAAAGAGAATAAACAACAACCTTTAGAGTTCAGAGTTAGTCCTTCGGAGTCATGGAACAATAGCTTTGGAGACAAAGAACTCCTTTAGAGTCAGCCTCCATGATCCTAACATAAGTCATTCCCATCACACCACTTCAAAGCCTCTAAAACTCTTCTTTGGTGCATCTGAAGTAATGAGGACTTATGTGAACTATGCAAAAAATTCATATCACTTAGAAGATCGGAGGATCTGAAGTTAATTCATAGCCTCCGAAACATCACTGAAAGTACAATGGTTATAAATTCGAACATTACTCAATATTCTCACTTATCACAATAGAGAAAGCCAGAGATCTCAATATAAAAAGAAGTTAGGTGAAGATTGAAGAAGATATAACAGTTTTACACTAGAAAATAAAAGAGAGCATTTACTAAGTCTTTAAGGCTTTTCTTCCACGATTTCAACTCCACTATAGTTAATTCAAAGAAGCATTTTAAAGTCATTCATTCAACCACTTCTGGAGATTAAATCCTACTACTTTTTATTACATATTACTTATATTTATTACTTTCAAACTTTGTACAAAATCAGCCTACTAGAGGCATTAATACTTGTACACATTCCTACATATCTCTACAAGTTTGAGAACATGCCTCTGTGTAGTGAAATAAATGAAATACTTGCTTGGTATTTATATAAGTTAGTTGGTGAGCTTGGAAACCAACATGTGTATTTGTTTCATCAGAAGATTACAGATCAAAGAAGGTGTTAGTGGAACCTGAGTTTAGCAAGTAAGGCTAACTTAGAGAAGTGGAGTAGGAACCTAAGTGAAGGGCTGAACCACTATAAAACTACCAATCTAAGTGCATTGTGTTATAAATCTTTTCTTTACTTTTTCACTTTAATCTTTATCTGGCCAAAAATTTTAAAGACCCAATTAACCTGCCTCTTGAGTCACCATCTAAACAGGACCAATAATTGGTATTAAAACAGACTTCACCAATCATACCTTTCTATTCCATTCGTATAACTTGTGAAGGGATCTCTATGGCTAGCTATTTACACAACACTTCTGCTGAAGGTTAATCTACTTCTAGACCTCCAACATTTAATGGTACAAACTATGGATACTAGAAGATGAGAATGAAAAACTTCTTGATTGCCTTAGATTATTAGCTATGGAACACCATCAAAGATGGAATGATTGTCCTAAGCACTGAAGACAAATACATAGCTGAGAACATTTTAGCAGTTGAAAAATATGTTAAGGCAAAGAACTACCTTTATTGTACTCTTACATCCTCTGAATTTGATAAGATATACTCTTGCAATACTGCAAAGGAAATCTAATACAAACTAGAGGTTGCATAAAAAGGCACAAAACAAGTAAGAGAAACTAAGATAAATCTTCTTGTGAAGGAATATAAAGCTTTCAAAATGAAAGAGACAGAGTCTATCTCAGACATGTTCAGAAGGTTTCAAAAGATAACAAGTGGGCTGAAAAATATAGGACAAAAGTATGTAGAGCCTAGAATGGTGAAGAAAATTCTAAGATCTTTATCAAAGCAATGGATGCCCACAGTGACCGCAATTCAAAAAGCAAGAAATCTGGATACAATGAGTCTAGAAGAGCTTATGGGTTCTTTTATGACTCATGAGGTGTTAATGAAGCAAAAAATTATAGAAGAACTAAAAGGCAAGAAAGCAATTGCTCTTAAAGCTGAGTCAGAGAATGACGAACCCCAAATTGATGCATTCACAAATGGAGATGAAGATGAGGAAATGGCAATGATTACAAGAAGATTTAAATCCATGCTAAAGAAGAAAAAGTTTGAAAACAGTTCAAGGAACAACTTTGGAAGAAATGACAAAAAGAAAGAACCACCTGGGAAACCTAAACACATGAAGTTTGATTGTCCAGAACCAGAGAAGAGACAAAATGATCAACGAAAAAAGAGGTACAACTCTTACTATGACAGGAAGAATAATAGTAGCAACAACAACAAAATAAGAAGAAAATTTCAAAAGAAAAATAAAGCTCTAGTAGCATGGGAGATGTCGGAGAATATAATAAATGAAAGTAAGAGTGAGGAAGAAGAAGAACATGAAGCTCAAATTAACCAACTCCCTCCAAGCAAAAGCATTCGAGATGAACTTCATATGGGAATCAACTTCATGGCAATCCATGAAGAGCGAGAACAAAAATGGATTTTTGTTCAAGAATGAAATCTTATTAGATCTGTCCGTATCCGGTTCATCCTTCGGTACCATATTACATCTCGGAATTGATGAAATCAAATGAATTGAGATGACATTTTGTAAGTACATATTTCTCTTTAATATATCAACCATTGCTCTATTTTTTGATCCCCTGGAAGGGACCAAAGAAACACTTGTTTTTTCGTTGAGAATTTCTGATCTCTAGTGGACCTCTCAGTAGGATTCGAACCCAGATGAAGTTTTAACCATCTGTCAGAGAAAAAAGAACGAATTGATCTTGTAGGATTCCTAAGAAATTCTTCAATTTCTCCTGGAAGTAGATGATTATTCATCTACTTCTCATGTTCCATGAATAGCTGGGACATTGAGGAATATCTAGAAAGGCATTTCGGGAATCGATCTAATTCTATCTCTGCTCATTTCGTTTGAAGAAAGGAAGGATCCCAAAGAATTGATCTTTCTTTTAATTGCTAAAACTCTGTTTGATTGATCAATGTGTGATATTCTGAATCCTCATTACTAATGGAATCAAAAGGATCTCTGGATTGATCAAAAGATCCTTTCGATTGGATAGAATCAGTTACTTGAACGAAAATAGATTTTTTAGAACCATATTGAATATTTGACGATACATTCCTTACCTTGCTAGAAAACCGATCCTTGTTTACCAAGCACACATTATCTAACCAAATCCAATTCTCTCTTGCTACGTTCCTAAAAAAATCCAATTCGTGCTAATTCTTCCCCCAACTAACGAAGTGATCTCCCAGTTATGAAGAAATGTTAGAAGAATTATATTCAAATTTTATGACTTTGAAAGAGAAGTAGAAAGAGACAAAAAAGGAGCTCAAAAGAATTACAAATGAATACTCCAAAATCAAGGAAGAAAATTCAAAGCTCAAGAGTAATAACAATACCATTAGCACACTTGAGCAAGTTATAGCTGAAAACAATGCTCTGAAAAAGACATTGACTTTTACCTTGTTAAGAATGAAGCCAAAGAAGAGAGGTGGACAACAACAATATAGAAAATTTTAGCCTAAACAGACTATGATTTGGGTTCCAAAGATAGTTGCAAATGCACTAAATGCAACCCAAACTCCTTTAGTTAAAAAAATCTTGCTCAAAACACAATGGGAACCAACGTTACCTATAACTAACCCACCTGGACTCATTCCCAAATGGGTACCCAAAGTTAAGACTTAACTTTATCTATACAGGTGTGCTTGGGAGCCACAAAGAGTAGCATATGGTATATTGATAGTGGTTACTCAAGGCACATGACAGAGAATAAGGAGCTATTTAAAGAGCTGAAAATGAAATCTGGTGGAACGGTAACCTTTGGTGATAATGGAAAACGTAGAGTAGTTGGGATCGGTAAGGTCAGCCAACCACTACTACTACAATTTCGGATGTATTTTTATTAGAAGGATTGAAACACAATCTTCTTTAGTGTAAGTCAGTTTTGTGACATAGGCTACAAAGATGTGTTTGAATCTAAATTTTTATTTTGGATTAGATAAGCCTCAATCAATTATAGTATATAGTAGAAGATATGAAAATATATACTTGGTTGATCTTTCTGATATTCAAGCTAAGTGACTTATTGTGAATTACAATGAACCCATGTTGTGGCATAAAAGACTAGGACATGCCAACAAAAATTTGATTGAAAGATTATATAATAAAGATCTAGTTGTTGGCTTACCAAAACTCACATTTGATAATAAGTTGTGTGATGCTTGCATGAAAGGTAAGCACATAAAAGAATCATTCAAATCAAACAAAGAAGTATACACAACCAAACCCTTTTAGTTGCTACATATGGATTTAGTTGGACCAACAAGGATAAGAAGCCTTGGAGGAAAACATTATGCATAGGTCATTATGGATGATTATAGTAGATTTACCTGGGTAATGTTTCTAGCATCCAAAGATAAAGCTTTTTCATTCTTTGAAGTATTTTTCAAATGTATACAAAATGAACAAATCTCTCATAATGTTACCATAAGGAGTGATCATGGTGGAGAGTTTGAAAATCATAGATTCATTGATTTTTGTAAAAATAATAGAATTCTTCAAACTTTCTCTGCACCAAGAATAACCCAACAAAAAAGAGTAGCTGAAAGAAAGAATAGATCCTTGCAAGAGATGACAAGGACAATATTAAGTGAATACAACCTTCCACAGTATTTTTGGGTTGAAGCAATGAACACCGCATGCTATATTATTAATAGAATCTTTGCCAGATTCATACTTAACAAAACTCTATTTGAATTATACTATGACAAGAAACCAAATATTTCATATTTTCATACTTTTAGTTATAAATGCTTTATTCTTAACAATGACAAAGAAAATCTTGAAAAATTTCATAGTAGATTTGATCAAGGTAAATTTCTAGGTTATTTCATTATTAGCAAAGCATTTAGAGTATACAACTTGAGACTTAAGATTATAGATGAATCCATCCATGCTAAATTCAATGAACAAACTAACTTTATAAAAAGAAATAGTGATTTTGATGATGAAACAAATAATCTTCAAACAAGTATGAAGAAACTAAGACTATAAGATAATTAAGTAGAAGCTCCACTATTAAATACAACAACGGATGAAGCTGAACCATCCACAAAAGAGGTAAATGAGAAAGGTAACTCATCTCTTCCCAAATATTGGAGGCTTATGCATGCTCATCCTGAAAACCAGATAATTACCGATGTGTTTGATAAAGTTAGAACTAGATCATCCTATCACCAAATTTGTGGCAATTTTGCTTTCATTTCTCAATTAGAACCAACTTGCATAGACTAAGCATTAAAGGATGAAAATTAGATTTTACTTATGCAAGAAGAATTGGATCAATTTAAAAGAAATGATATGTGAACTATTGTTCCAAGACCAAATCATCAATCTGTTATAGGAACAAAATGGGTCTTCAGGAACAAATTGGATGAATCAGGAATTTTGGTGAGAAATAAGCCAAGACTAGTTGCAAAGGGGTATTATCAAGAAGAAGGTATTGACTTTGAAGAGTCATATGCTCTTGTTGCAAGGATTTAAGCCATTAGAAAGATTTTTGTATTTGCATCGTATATAGATTCAAACTATATCAAATGGATATAAAAAGTGCATTCTTGAATGGTTTCATTAATGAAGAGGTATATGTGGAATAACCCCCTGAGTTTGAAGATCTTCATTGTACCAATCACCTATTCAAACTCAAAAAAGCCCTCTATAGTTTAAAACAAGCTCCTAAAGCTTGGTATGAAAGGCTAAGCAAATTTTTGATTGAAAAAAGTTTTTCAAGGGGTAAAGTGGATACCACTCTCTTTATTAAGCATGCAAAGAAATATATACTTATAGTTCAAATTTATGTTGACGGTATAGTATTTGGTACAACTAATGAAAATTTGTGTCAAGAGTAGTCTAAGACTATGCAGGGAGAATTTGAAATGAGATTGATGGGTGAACTTAACTTCCTCTTGTGACTACAAATCAAACAAGAGAAAGATGGAAGTTTTATTCACCAATTCAACTATACAAAAGAACTTCTAAAGAAATTCAACATTGAAGATGGTAAAAGATATGAAACACCAATGAAAACTTCAATAAAGATGGACAAAGATGAAAGAGGTAAATCAATATGTAACAAACTCCATAGAAGCATGATAGGATTATTATTATATTTGACTACAAGTAGACCAAATATAATGTTTAGTGTTTGTATGTGTGCTAGATTTTAGTCATATCCCAAAGAATCACACATAATTGCTATAAAGAGAATCTTTAGATACCTTTTAGACACACCAAGCCTCGATTTGTGGTATCCAAAAGGTTTTGATTTTAATTTAGTAGGGTACTCAGATGTAGATTTTTCTATATATAAAGTAGACAGAAAGAGTACTCCAGGATTGTGTCAGTTTTTAGGAAGCATGATCATATCATGGTTTTCCAAGAAACAGACATTTGTGGCATTATCAACTACTGAAGTAGAATATGCAGCAGTTAGCAGTTGCTATGCTTAGATTCTTTAGATGAAACTATAATTAAATAATTTTGGTCTTAACTTTGTTGATATTCCTATAAGACGTGACAACACAAGCGCTATAACTTTGACCAAGAATCCAGTTTTGCATTACAGAACAAAACACATAGAAATTAAGCATCATTTTATCAGAGATCATGTTCAAAATCATAACATATGTTTAGAATTTGTACCTACTAAAAATCAGTTAGCAGACATCATAGATTTAGTAAATTAAGAAGAGAATTAGGTGTTTTAGATCCAAATGCTTAAGTTGAAATTAATAAAACATCTATATGAAATATGTTTCTTAATAATAATTCAAATGAAAAATAGATAAAAAGAACAAAATGAAAATTTGTAGTATTTCGAAGCCTTCGAAATAGATTTCAGACTCTTCGATGGAGGACTAAAATGCCTCCGAAGAATTCCATGACTCCAAAGTAAAACTTTGGTACCTCCAAAATTCACTTCATGACATCGGATAGATTATGTTACCTCTGAAGCAAAGCTTCAGAATCACCAAAAAATTACAATCGTTACCTCCGAAGATTGCACATCCTTGCTTCAAAGCCTCCGATAACATCTTTCGAAAAACCAAACCCTTGAAACCCTATTTAACAATTTGAAAGCCTTCGAAAACCTAAGTCCCCTATCTTCAAGCACCTGAAGTATCCCTTTTAGAGAAAACCCTTCATCTTCCCACTCGTTTCAAATTCCTTCACTCAAACAATCTTTCCATCGTAACTACTCCGTCAGTTTTCTTCCAATCTTAGTTCGAAAGACACTCACAGCATTCAAAACCCATTTTCTCTACTGTTGTAATGGTGAGAAAAAAGATAACTAACAACTTGATAGATGGAAAAGGGAAAGAAAGAGAAGAGTATCTGAAACAGGGAGTAGCCAAGAAAGTAAGACCTGAAGCAAATACACTTGAGGTAACATTTCTCAACTGCGAGTCTGATTACTACAGATATATGGAAAGATAACATGATAGGAAAATTATCAAAGAAAGAGTTTTCAGTTTTGATGTTTTTGGAGATAGTGGCATAAATTTAGAAGTATGCAATTGGTTCAGATACCAAGGATGGACAAAATACATAAGTTTTAGAGACCATTTTTATCCGAGACTTGTGAGAGCTTTGATATGGAATATAAACATTAGGACAATGAGATTATGGATAGGAGAAGTAGAAGTAAATGTATCTACAGATAGTTTGAGAAGGTATTTTAATCTCCCTTTGGTAGAAGCTGAACTAGAATGGCCTACCAGATAGAGACTATTTTCTAATTTGGTTGGAGCAGAAATTGATGAGAGAGAGAATCATCTCCATTTTAGTCATTTGAGTTTAAATCTCAAATTGGCTTACATGATTGTAATCAACAATATGTACCTAAGAAAGGGAGCCATAGGAGATGTGTTAGAGAAGGATGGAAGAATACTATGGGCTCTCATGAACAGAATGAGGGTGGATCTGGCAAAACTAATGTCAGATCACATTTATTTAGTCAAAAGTACTTCAATATTTCTTCTCCCTTATGGAATGACTCTAACCAAGCTAATGAGGTAAGCAAGTGTCAATTTGTCTAAGGAACAAAGAGAATCTCCAAGAGACGCAAACACAATTGATGAGAAGACACTAAAACGAATAGGTTTCAAGAAAACCTCACAAGGCTAGATAAGTGAAAAGCCAGGAAGAGATGTATAGCTAAAGAGATCCAGACCAGAACAAGAAGGAGAAGAAGTAGAAAGAATAATAAGAGAAGAGAATTTGGAGTAGGAAAGAACAAAGACTCCAAGAGAAGAAGAGAGACATGTCAAAATAGAGGAGTCAGAAGAAAATTTGAGAAGAGAAAGTGAAGCAGCAACAACAACCACCCCTTCTTAAACTCCAATCAGATCTCCATCACCCATAAGACCCACTTCTTCTCATCAATCAATTACACCAACAACTTCATCAATCCCTATTACACAACCTATCCCACTCAATCTAGAGGATAGACTGATATATATTGAACATTTTCTATCTACTCAAGTTCTTCAAATGGATAGAATGGATCATAGACTTAACATAATGGATGAAAGACTTAATAATACCATGTCATCCATGATCATGAGAGCTGTTAAGATTGATCAATGCTTGACTCTCTACAATCTCTAGCAGAGTCATTCAAAAGTCAAACTTATTACCCTCATTTCTCTTCATCTCCCACTCATTTCTCTTCACCTCCACATCATGTCTCTCCATTTAGAACCAACTCTCCCATAACATTGATGTCTTCTTCCACATAGTCTCCTCATCCATCATCTCCTAATTTTCTAAAGATTGCTCAATCTGTGAGTCAACCTACTAAAATCACCTCTTCCCATCCTCAAACATAGCCACCATCAGCTCCAACTCCTGAAGTCAATCCATTTTGAGCTATTATCAAATAGGGACATATTTCACAGTTCCACTCCATCCAATTCATTTTCTTCCACTAGGGCCAGCAATATGGCTAGGCTGGACTTGGCTTGATCTTATATGCTCAAGAGAGGTAATTCCTGAATGGATTGAAGACATTCTACTAGAATGGAATGGTCCTTTAATTTGTCCAAAATGAAGAAGACCTCCCACTCCTCCACAAACTCCTCCACAAAGTCCTCCATAGTCTCCTCCAAGACTAGTTGTTGATAATCTTGATATCATTCTTCATATCTCAAATCCAATCAGGATGATAGTATTTGAGTTTGAGAGTAAATCAAAATTCAACTGTGAAATTGTTAGGATGTTTCTCTTTCAGTTCATCATTATATCTCCTCAAGAATTCCATTTTCTGAACTTAAGGATCCCAACATTCTATATAGGATTGAACTTCTTCCAAATCCACCATTTACTCTAGAGGGCCACAAAATTCAAATTCCTAATAGAGAGTCAATACTTCAAATATATTATGAGAAACTTTTTCATTTACTACCAACTTCAAGAAAACCTAGAATCACTTTTCCATCTCCCTCTGGTCCTCATCAACATTTTTTTAATACCGAGGAAGAACTCTCATTCTATTGGTATCAGAGCCATTGCTGATGATCTTCCTCTTCCATATCCATAGCTATTTGATCCTTCTCTCCACCACAGGATATGGCAAATTCAATCTCAACCAGTCCATTCACCACCACCTTCTACAAAAACCAAAACCCCCAGAAAACCTCTTGTAATTCCAAAACCAAAAACGTCATCTTCTACCCCATGATCTTAGCCATCCTCCTTCAAACCCAAGTGGAAGCCAAGGATTCCACCTCTAAAGGAACACAAAAAGCTCTTCTCTCCAGAATAACCATGTACCATCAAGAGTACATAGCTCGAATGAATGCTAATATAGAAGCCCTCTTAAAAGGACTCTTATAGTCTTTCCTGAGTTGTTAGATCCACAATTTAAAGAGTGCATTAATTTCATTTAGGCTTCTAATTGTGGACCCATACCATACACCCATGAGCTCCTTTCGAATCCCAAAGGATCCATTTTTTATTCCACCTCTTCCACCAAAAAGACCCAAGTCATCTTCTAAATCATCAATTTCTCAACCTAAACTTGAACCCTTTTCTAAAACCTATAAGAGAAAGCCAAACCATTTCACTGATTTTGTTGCCTCTACATTATTTTGTTCTCTATAATATATTTTTTTGTATATTCTTTTGTATATCCACCGTGAGGAATTCTGTATGTATGAAACTTTGATCATATTTTGTATTTAAAAATTTTTGTATCATGACAGGTTCTGTATATGTACATTTTAGTCATAAATGTCTATGAATATTCCTTTTGTTTCTTTCCACCTTTTTTGATTATGATAAAAAGGGGGAGAGAATGTACTAAATATGTGAATTTTTTTTTGTATGATGTACTGAATGTATAAAATTTTTGTATGAAACAAAGTTGAAATTCAATGCACCCATTCAGGGGGAGTTACATTGAATTAATAGAATTTCATTGAAACTCATACAATTAAGTTGATTTACATATATTATTAGATAAGCTTTGAAAAGTACATCACTTGGTGTTTTGTCATCATTAAAAACAGGGAGAATGTGGAAC
The DNA here is from genome assembly GCA_036873735.1 of Pouteria campechiana. Classification (NCBI taxonomy): domain Eukaryota; kingdom Viridiplantae; phylum Streptophyta; class Magnoliopsida; order Ericales; family Sapotaceae; genus Pouteria; species Pouteria campechiana. Next base: position 84,049 of record JAYJMB010000006.1, read on the forward strand.
ATTCAATCTTAAAATAGCTTCATTTTGATGATGAACATTCTTAACCAACCATGTTTTGATGATGATCAAAGACATGAGTGAAACATTAAGATACTAACAATTTATTTTTAAGCATTTTACAGAAATATTCTTAATACTTAACTTGTGAATAATCTTCATGATGATCAAAGGAAGAAACCAAGTAAATGCTCAAGTAAGATAAGTATATAAATTACAGATATACTTAAAAGAAGAAAATTAAAGTTTCAGAGTTATCAAGGAAGGTTTGGAGTCAACGTCGGAGTTGCTCAGAGAACTTCTAAGACAAAGGAAAAATTATTCAGAGTCATGAAGTTACAAAAGTTACAAATGTTGGAGTCAAGCAAAGGCGCTTTGGAACCATTGGAAAGCTTTGGAGACAAAGCAACGATCTTTCAGGATCACAAAGTCACAACTATTAGATTCTGCAAAAACATCTCAGAGCCACTGAAGTACTTCAAAGATAGAGAAAAATAACTTCAAAGTAATTCTATTGCTTTGGAGTCAAGAGCTTAGATACTTCAGAGTCAGTTAACACACTGCAAAGTCATAGGCATACGAACTTTGAAGTTAAGTAAATTGCTTCAAAATCAATCCAAGTTGCTTTGGAGTTACAAACTCAAAGTCTTCGGAATCAATCCAAGTTGCTTTAGAGTTACAAACTCAAAGTCTTTGGAGATAATTAAAGGACTTCGGAGTGATGACTTTACAAGCTTTGGAGCTAAGTCAAACTCTTCGGAGTCTATAATGCCTTTCGGAGACAATGAACAACAGCCTTCGGAGTTTAGAGTTAGTCCTTTGGAATCATGAAACAATAACTTTGGAGACGAAGAACTCCTTCGGAGTAGGCCTCCATGATCCCAATGTGAGTCATTCTCGTTGCATAGCTTCAGAGCCTTCAAAACTCTTCTTCAGTGCATCGGAAGTAACGGTGACTCGTGTGAGCTGTGCAAAAAATTCATATCACTTAGAAGATCGGAGGATCTGAGGTTAATTCATAGCCTCAAAAATATCATTGAAAGTACAATGGTTATAAATTTGAATGTTACTTAACATTAAATTACTATCACCTACCATAGCAAAGAAAGTCAGAGATCTCAGTATAAAAGAAGTTAAGTGAAGATTGAAGATGATATAACATTTTTACACTAGAAAATAAGAGAGAGCATTTACTAAGTCTTTAAGGCTTTTCTTCCACTATTTCAACTCCACTATAGTTCATTCAACGAAACATTCAAAGCCATTCATTCAACCACTTTTGAAAATTGAATCCTACGATGTTTATTGTCATATTACTTATGTTTACTAATTTCAAACTTCATATAAAATCAGCCTACTAGAGGCATTAATACTTGTACACATTCATTTCTACATATCTTTGCAAGTTTAAGAACTTGCCTCTGTGTAGTGAAAGCAAGTAGAATACTTGCTTGGTATTTGTATAAGTTAGTTGGTGAGCTTGGAAACCAACATATATATATTTCTTTGATTAGGATATTACTGATTAAAGAAGGTGTTAGTGGAACTTGAGTTTAGCAAGTAAGGTTAACTCAGAGAAGTGGAGTAGGAACCCAAGTAAAGGGTGGAACCACTATAAAAATACTAGTCTAAGTGCATTATGTTATCAATCTTTTCTTTACTCTTGCACTTTAATTTTTATCTTGTTGAAAATTTTAAAAACTCAATTCACCCCGCTCTTGAGTCACCATCTAAACGGGACCAACAAGGTCTAAGGACTATCTATGCCAAGCCTCAAACCCGAGGCCATCAAGCCCCTTCTCCATCACAGGCGACATCGCCATACAAAAGTGAAATATTAGTCACTAAGACCCCTTCGCCATCATAGGCGGAATCACAAAGAGCCAAATAGCCATCCAAGCAGGCAACCAAACCTCAATACATAAGAATCATATTATGGCAAGCATCCATACCTAAATACATATCAATCGTATTCTAATAAGCATCCAAATCCAAGCTTGCATCAAATTCTCAATCAAATTGCTAAATTCCAATTCACACTAAATTAGATACCCGGATACAACCAAATGGGATATTCCATATCCCATTTCATATAATTTCACACACTTACCCACATATGCCAAATTTCGTTAACCATATGTATCAATCAAAGCAGCTTAGACTCATAGCAAAATTCAATGTCAATGACATGGGGAAATACACAAATTCATACATCCAACAGTTCAAGTAAGCCACATCAAAATTCATTCTATTAATCAATGAACACATAGGAGTGTAGCTATGTAACATTCACAGTTAAACTAGATATAACATTTCATGCGATCAAAACACTCCTAAACAAACTGGGGAGTACTTGTTCTACCATCGTATCTCACAATAATTGTCATAACATGCCTATTTAGCCAATCTCAACAAAATCCATCTTAATTATATGAGCAAAACATACACAAATGGAATACCTTTAATTATTCCATACCATCATTTATGACAATCAATCATAATCATAAAAGCATTCAAATAACACTTCATGTTCATAACATACAATTCCTTATAGGATTCATGCATTTCTTATTTAAGCATATAACTCAAACACATAGAATGAGGTCAATTACCTAGATGCACATTTGGAACTTATACCATAATATACCATGTTTGATCAAGTCAATCAAATGGCCAACAAAGATTTACACACAACTATCTCAATCTAAGGAATCCAATGATTCCTTCACAACCCAATTAAACAATAGAATTTAATTTAATTCCCAACACTTATTAATAAAACTTCACAGTTTCATTATTTGACTTTCAAACACGCTATAAGAACACATACCAACATCGATGTAAGGTGCGCATATAGGCACCGCCATGCTTCACTGCGCTATTTTAATCATAACAAGCATATGTCACCACCTATATGCATAATCAGGTCATCTGTATGCTATCAAGACACCATCATATTCATTTCATCTGGATATCATCCATACATAATCACATCAATTCACAACTACCATATCAATTCATAACTACCATTTACATCAATTATGTATGGTCATTTCACTTCACAATTATCGCTTACTTGCTCTTCGTTTCATTCCTCATGGCTTCAAATTACTCTTAAACTGTTGTTCTTCCATGTCTCCCTCATGGATTAATAAACTTGTATTGGTATGTCATTTCCTATCTTCTTTTGCCATTGCCATCACAATCCTGAAACTTAATGCTATTACTAAGACTAGCAAGACTTATCACACAGATAAGTCACAAGGCTCTAATACCATTCTGTAACGCCCTGCACAGGGGCCTATGCATTTTCTCATTACCCTGTAATTTCTCTATTTTTAAGAAAAATATTTTGTCTCAAATCTGGTAGAGTCTCCCCTAAAATATAAAGCATTATACTTTTACATACATTAATATATAAAACTAAAATTTTTAATGACTACAAAGAAATGCTAAACTTCATAAAACACACACCCACGGCTGCTCACTCACCCATAGTTGTGTGCCCAAGATCCAAATTGAATCATGATGGCAATCTACCTTCCTAAATTAATACAATTCTAATCGTAATAATATAATTAATTCACTATGACATGCCATACAATTAATTATACATCATGTGAAGTTTTTCGAATATAATTATATAATTACACAATCAAATTGCATTTATAAATCATTATACCACAAGGAAACTATCTTCCAATCTTAGATTTCAATCTCAACCCACAGTTGGGATTCATTACCTGACCTACTAGCTAAAAATTAAAATAAGAAGTCATAAGTCCGGGCAAACTCAGTAAGTAGGTTTATAAAAAAATAAATAACAATCGGGCATCCATCAGGCATCCAAAATCATATCAATACAAATACAATCTTATTAACAAGCATATCAGAATTATGCCATCCACACACATCCACATCAAGTCTTGTATTGAAACTTCATCACATAATAATTGAAAACATATTTATATCATAGCATGAACTCATAACATCATTACATAACAAATGAATACAAAATCCAATCCATGCCTGAAAGTAACTTATCAATCATACATCTTGTGACATTCATATATCCTAAATCACACATTCTAATTAGCACATAAAGAGCATAATCTTAGGATACAAGTCCCATTTCACATCTATGAAACAAATCTTGGGATATTCATAATCCCTATATTTTACACATTCATATATATATATATATATATGTATGTATATACATGCCATAATATAAAGCCAGGGGATACTTTCCATCCCATCGATTCTAATGAGAACAAAAACCTGGGATACATAAAATCCCCAATAATCCACATATTTATAACATACAAACTCTACCAGGGCATACACATCATTCACATCCATTCATGTAAACCAATACACAAGAATATGGGATATACTCAATCCCATCACATCATTCTAAACACGAAACCATGGGATATCCACTATCTTTGTTAAACCATACATACATGCCCATTTGTAAGTATATGGGATATATACTATCCCCATTCATTCATTACATTTACACATCCAAACAAAGCACACCTACCTATACTTACCTGCATGACAAATCCACTTATAGTCCTCAATTCCACAACTAGTTTCCAATCTATCTCTAATTAACCCTACACATGAATCACAATTCCAATTCACATTACATGTCTTCCAATTAAAGAAGTTCTTTTATAATCATACAAAACGAGTATCTCTACTCAAATGATCCCCTACATATCACATATGTTCCATTGACTTGCAAAGACCAATAAATCATAATTTCCAAATATCATCTCAAATTCATAAATAGTTCTGTAGGCTTCATTTATAGTCAATCTTAGGCCACAATTGGATTAATTCATCACATATGGTTTATTTATTAACTCAATTTATCAAACAACTTCCAGGCATCCATAAATGGGATGTTTTTCAACTAACATGATTTAGGGGGGTTTTACTTCAAACTACTTGAAATGAACCCATAGCATAATCAACATTAAATTTACTTTAATAACATGCTAGTCAAGCCTATAATTCAATTAAACCATGCATAATCACATTTTTATACAAAATTCTCATTTACTATTCACACAATTACTATCCACTGCCATAGACCATGAATAATCTCATTTTATCTAGCCCAAATCATGCTAAATATACTAAAATCATCTAATTAACAATCTCCTCCATTAATTTACATGAATCCATTTCAATTTCATCCCAATGGTTAGTATTCATAGCAGGGGTTATGTAAAATCATAATTTTTCCAATCTAAATTCATGCAAAAACAACATAAACCATGTATTATTCATTTTCCACATGAATTCAACATAAGAATCATGCAAAATCTCACATAATCACTATTCATAGATTTGGGGTATAAACCTTAACATAGCAAAAATGAAATTTAATGCGAAAGAAAGGTGCTTACAATAATTTCTAAGCATTTCTTTCATTCCTAAAGCAATCCCAACTTCAAATCTTTACAAATCAGCCATGGATCATGACCACTAGGGTTCTTAGCTAAGGAAACACTCCCAAATAGCTGAGAAATAAAGTTTTGATTCTTAAATATGTGATTTTACATGAAGATACAGAGACTCCCTAAATAACAATTCTTAAAAAGGGGGGCAAAAGTGATGGGTTTCATGGCTAAGGGCATGGGAATCAATGTAAAGAAGAAGGGAGGGGAAAAATGAGGAGCACCGGGCCAAATAGGGTATAAATTGGGCCAACACACAGCCCACCGATTGACCCACAACCCACTGCTGCCAATGATAGCCATATTAAATCGATCATATTTCTCTCATATGGCATGGAAATGGTGTGATTTTGAGTATTTGGAAATATAACTTCAAGGAATACAACTTTCATGTTAACAAATTTCCCCAAATCAGCTTACATCTATGTCAAAAATTAAAATAAAGTGACAGTTGTCAGTATTTTTGGTATTTTTACTCATGTAGTGCAGTTTTGGTGCATTGATTATAACTTCCACATATGATATCCAAATTATGTAATTATCGATGTTTTAGAAAGATAATTTCTATAATAACAATTTTCATGTTGAACACTGTTTCTAATTCATCCAAATGCTATGTCAAAATTTGAATACAAATTATTTCATTTTCATTTTTAGCTTCTTTTAGATATATTCTTGTGCTCAATCCACAATTTCACTTTATATGCAACTCATGTATTTAATCCCTCCTTAAATATGATATGAGCACATATCAAATATCAAAATTGCATTAAAATTCAAAATAACCCCTTTAAATAATTAAAAGTCATACCAATTCATCATCCCCACAGCTATACCCTATGCATATAATGATCCTAACTTGCTTTACAAAATTTTTCTTCTTTTTCCAAACTATTTCAAATATTTTTTTCATTTTCTAAAAATTAAGATAATGTAAATACAATAAAATTACATAAAAATTCCTGAGAATACAACTTTAATTTCGCTTGACTATGTCATGCAAACATCCTCCTAGTCATCCTAAATTTCCAAAACATTGGTTCCACAATAGAACATAGCACAAATCAATAGGCATACTAATTTAAATTTTAACTTAACTCTCATGCATCTTACCCATGGCAACATCTCACACACTTTTCCCAAATTTTAATGCCATGGGCATTACAGATATCCCTATAAAAACTGGAAGGTAGAGAATACATTACACTGTGATTCTTTTGCATGATTTCACAACACCCAAAAGCTCTTTTGAGTCATTTAGAGTCTCATGTTATGATGTCTAGATTGTATTCAAGATTACCTCTCTTGAGTGTCAAATCCCAAATATATATTTATTTAATAACTGGCCAATAAATTGAAAGCAATAATAATAAAGCATCATAAATAAACCAATAATAACTCTCAACCATATAAGTCATTAATCACCCTATAATGTCAGCAGAAGATCCATCTTCCCTCTTGAAGGAGGAGTTTACCTACTCAAGGTGGCATAAAAATCCATATAACATTCATAGAAAATTATCAAAATTCAAATCCTAACTTTAATCAAAGATACAAGTGATAAATGAAATGGAAAACATTATAGGAATAAGGATTAATGGTGTGGCAACTCCTCCCTTTGCTACTTATCTTTGAAATCCAACTTGAATCTTCCTCCTAAAACCTCTCCAAAAGCTCCCTCTTTTCTCTTCTCTTTAGACTCCAAAAACGTCCCTAAAACCCTTGCAAAAGACTCCCTAAAACCTCCCAAAGAAGTTCCCTTAAAAACCTTTTACATAAACTTAAAAATCAGATGACACAAGATCCTAAAAATTTTCATTGCTGCTAGCACTGCAACACCAGACGTTTTGGTTGCCATGGAGGTCTGGTTGAGTTGGGTGCCATTGTGCCAAAATTTCTGCCTGCTTTTGTTGATCCTTTCTTGCTCTATTTCTTCCATCTTTGAGTTGCACTTTTGTTCCTTAGTTTGACTCCATTATTCCTCCATCCATGGCACTTATAAAAACTAATGAAATCTAATGAAACACATCTAAACTTCTCAAGAACAAACAACTAAACAAGCTTGACTAATATAAAAGATAAGTGAATAAAATTCACTTATCATTCAGCCCAACAGAGTACCTACTCCACTCTCTGCGTTAGCCTTACTTGCTGCTCTCAAGTTCCATTAATCACCTATTGGTTTTACAAGCTCACCAACAACTTTACACACGTTGGTTTCAAGCTCACCAATAAACTTATACAACTATTGGTTTCCAAGCTAACTAACTTATACACAATCAGCAAGCCCCTTGCTTGTTATCCCAAACAATAAGGATGTACAATAGAAATGCCTCTTACATAGGTAAAGATGTACAAGAATTTAAAGCAATAACAATTAAAGATTTATAGTAAAGCTTGATTGATTCAGACTCTAGTGAGTTATTATAGAGGTTGAGTTTTGATTGAATATTATTGTTTTGCGCAAAGGAGTTGAATGCTTCTTGGAAGAAAAACTTTTGTGGAGAGTAAATGCTCTGTGTTTCTTTCAACTACTTCTGCAACTTTTGAATGGCCTCCCTTTGCTCCTTTTAAGCTTGGATTCAAAATTTGTTCATTGGAGAAGACACGAGTGAATCATTAAGAATTTTTGACAATTGTGAAATTTTTGCGATTTCACATTATTTGGAATGAGTTCACCTAGAAGGAAGAAGAAATCTCCATCGAAAACTTGTGCTATTGGAATCATTTGCAATTTCGGACCGAATGACATAATAACTTTGGACACATCTTATGATCTTTGTGTCCAAGATGAATTTTCTTTGTTGTGTTTCTTCAGTCTATCTGAGATAAGTAATTTCAGCTTTATGAAATAACTTTAGATAGAGTGAGATTGCTTTGTCTTAGCTTGGTTTTGTTCAAAATACTTCACTTCATCTGCAGTAAGTAGTTTCCAAACTAACTGATATGATGTGGATTGCCTTGTTGCACAAGAGCTCTAGCTTCATCTTAAAATAAGTTGGCAATGTCCAAAATAATAATTCTGGAATGTATGAAGCTTGTATTAGCATTTGACTAAATCTTGGTACTGATCCTATTTTGGACTAAGAGACACGATGTAGACTAATTCTGAAATGAGTTGGGTTCATTCAAAATATGATTGAGCTTCCAGCATCTTGGCTTCATACTTCTTCTTTGTTAGAACTTGGCTTTGCATCCGAACATGATCTTCACAGCGTCCAAACTCAGTTCTGCAATGTCCAAACCTTTCCTTGAGTCCAAAACTTAGCTTCACTTCATCCAAACTATGTTTCTCTCCTAGTGAAGTATGTTTTGAAGCCTTGCTTTTGTCAAACTTTAGCATCTGTCTAACTGACATTAGTAGTGTCCGAAGTGACTTTGAAGCTTATGAATGATGCCAGACACATCCTTAGCCATAGATTTTGACCTAGATGCTTGGATCATGTGTCCTTGGAGCATTTACATTTTCTTCCTCTGATTATAGGTTGATCTTATCTCTAATATTATCCTTTATACGTTGTCTGCTTAAGTGATGCTATTTTCCTGATTATATAGCTTGTTACTACACACTTAGAAAAATAACAGTTAGTAGCTTAACCATTCACTCATATGGTTTTGTTCATCATCAAAACTTAGTTGGTTAATTATATTATCATCAAAATCAAACTAAGCAAAGGAGGTTTGGTTCAACAATCTCCCCCTTTTGATGATGACAAAACATCTAAGTAAATTATCTCTCAAATAGATAAAACATGAAACATAAACATACATGGGAACTAAACAGAAATATTTCATTCATAACAAAACATAAATAGCTGTTACATAGCTTCCCTTGACTAAATGCATTCTAATTCACTCTAGTTTTACTATTACTCTATTTCTCCCCCTTTTTGTCATAATAAAAAAGGAACAGTGAAGAGAAAGATAAGACATACAATTTGTACTCAAAATAGATAAATTTTTTTATTGTATTTAAGTACAGGTAGAGTGACATAAAATTGTGAGAAGTGCAATAGGGATGTGATGGATGATATTTATGTGTGGAGAAAAAATTGTTTGAGGTGAAGTCTGATTATGATCCTTCAAAGAAGCCTGAAAGCATGTAGAGGCATGAGTCGATTACTTTTGGGAAGGTCACATTTGAGAAGGCTTTGGATGGAGGATGGGAAGGTAAGGGGAAAGAGGAGGTTTTAAAAACTTTTTTGTCCATTCTGCTACTTCAATGGATTGAAATCTTCACAGAATTCACTTCTGCTATCTATGCTCTCTAATGTGCACTTCATTAATTTTATCTCTCCTTTTCTTCTTCTTCTTCTTCCCATGGCAACAAATGGGTTGGGGTTGGATTAAAATAGGTTTGGCTTGGGAAGATAAATAGGTTTCTTGAAAGAATTTTTGAGGAGAAAGGAATGAATGCTGAAAATAGGAGAATAATATGATTTCCAAGGAATGGGTATTCAATTTTAGCAAGAAAATGAGGCCGTGCCTCAAAAATGATTTTCAATCGCCAGAGAATTTTGGACAATTTGCTATAAAACTGAAGGGTTTCAGACGAAAAGATGAAATTGTTACATCGGAAAAAAAGATGTTAGAGTATGAAACAAAATTCTGGATGAACTTTAGTCATTATGAAGTTAAGTTTTCTGACATTCAAAGGTGTATCCTAAAACTATGTCTGAATATTCGAAGTAAAGTGTAACATTTCAAAACATGCACATATAGCATTGTAAAACATAAGTAATAAACATTCAGATAAAGTAAACATGCATAGTATATGATGATCAAGAATTAAGCATTATGCATGTAGATCTATCACACCTGACTCCCTTCTAATCAAGGAAAATCTATCCTTTGGGATTAACTTAGTCAAAATGTCTGCTAACTGATTTTCAGTTGATACATATTCTAAGCAAACATTGTGATTCTAGACATGATCTCTACTAAAATAATGCTTGATTTCTATATGCTTAGATCTGGAATGCATAACTATATTCTTAGTCAAATTTATAACACTAGTATTGTCATATATGATGGGTGTATTGTTGAACTTTATATAAGGTTTTATATGTATGATTTTCATGACAACAAAACTTGCAAAAGACTTGATTTATGCATTTGATGCTTCTAGTATAGGAAGCTTGAGATATAGAAAGATATGCTTGAAATGTATGCACTTTATTGGGATATCATTTGTGAAAGCATATTAAAATCTTAGAAATGAAGAGATTAACATGACCTATTATGCATTCAGTTTGATTTATTATTTTATGATTTATGGGACCATTTATGTGGCTATATTATTCATGAAATTATCATCTTTATAAAAGAAAGAATGTGTGCTTGAATAAGCTAATCTTTATGAATTCAAAAACATAATTGCATATCCATGTTTTACAACTTATGCAAATTTTATGTGGATAATTATATTATGATTTATAATGAAAAATGTCTAGTTAAGAATGTACCAAAAGTGCAGAAATTTCTAAGTACAGGAGCGCTACTATAGTAATTTTGCTATAGTAAAATACTATAGTATCTGTTATAGTAAAATGCTACGATATTTGCTACAGTGTCAGAAAACATTTTGCCATGGTGATTTTTGGACAAAGCTTTGTTACAATGAGCTTTGGACAAAGCTTAGCTACAATAGTTACTATAGTAAAAGTGCTACAATAGTTGCTATAGTTTCAGGTAAATTTCTGCTGTGATGATTCTCGAACAAAGCTCTATTGTAGTGATCTTTGGACAAAGTTTAGCTATAATAGTTGCTATAGTAGAATTGCTATAGTTTTGGACAAAGCAACCATCTTAGGACAAAGCTGTTGTGGAACTAACTTTAGACAAAGTTGTTCATGACTACTATAGTAAAGTGCTATAGTTTCGAAAAAAGTAACCATCTTTGGAAAAATGTGGAGCAAGGAAAAAGTTGTTTGAGATTCAGACAAATACGAAGTGCTATTGTATTTGCTACAATGATTGCTACAATAACTCTTGGGCAAACTTTGGGCAGACAGATTTGTTTGAAATTAACTTCGGATAAAGTGATCATCTCTATGAGTGCTACAATAATGTTGATACAGTAAAAAAACATTGTTTTCAAATAGTTTGAAGATTTAATGCTCTATAAAAATCTTTCCATTTTAGAGCTGCCAAGAATGAGGTTGCAAACTTTCCAATAGTTTAGAACAAATCAAAAGAAATATAGTCCAATGGGAGAAAAGATTAGTGATCTTCTTCATTCAAAGCTAATCATCTACCTCCATTTTTTGCATTCAATGAAACCCATCTTCTCCAATAGTCAATTTTTTAAGAAGAGCTATTTAGGAAGATGAGCTAGGATGTTTCAAGTGTGGAAGGAGAAGAAGAAAAAAAAATTAAGCCAAAACCTTCAACAAATCTTTGCAATCTTAGTGTAATGCCCAAGGCATTGAAATGTGGAAAGTGTTGTGAAAATTTGTTAAGGTTATGATGAATGCATTCAAATAAGGTAAGTATAGAACAATTATGGTGGAATTTATTTGAAAAGAAAATAATTTTTATTGTACATGATGTGTACAGAAAGTTAGTAAAGTCATGCCAATCATTCTCACTATTCTTCAACAATCAAATAACCTTCCCATAAACAAAACATTAAGTATCCAAACCAAGAGATATACATTATCCCTAACATTCATATATTTCCAAACTAACTACATATCAAAAATAAACAAATATGGGATATGCACTATCCCCCAACCAACATACAAAGGCTCGATTAAACAATTGAAATATTCTATATAGCGAAAAGAAAGAGCCTACTTACATTAGTGTAGAATCATAGCACCGTACCTAAACAATTCTTTAAATTCTTTGGTTTCAAATCCAAGTTCAATTATCCCTGCATATATCATATTTATCACAAATTCAAGCCCACTTTGTTTCTTATTGAAGCAATTCGTCAAACATATAACATACATCACTTAACTAACATTTTTATTAGGACATAACCTCTAAATTCCATATCCTGTTATACATAATCATTTTACAACTCAATTAACATTGAATTCGCCATAACACCAAGTTAATTGAGTTCCTAATTCATTCCAACCATTTCATAATGTCATTATATATGAATCCCCAAATTACTATTCAATTAGATTACTATTTTCTTCATGGATCATAACATAATTCATTTTTCTCATATCTAAAGCATGTCAAAAACACTACAATTAACCAATTAATCATCTTTCCCATAATTCTCACATCAATTCATATCAAATTCCTTCAAAAATTATTGTACTTCAAACCCTAACAAAGCAAACCCCAAATTCTCATGCCTAATTCAGTTCTAAACCATTATTATGCATGGATTAATCATTTCCCCTTTGGTTTTACACATGAATCTCCACCATTTTGCCCAAAATATTATTGTTTATAGTTCACATGCAACCCTAGTTAACAAAAAATTAGAAATTTGGTTAATAGAAATAACTTACCATGAAATATAAGTGTGTCTTGCATTCATGAATAAGAATTCACGCCCAAAGCTCCCATTAGTCTCTTCCACTTGCAAAGGATCAGATCTTTTTCTATTTTCCACCATCCAAATCATCAAAATCCAAGCCAAGAGGCATGCTTAAGTTAAAATTTACCTAGGAAAGGATTTTACCAAGTTTAAATGGTATGAATTTGGGCTAAATAGGATGGGTTCCAAAGCTATTGTAGGAAAAAGAAGAAATGGGATGGAACAAATGAAAAATGAGATGAGTTTCAAGCTTAAAAAAATCAGATTTTTCAGGTACTCTGACATGCCACAAAACCCTTGCCATGGCAAGGAAAAGTCTTGCCTTGGCTAGGGCTTGCTGGATAGGCCAAAACATCAATTTCTGAAGTCTTGCCATGACAAGGTCTTGTTGTATGCCCAAAAGTTATTTTTCTGGAGCCTTGCCATGGCAAGGTCTTTCTGTCCAATATAATATTAGTATTTTTATCATAAATTTTACATACAATGTCCAAATGACCTAATTTTTAAGGCATTGGAAAGATACCTTCAAGGGACACTACTTTAATTCAATAAAAGTTTTCCAAATCAGCCCCAAGACATGTCAAAAATTGGGATAAAGTAACCTAATTTGCTCATCTTGTTATTTTTCAGTCATTTGGAATAGTTTCAGTATATTAGTCATAAACTTCTCAAATAACATCAGAATTAAATGATTTTTCTTCCATTGGACATATAATTTCATGACATAAAACTTCTATGTTGAACATTATTTCAAATTTATCCATTATATTTATCGAAAATCAATTACAATGATCCCTTTCTCAAACTCAGTATTTTCATAATACACACTTATGCTCCTTTAGTTTTCTTCAAAATTTTTACTTTTTCTCTCATCTATCAGCACTATAATTTTAATTATTTTATTTTTAATTACTCTCATGCATATTCCTCCTAAAATGCTTATTTAAGAAATTAACTCTCACTTCAAACTTAATTGATAACCCATTCATTATAAAGGCTATTCAAAATCAAAATTCACAGTTATGAAATATCATCCATGGCCTCATTTTATATCAAACACCTCATATATCAATAAGATTACTTCCCACACATCACATGCATGAAATGGATCATGCTTGTCCTCTTTAATACTCTATTTGAAGTTAATTTCCAAAAATCACTCATTTAGTTGTTTTTAACTGAATTTCTCTTAATTTTTAGTTATAAATGACTTCATGTGTCATTTTCATTCTAAAATGCATTTAAGTCTTAAACCAAGATTCCCCACACATCAAAATTTCTATGGTAATCATATTAGGTTATTCATATAGATTATAATCATGCCTGTTCTCAATTTCACTATTTCATTTCTTTTTCTTGTCATTGACTTTATATAACTCAAATTAGTGAAATTTATCGAATTCATAGAATAAACTCTACCCATTTTCACATGAGTAGATTTCAAACACCACAGGTGTTATAAACTCCCCTCCTTTCAAAAAGTTTCATTCTTGAAACTTTCAAGGTTAAGTAGTTTTCATTAATGTCTTAAATATACAATCAACACATAACTTATAGATCTGTCTCCAGATAATACACCACACAAGCTATGACCTTCTAATCATTTAAGTTGATCATTCACAAATGGTCCTTAACTATTAGGAAAATTTATGTACATAATGCCTTTCTAAAAACTTCAAGGTATTCATACATTCATCTCAACAGTAGCATTACCACTAAACATTATTTTACCAATACAAGACTTGCCATTTACAATGGGTACCACCAATTTACAATTCAATCATGCTAAAACATTTCAATTATCTTACATTGATTTTTTAATCATCCAATCAATTTTCAACATAGAGTTCAATATTTTTACTTAATCTCTTCAAATTTTGGAATGTACTATAGTATAATCATAAATTAATCCAAATAACCTCCAAACACCTTAATTAGGCAGATTTACATCATCACGATACTCAATATCAATAAGAACATGTCCCGATAAGCCATTTTTCTAATTCATCTTTTCTCATAATGACCATTCCAATCGTCTAACACAAAATTTTCCACAAAAGATGGCTTATTGTGCGTGTTTACGATGTACATACAATAAAACAATTCTCATACATCAAATGGAACTGCTATCATGTGAGTAATATAAATAATAACCAAAAATTTCTAACTAATAGTCTATATCCAATCGACTCTACATCTCATTCTTTCATTTGCTTGCTACCAACCAGTACCATGCTCAGGAGACTATCAACAAAGTGGACTCAACCATTATTAAGTGGACATAGCATCCCACTTGTTACATAGTCCATTAATGTCATGAATGCCAAGAATGCCTTGAATACCATGAATGCCATGAATGTCATGTATGCAATGGCTGTCATCAATATCAAATATCATGAATATCCTGAATACCACACAAATGCCAAATGCCACCATGTTGCCACCCTGGTAGTCGTCACCTTAAAGGTGTCCTATCTTTTTTCTAATTGGATAGGATGGGTGGCCCCCTGTCAAGCTGTCTTAGTCCATAAGTCTAATAGTATAGGCAATATAGTCCATTTCTGAATGGATTTCATCAGAAACCAAATGAGCCATCCTGACAGGCACACAAACCTCAAAAACACATCGATCATATTCTAGCAAGCATCCTTAATACATATCAATTCTATTATAAGAGGCATAATATTCTAAGCATGCACCTCAGTCATGCATCCAAGCCTCAATCAATTGTCAATTATCCAAACCTTAATCAATTAATCAAATTTCAACACCTCAATCAAATAACCAAACTCAATTTCACACAAATACTATACTAGTAGGTATCCAAAGTTAAATTCAAATAAATGATATCAATTCCAAATTCAATTCCAAACAAATGATTTCGATATTCAGATCTAAAGTTAGGCATACATCCTATTCTCATTTCCAATCCAAGCATGCTTCAAATTTTCAATCACTATCAAAGCATGTCTCAATTTCTAGCAATATTTAATGTCCATCACATGAGGGAGTATATAAATTCCTTTATCACAATTCACATCATTTTATCATATAACACAGTATCGTCATAACATGACAATTCCACAAATGGCAAGATGAATAACCTTTGAAACAATTACTACTTTTATCCATCCTAATTCATAACATCAACATATTACAATAGCTCAAATAGTCAACAAATAGGATAACCACTATCCTTATCCAATCATTTATTCAATTTAACTGCTCATAAACAAAATTATTCACTAAAACATAACATAATTTCCATAAACACCATCTAATTCAATCTTAATGAAACCCAACATCAATCAACACCATCATGGCCCACATAAC
Organism: Pouteria campechiana; assembly: GCA_036873735.1. Taxonomy (NCBI): domain Eukaryota; kingdom Viridiplantae; phylum Streptophyta; class Magnoliopsida; order Ericales; family Sapotaceae; genus Pouteria; species Pouteria campechiana. The sequence continues at coordinate 100,357 of JAYJMB010000006.1, forward strand.
TATTTATTCAACTCAACATGTCGACAAGCAAAGTTATTTATTCACAAACTAAGTTTTTAATCAAAATTTCATTAAGGAATCCACAAAGTGTCTAACATATAATTCATTATAACATTTATTCAGTTCTAAATTAAATCCATAATCCAACAAAACATAGATAAACATTTGGAAATCATATCACATCATACTATCTCAAGTTGAATTCATCACATAACCCATAAAGGTTCATACAGTTGATTCCATTACAATTCAATCTAATAAACAAAATTAAAACTAGCTTAATATCCAAAACATGTAAACATCCAATTATGCTTCCCACGCTATCACCGAACTTCCCTGAGCCACTCTAATCATAACTAAGAGTTGTCGCCAATATAATTACTCATTTCAATCATGCTTATGGTATTACAATGCTTCTATAGTCATTTCAAAAGTCATCTTCTATGAATATCAAATTTCATTCATACCAATTATGCATGATTATATCCCTATATAATTATCATTTACTTGACTGTTATTTTCTTTCTCATGTCTTCCTATTACCCATAACTAATGTTCTCCCATGTTCTCAAATCATGATCAACTTATCCTTAGGCATGTCATTTCCTATTTCTAATTTTAATATCTCATACCCATCATGATCTTGGGCTTATAACTTCGAGTCTAGGACTTATTGCATAGATAAGTCTTAGGCTTTGATACCATTCTATCACACCCGACCTTTCGAGGCATGACTTATCATTTTACACTGTATTTTCACCTTGACTTGATCACTTTTAGGGTGGGGTGCTTGAGTCGCATTTTGGAACTGGACTAGTTTTTATAGAAAAATGGACACCATTTCTCCTAAATTATTAGGGTTTAACCTGTACAATATTTATCAAATAAAATAAAGCAATGATATTAATTCTAAAATACACATGCCCATACACCCACAGCCCAAGACCTGGGTGAATCATGATGGCACTCCACATTTTTCTAATCATACAATTTCATTTATAATATGACAAATAATTCACTAAGATACCTTTACAACACTTATACATCATTTGAGATCTCATGAATACAAACATACAAATAAACTTAAAATTTACAATTTCAATTCATTATAACAAAATTTAATTATCTTCAAATCCTGCTTCTCAGTTCCAACTCACAGTTAGAATTCTTTACTTGACTTGCCAGCTAAAAAAATATAAATAAGAAGGCGTGAGTCTGGGCAACTCAGTAAGCAAACATGATTCAAAAATAATAATCAATTAAAATAACATGTTCATAACCAACACATCATTTCATATCCAAATAATCAAAATCTATACTCATGAAACTCTCATTTACTCTATCAATTCAATCTCAAATAATTGCAATCAATCATGCCAATATACTTCATACATACATATCAACTTTATCAATTTCTACAAATCATAATATCATTTCTATAAATCATTCTCACTATTCCTCAATAATCAAATAACCTTCCCATAAACAAAACATTAAGTATTCCAAACCAAGGAATATACATTATCCTTAACAGTCATGTATTTCCAAACTAACTACATATAAAAAATAAACAAATATGGGATATACATTATCCCCCAACCAACATACAAATGCCTGATTAAATAATTGGAATATTCCATATAGCCAAAAGAAAGAGCCTACTTATATTAGTGTAGAATCATATGTAATAGCCCACCTAGGTGCCTATGCATTTTGACTATTTTTTATCCTGGAGAAGGGTTTTATCAAAAGTTTGACAGAGTCTTCCTTGAAAGATAATGGTTTTTGCACCTGTACAACTTTCTATATTTCATTCTCACATCATATCACAATCACAATTAACACATCTCAATACATGCGATCTCAAATGCCTAGACACATAGGTTGTCTCATTCCCATTCAATCCCACTCTAATTAATGCACTACTAATGACATCGCTATACAAAGCTGTCCTTCGACTTATTTCAAATTTCCATTACCTCCCCCATCACAGGGGTTTCTTTCATCTATAGCCTTTCTGAGTGTTATCATTACACTAGTTCAATGACATACAATCATTTCACAACACACACATAAACAATATATATTTTACTCATCAACCTAGGGTCTCTAATTTCATTCCCTAGGCTAATGCTTCCCCATTGTCATATAGATTCATAAACTTGTATAGGGAATGTCATCCTCTTACTCATATCTAGTAGCCATTGCCATCACATTTCTGGGACTTACATGCTCTGATACTATTCTGTAATAGCCCACCTAGGGGAGTATGCATTTTGACTATCTTTTATCCCAGAGAAGGGTTCTATTGGGAGTTCGATAGAGTCTCCCTTGAAACAAAAGGGTTTCTGCACCTGTACAACATTCTATATTTCATTCTCACATCATATCACTATCCTAATTAACACAACAAACACCCACACTACCCAGAATCATAAGGTAAGCCGCATCGTAATGGCAAGGTACAACCAGACCTATAAGAAAACTATATATGTATAATTCTCATAATGACATGCTAATATAATTATATCATATGTTCCTAATACACCTTAAGAATTGAAACCTTTCTAATTTCAATTTTATACTCATTAGATGTTATATCCACACATGAGTTATAAACTCTAATTCATCCATACATCATAGAGGTTGTTCCCCACTCTTAGTCATGAGTGCCAACCCCAGTTGGGCTCCATCATTTGGCCTATCAACTAAAAATAGCGGTAAAATGATGTGAATCTGGGCAAACTTAGTAAGTAAGCAAAGTGGAAAACTATAAGGGAATAGTCAAAGGGAAGAGCATGCTCAAATACATATACTCAATCAAAGCATCATATAAATCCATGGTATGCTAAATATCATGACAATGCAACATGTACCCATGCCCACAATACACATGTCTTCGTTTTTAGAACCTAACTCACCCAGATCATACATACTCTCCAAATACATCATTACCATTGAGTCATACTCATAGCCAAGACTCATGTAGAAAAACATCATTATGATATCCTCATCAAGACATGTACTTTATCAATGTATCATTATTAGGACTTACTAAAGACAGATAAAACACTCTGTTCCTATTCAATGTGCAAATGGTCCATCCCTATATCCCCAGCAAGAAGCCTGCTAAGTCTACCCCTTGCAGTGCCGGGAATTCACCACCCACGTAGAGTCCTAAGAGTGTTCCACCCTCATCTCTCCACAAGGATCACAACAGGTTCACCAATACCAACTACGTCTATTGAGGAGTTCAAGTGTATCAAACTCACAACTACAATTCAACATCACTTACACATCATGCCATGACAATCTCAACATATCACTATCACAAGCCATCAAGGCCAACATCTCACCACACAAGCTCCATCTGCTACATAGGCAACTAATTAGCCACATAGGCTATACATACTACATAAGGAATAAACAAGCCACATGCTATACACTAAGCCATATAGCATATAATATATCTTCTCATGTAACTCAACCACATGCATTCCAATACCATACTCAACTCATGTCAAATGGCCAAAAATTGAATCACAATATAATACAATAAAATCTCAAATCATGATATAATATGCATGTGATCAAATCCAAACATAAAATGGTTTCATAATTTTAATTACATAGCATTCAAACCAAGTATTGAGAAAATTTGGTGCCCATATGCCAATACAAAAGATCATGCCCAATCATGCATGAATTTGGAAAAAAAAAAAACTACTTACCTCAATTCTTCACAAATCCAGATTTCTTCCTTCTATGTCAAGCAACCAAACTAATCCACTCTTTTAGTCAAGTCTCAAATCCTACATTCATCATAACATATTAAATTGTTTACATGATATAATTATGCAAATTAATATCCCTTACAATATCACCACCTTAACCAAGTTCAATTCTAGGATTTTCCATTCCCATTCACTAATTCAATGTTTCTACACTTTATACATCATCTTTTAAAGTAATAATCATTCTAATTATCATGTTTCTCAATTTACAATTTTGTAATTTCATTATTTGTAAAACAGCCCCTAACTTTTGCATAATTGCCTTCCCATTGACCATTGATAAATTCTCATACATGATTCATCCTAGTCAAGTTTCCATATGATTCTACTTCATTATTGGCATGATTAAACACATTAATCATCAATAATCATTCATAACATGTTCCACATGATCTCCATAAAGAAAATAGCCCTTAACTTCATGATTTTCAATTTAAGCTTTCATGCCAATATAAATATACATTAATCTTATCATATACAACACATAAATCATTATTAAATTCATGAATTACATTCACCACATCTTCAACTAGGTAAACAAACCTAGTTTTCACATATTTCATTAGAATAATTAGGGTTTTTATTATAATATTAATCCCCTTCAATTTCACATGAAAATACACCCAAAATAACTCAATTCATACCCTTTTTCTAGGGTCCAATATTACCTATGATTTTAATCTTCAATGTAACCCTATTTGCACAAATCCCTAATTAATTTCCCCCCCAAAATCATAAAGCTCTTGTAAATCATGATTTCCCATGCTAAAAGCAAATAAAAAAATTGGATTTAAACTCACCTTTCACATTGAAAAACCAAACATATTGGTACCCACTTGATACATTGATTACTTGATGGAAACCTTACTACCCACTTGGACTAGATGGAGAAATTATTGAATAATGGGTATAGTTTCTGATTGGTGTTGAGATGGAGGATGGAAGAAAGTTGTTTACATTGAAAAGAAGGTAGAAGGAGTCTATTGAGATTAAGAAGGAGGGACGAAGGAGGCGTGAGTTTTATCGGAGAGCAATTAGGGTTCTCACACACTATTCACCAAATGGGATAATTTTTCTGACTAATTCCTTTTCTTATTTTCTTCTACACACTCACATGTCTACCCTATTTCATCAATCTGAGCCATGGGATGAGTCTTACATAATGAGATGATCAATTAAAGCCTAATATTGGATAACAAAATATATAAACTGCATAACTTTAAATCTCAACTATTAAACACCTTATTCTTCAGTACATAATAATTTTACATTCATTCTTTCAATATTCATAAAAATGATAGTAATAAGATCAACGGGTCAAACTTACTAACAAAACTTTTATTTTAATCAAGTCTCCTCATTTAATTTGCTCAGGTTCTAAACTCACATCCAAACTCCGTCTCATATTAATATTAAAATTTTGCGCAGCCATATTCTTAATTCTCCACCTCTAATCATGTCCCACTATCACATAATTTTTTTGAATAATTAAATCATCACATCCAATAGCTATATAAGCACACTTAATCACACCTAAATTGGGCAGCAATTTGATCATTAATTAACATTCAAGATTTTCATAAAAATCCAATTTTAACTAAATACACGTCATTGTAATAAGTGTCACTTGTCATAAATATTTGGCACATATGTGGGATGATTCATCAAAAGTGGTAAACACAAAAGTTGTATACTTTGTTGTGAATTTTTCAATGAATCAAAACTCACTAAATTCTGATTTCTCATGAAAACGTTATAGCCAAAACACTACAACCATCTCCCATCCAAGTAGCATCACATTGTGGGACCCATGACTCAAAATATAAGCATAGTCAGGAAATATTTTCTACATGAAGGTTGTATTCCTTGAAATTATCTAAATAATTCAAAAATAATCACCCAATTATGAGTTATTATGAAGAAGTTATGGTCAAAATAATAAAACTGCCCTAGAAGAAGGAAAATTTTGAAAATCACATTAAATTTCCTAATTTACATCATTAATCACCATGTTTAAACATCATGATAATCACCCTTGATCATGCTAAAATAAATAAGAATTTGACAATAATTAATGCACAAAAATTCAATAACATAGAACTCACATTTCATGTAATAATTTGGTAGCAAGTTGATTTATTTTGTCCGCATCAATTGAGTATCAATTTCACATGATTTCCTAACAATCCTTCTAATAGAAAAATAACGCCATTAAACAATTCTCATGATAGAAAAATGGCACCATTATTTCATAATAAAATTATTCATTACCTCAAATCCTAGGATATTACATTATAGCACCACACCAAAACAATTCTTTAAATTCTTTGGTTCCAAATCCAAGTTCAATTATCTCTGCATATATCATATTTATCACAAATTCAAGCCCACTTTGTTTCTTATTGAAGCATTTCATCAAACATATAACATACATTGCTTAACTTAACATTTTATTAGGACATAACCTCTAAATTCCATTTCCAGTTATACACAATCACTTTACAACTCAATTAACATTGAATTCCTTGTAACACTAAGTTAATTAAGTTCCTAATTCCTTCCAACCATTGCATAATGTTATTATATATGAATCCCCAAATTACTATTCAATTATATTACTATTTTCTTCATGGATCATAACATAATTTAATTTTTTCATGTCTAAAGCATGTCAAAAATACTACAATTAACCAATTAATCATCTTTCCCACAATTCTCACATCAATCGATATCAAATTCCTTCAAAAATTATTGTTCATAGTTTACTTCGAACCCTAACTTTTCATGCCTAATTCTATTCTAAACCATTATTATGCATGGATTAATCATTTTTCCTATGGTTTTACACATGAATCTCCACCACTTTGCCCGAAAAATTACTATTTATAGTTCAGTTGTAACCCTAGCTAACAAAAAATCAAAAATTCGGTTAATAAAAATAACTTAACATAAAATATAAATGTGTCTTCCATTCCTGAATAAGAATCCATGCGCAAAGCTGCCATTAGTCTCTTCAACTTGAAGGAGATTAGATCTTTTTCTATTTTCCACTGTCCAAATCATCAAAATCTAAGCCAAGAGGCATGCTTAAGTGATAATTTACCTATAAAAGGATTTTCCCAAGCTTAAATGGCATGAATTTGGGCTAAACAAGATGGGTTCCAAAGCTAGGGTAAGAAAAAGAAGAAAAAGGATGGAATAAATGAAAAACAGGATGGGTTTCAAGCTTAAAAAAATCAAAATTTTTGGGTGCTCCGATGTGCCACAGAACCCTTGCCGCGATAAGGAAAAGTCTTGTCACGGCAAGGGCTTGTTGGATAGGACAAAACATCAATTTCTTAAGTCTTGCCATGGTATTAAATGCCCTTCCCTAGGTAGAAAATTGCCTTGCTATGGCAAGGTCTTGCTTTATACCCAAAAGTTAATTTTCTGGATCCTTGCCGAGGCAAGGTCTTTCTGTTCGATATAGTGTTAGTATTTTTATCATAACTTCTATATATGACATATAAATGACCTAATTTTTAAAGGTAATAGAAAGATAATTTCAAGGGATACAACTTTCATGTTAATAACATTTTTGAAATAGGCCCCAAAACTTGTCAAAACGTTGGATAAAGTAACCCAAATTGTTCACCTCATTATTTTTCTGTCATTTGGAACAGTTTTGGTATATTTGTCATAAATTTCTCATATGACATCAGAATCGAGTGATTTTTCTTCCATTGGACAAATACGTTAATGATATAAAACTTATATAGTGAACGTTAATTCAAATTAGTCCATTAACCCTATCAAAGGGTAATCACAATGATCCCTTTTTCAAATTCAACATTTTCATAATCCACACTTATGCTCCTTTAGTTTTCTTATAAATTTTCCACTTTTTCTCTCATCCATCATCACTGAACTTTTAATCATTTCATTTTTCATTACTCTCATGTATAATCCTCCTAAAATTCTTATTTAAGAAATTAACTCTCACTTCAAACTCAATTGATAACCTATTCATCACCAAGGCTATTCAAAATAAAAATTCACACTTATAAAATATCATCCATAGCCTCATTTTATATCAAACACTTCATATATCAATAAGATTACTTCCCACACATCACATGCATGAAATGAAACATGCTTATGCTATTTACCACTTTATTTGAAGTCAGTTTTCAAAAATCACTTATTCAGTTGTTTTTAAACGAATTTCTTTGAATTTTCTCTTATAAATGACTTCATGTGCCATTTTCATTCTAAAATGCATGCAAGTCTTAAACTAAGATTCCCCACACATCACAATATCTATGAAAATTATATTAGGTCATTCATATAGATCATAATTGTGCCTTTGCTCAATTTTACCATTTTAGTTCTTTTTCTTGTCATTGACTTTATATAACTCAAATTAGTGAAATTTATCAAATTCATTGAGTAAACTCTACCCATTTTCACATGAGTCCATTTCAAATACTACAGGTGTTACACATGATTTTTCAAGGCATCTAGCAAGGGGGATGCTGCGATATTAGAATTTGATGTCGTGACACTAAGACAAGATGCCGCGACATTGGATTCTGATGCCGAGACATCACTTTGAAAGGTTAATTTTTTTCATGCCGTTAGTGAGTTAATGCTGTGGCATCAGCCCCATGGTGCTTCGGAGTAACGAAAAAATTAACTTTTTGAAGATGAACCGTATTCCATTTTTCATTTTATTCATCTTGTTCTTCTTTCCTAACACCATTTTTCTTCCCCTAAACCCATTATGCCTCATTTCTCACCTATTTTGCTAGGAAATATGGAGATTTAGATGGGTAATCACTCAAGCACCCTTCTAGCTTGGGTTTTTGATGTTTGGATGGTGGGAAATGGAAGACAAGTTGGTTTTTGGCATTTGGAGGGAGCTTCTTGGAGTCTTGAACTTCGATTCAAGTTTGTGGGTGAAAGTCACATTTGGATTTGAAGGTAAGATGCTTTTTACTAACAAAAATTGGGTTTTATACTTATTAGGGATTCTATGAACAATACATCTTTTGGGAAAATGACGGAATTGATGTAAAAATCATGGGGGAAATGATGTATGCATATTTAATAATATTTTGAGACTTAATTAGGCATGAGAATTGATGATTTGGCTTGCTAGGGTTTCATGTGAACTATAAGTAGTGATTTTTGGGTAAAATTGGTATGAATCCATATGGAAATCATGGGGGAAATTGATTAAGGCATGCATTAGACTATGTTTGAACTTGACTTGGTATAAAACATAATGATTCATGTTGGTTAGGATTTTGTGTATGTTGATAATTGGGGAAAATCTATAATCTAGAAGTAATTACTATGGGGAAAGGCTTAATTAGCTGATTATGATATTTTGAGATGATTTAAGCATGTGGAATCATAAACTTATAAGTATTAGTACATAATTGTTGAAAGCTTCAATGTGAAATTATTTAGTGTATGACAATGGAATGAACAATGAATGAAGGTTTGATCATCTCATTGGATTAGTAATGTACAAAAAGTAATAAGTATTTGGCTCAATGCACATTAGTGAAATTATTTTGTAAATGATGGAATTGTTACTCTATATAGAATAATCTGAGAAGGATGAAAAAGAAATGGAGCTGGAGAGATATAGTTTGAAGCCAAAAGCCTGAGGTAAGTGGGCATTTATTTACACTGGTTAGCTAGGGATATTGTATATTCCTTTGTTTGAAATTCTGAGCATATTTTGTTGATTGCATGTGTATTAGCCTATTTCTATGAATTTGGACATGTATGTTTAACTAGGGATAGTAAATATCCCATATTTGTTTAAGATTGAGGTGGTTTGGTTCGTTAGGGATACTTACTATTCATTATATTGGAATATTTAATGTTTAGGGTTGATATGGATGTCTAATGTGAGGGATAGAGAATATCCCTTTGTTGTATGCTTAAAGTGAAAATTGATTCAATATGAGATTGATTGATTAGATCGAAATAACAGGGATTCTTTATTTGGTATTATTTGATGAACATGTGTCCATTTATGATTATTTGTAATGATATATATAAAATATTGGAATATTGGCAAAAATGATCAATTGTTTGATATGAAATGTGTTAATTATTGTTTATTACTACTTATTAAGTTGCCTAGACTCATGCCTTCTTGTTTAAATTTTTAGTTGATAGGTCACACAAAGGATTTATGAGAAAGATAGCAGACTTTGGGACGGTATAATTGAATAGTGGGATTGGAATCCCTTTATTTAATTGTATATTAGAAATTTTCATAATGTATTCATGTAATTATATTTAAAGGATTTGAATTGATGTATGAAAGAAATGAATTGGCATGTCTTAGTGATAATTGTTTGTGATATGTGGATAAACCTGTATGATAGTGAAATTGTGTATGATATGGAAATGGAGTATATTATTGCCATCATGGTGTGGATTAGGTTATGGGCTATGGGTAAGTTGGGCTATCTTAATGATTTAAGGTTTGATTTATATTTTTTGGAATTTCAATTGAATAGAAATTTATTTGGATGACTGTATATCAAGTTTTAAATATTGAAAATACAAATTAGACTCGACCAAAATCTTGGTAGACTATTCCCTTAATTTGGGAATTTTTAGGGGACATAGTGAAGAGTATAGGCCTCAGGACAAGGTGTGACAAACTGGGATCCGAGTACCCCGACCCTAAAAGTGGAGAAGTTGAGGTGAAAATGAAGGCAAATAAACGAAGTCATGCCTCGGAAGGCAGGGCACGACACTTAGGCCAAGTGCTTTAACCTTCATAATCTTTCTCAAGACCTTTAACTTTACAATCTTTAAGGTCATCTTCTTCAAAACAATAAGAAACCCATTCAAGTTTTCAAAGTGTTTTCACTCCAAGGTGCTGCCAAGGTCAAAGAACTTCAACTCTACATCAATACCACTTCAAGGGAGTTCAAATTCAATATAAAGTGCTTATTAATTTATTATTTGTATTTATACTTTAACTATGTATACTCATTTGCCTAGATAGAGGAATTTTCTTGTACATTCAATACTTGTAAAGATAGAGTTTTTGGTCAGCTCAAGAAACTAGGTTGTTGAGTTAGTGGTGAGCTTGGTAAAACCATCATTGAATAAGTTTGCTAGTGAGCTTGGAAACAAGTGAGTTGGTGGTGAGCTCGGGAAAACATCATTGGATAAGTTTGCTAGTGAGCTTGGAAACCAGTGAGTTCTTGGTGAGCTTGCAAAACTAGGTTGTGTTTTTATAATGGATAGTGGAACCCAAGGCACAAGGAGAGTATACTCTTAGAAGAGTGGAGTAGGGAGGTTGCCCGAACCATTATAAAAATTGTATTGTTTATGTGTGTATGTGTGTGTGTTACATGTAATTGATTTTCTTTCCTTGCACCTTATTGCTTTATTATTTACTTCATATTATTTCACACACAAGCATAAAAAAAGGGAATTTACTTAAATAGGGGGTAAGGAAGAAATTTTTTAACCCAATTCTCCCTTCTCTCTTAGGTTAACTGAACCCATGGGACCAAATAAGTAATATTAGAGTAGGCTACATAACTAATAATAGTGATCCTTTGGTTAATCCAATAATGTTATCGTCCATGTTCATCGAAGGATACTCACCTCCAAACTTCCTTACTTTGATAGAATAAGCTTTACTCAATGGAAAAAGAGATTGAAAATATATCTTATGACCAATGAATTTAAGTTATGAAAAATCATTTTTATTGGCATAAGTGAGGATGAAGATAGAGTAAGGCAAGAAAATGTCAAGGCTATGAATGCCTTATTTCATGCTATCTGCCCCATCATCTATAAACACATCTTAACCTGTAAAATGCAATTGAAATATTGGACAGGTTAAAGGCAATTTCTGAGGGGCAAAATAATTTGCTATAAGATGATACTAATCTTCCTATTAAGCTGACCATGAGTGCAGGAAAAGACAAAGAAAAAAAAGAATACAAAGAAAAGCAACATAAAGAAGAAGAAATTGTAGAAGCACCAGTTGAGGAGGAACAATCCTAAAAAGAAGAAGTGAAGCAAACTGATTTGCACTCAAATGAAACTAATGTTGTTGTTGAGATTGATTTGAATGTAGGAAATTAGGATGAAGAAAAGAAGACTTATCAACCTACTTCAAGAAACAAATGGTTCCTAGATAGTGGATAAAGAAAACAATATTCAGGAACCAAAGGTCAAACAAGGTAAGTGCAGGTATGATACTCAAACTTTCCTTATATTCTATCATAAACAATATTTAGAATCTTATTTGTCTATCTCCATTATTAATTCACTTGTGCATGAATAAAATTTTAGAATTTAGATTAGAATGAATCAAGTCAAAAAATATGTGATGGTCTGTTTCATCCCAAGTTGATATGTGCATTGCTTGAAATTTCTGGAGCGAAATTGAAGTGGCAGAATTTCTTCTAGAGCAATTTTAGTATTTTAATCATAACATTATCGAAAAAACTTAGAATTAAACAATTCTTAATTACATAATAGATAATTTGAAGGGCTAAAAATTTTATGTACTTTTTCTAAATTAGCCTCCTTCTATGAGTTGTCCGGCCTCAAAGTGACACCTTTTGACATTGTCCAAAGTTATTACTTCGGACAAAGTGGAGTCTCGGATGAAGTTTTAGCTATTAAAGATAGTTATAGTATTTTAGCCATAACTTTCTCACTTCAACATGATTCTTGATGCATTGGAAAGTTAAGAACAAGAGATAAAACTTTCATGTTGAATACATTATCCAAATCTGACTCCATTAGTTCCAAAATTTGCCTAAAATTAACACCTCTTGTAATCATCAGCTTCATTTTACAACTTTTGACATTTGAAATAGAAAGAAACATTTTTAAGTTCAATAATTACTCAAATGTGATTACAAACCACTGAAAATCACATCAAAAGAGGATCTAGAGCATGTGTATTTATGTATAAAAATATTTTTAAGTTCAATAATTACTCAAATGTGATTACAAACCACTGAAAATCACATCAAAAGAGGATCTAGAGCATGTGTATTTATGTATAAAAATATGATATGAGCTTATCAACATCTATCAAAAAGATCTGCTTTAATTCTAGAAAAATTTAATTTAATAACAAAATCTAGATGCTACATTCATAAAACTTAGAAGGAGAAAACTTTCATATAAAAAATAAATAATCTAAGTAATGAATGATTTGTTCAAATGATCATTTTACTATGCAGTCTAGATTTTCAAAAGCATACCACTATGTGTTAAAGAGAACTTAGAATGATTAATTTGAATTACATGTTCACATCTGTTTGAGTCTACTAATGAAGAAAAAGTGCAAGAATCATTCTTAAGTATATGTAGGAAAAACTTGAAATTAGCACATGGAGGAAGAAGAATGATGAGAAATCAAAACCATCTTCTTAGCCTACAACTTCAAGTTAAAGAAAAATCAATGAGTAGTATCAAATCAACAAGTGCTAAATGGAAAAACAAGATTGGCATCACCAATTATGAGCTCAAATGTAAAATTGAGAAAGGAGTGACAAAGAAAATAAGTTTGCCAAACTTGATATATATTTGATTGATAAATACATCGAACATATGCATTTCACTATTATACATTCTTGATGTTCCTAAAATGTATATTTAATTGCCCTGGATTTAAATTGAATTGATCTCATTGATTTGAGTTAAGCCATTCTAAAATTTTAAGTTAGTGTGTAAAATGATTAATCCTTAATGGTTTCTGTATTGCTTTTGTGTCGTGGTTTTTGTACTGCTTTTGTGTATTGTGATAGTGCTCTGAATTGCTTCTATGTATTTGATGGTGCTTTTGCATTGCTTTTGGTAATACAAGAATTCTTCTGGCATGGTTTTGAATAACTTAAATGTCTTTTGGATTGATTCTATGTAGCTTTTTATAATTTTAGGTTGCTTCTATGTGACGGAATAGTGCTTCTGCATTACTTCTGTGAACCATTTCCTTGTTCTGTATTAGTTTTGTGTAGCGTTGTGATTCTTCTGATATTATTTTGAGCAACTAACTTGTCTTCTGGGTTGCTTCTGTTTGTTTATTTGAAGATCTTCTACGTATGAATATTATCTAGCCTAGTTCTGAGTTACATCTGGTAACTTCTGAGTGCTTCTAAGTTACGTATCCTATTTCTAATGTAGTTCTATAATACTTCTGTGTAGCTTTGGATTTAACTTTTGATTTGATCTTTGATTTCTTCTCAGTTTTTAACTTTCATGTCAAGCCTCTGATTAAAATCTAAATTGCTTTTTAATGATTTTTGTACTTCCTTTTATTTGAGCATTCCTTTGTATATATTTCTTTGAAGGATTACTGTAATGAGTTTACAGTTAACACCTTTGTTTACTTTCCTTAATATGTTTTGATGTTTAATACTGCAACAATTGGAATATAATTTGTTAGTGCCTTAATTCTTCACTCATTTGTTTGTTTATCATCAAAACTAAGTTTTTTAATCTCATTCATCATCAAAATCAAGCTTAACAAAGGTGTTAGACTTAACACTAGCTACAACATATTTAGCCTTAGTAGTTGGCAGTGCAATAGAGGTCTGTTTTCTTAAGAACAATGAGTTCATCATGCTTCCAAGAAATTGACAAGTCCCTATGGTACTCTTCCTATCTGCTTTGTATCCAGCAAAATCAACATTACATTACCCAAATAACTTAGAACTAGAACCTTTTGGATACCATAAACTAAGGTTTGGAGTGTCTAATAGGTATCTAAAGATTCATTTTACTGCAATAAGATTTGATTCTCCAGGATCTGACTTGAAGCTAGCACATATACAGACACTAAATATGATATCTTGTCTAGATGCAGTAAAATACAGTAGAGATCCTATCATGCTTCTATAAAGATTTTGGCAAACTAGTATACCTTTTTTGTTCATGTCCATTTTGATGGAAGTACTCATTAGAGTTTGATATCTTCTTCCATCCTCAAGATCAAATTTCTTTAGCAACTCTTTCGTATATTTGACTTAGTGGATGAAGATTCCTTCTTTCATTTGCTTCACTTGCAGTGCTAGAAAGAAATTCAGCTCCCCCATCAAGCTCGTCTTGAATTCTCCTTGTATTATCTTAGAAAACTCTTGACAAAGATTTTCATTAGTAGCTACAAATACAATATTATAAACATAAATTTGCAGAATAAGAATGTCATTCATAGCATACTTAATGAAGAGTGTGGTATCTACTTTACCCCTAAAGAATTCTTTCTCAATCAAAAATCTACTTAGCCTCTCATACCATGCTCTAGGATCCTCCTTCAATCAATAGAGGGCTTTCTTGAGTTTGAAGACATGGTTAGGATCATGAGAGTCTTCAAACCCTGGGGGTTATTTAACATAAACTTCTTCATTAATGAAACCATTCAAAAATGCATATTTGATATTCATCTAGTAAAGTTTAAAATTCGTGAAAGATGCAAATGCCAACAACATTATTATGGCTTTTGTCTTAGAAATAGGGGCGTATGACTCTTCAAAATCTAACCTTTCTTCTTGACAATACCCTTTTGCTACTAACCTTGCCTTGTTCCTCACTACTAAAGCATATTCATCAAGTTTGTTCCTAAGACCCATTTAGTTCCTATAACAATTTGATGGCCAGGTCTTGGAACTAAGGTCCACATGTCATTTCTTTTAAACCAGTCCAATTCTTCTTACATAGCTAAAATCTAATTCTAATCTTCTAATGCATGGTCTATGCAAGTTGGCTCTATTGAAGAGATAAAGGCAAAGTTACCACATATTTGTTGATAAAATAATCTAGTCCTAATTCTATCAAATACATCACCAATTACTTATTTTTTAAGATGAACATGCATAAATCCCCAATCTCTAGGAAGAGAAGAATTACCTCTCTTGTTTACCTCAGATGTGGATAGTTCAAATTGTTTGTCTACTCCATCCCTTGATGTTTTTGTTTGTGGAGTATATATCTCTTTATCTTGTATGTTCAGCTTCTCCACATTTGTTGTGAGTCTATCTACTTCATCAAAATAACTTGTTCTCTTCAAACAGTTAGTAGATTCATCAAATTTTACATGGATAGACTCTTCTATAGACCTACTACTCAAGTTATAGACTCTAAATATCTTACTAATAATGGAATAGCCAAGAAATATACCTTCATTAAATTTGCAATCAAATTTCCTAAGTTTTCCTTTTCCATTGTTAAGAATGAAACATTTGTAGCCAAAAGTATGGAAAATGATATGTTAGGCTTATTGCCATAATACAACTCGAATGAAGTTTTGTTGAGTATTTTCCTAGTATGAATTCTATTGATAATAAAGCAAGCGATATTCATAGCTTTGGCCCAAAAATATTATGGTAGATTGTACTCGTTCAACATGTTCCTTGGTATCTCTTGCAAATAATTATTCTTTTTCTTATCCACTCCATTCTACTGGTGTATTCTTGGAGCAAAGAAAGTTTAAAAGATCCCGTTATTTTCACAGTAGTTTGTGAATTTATAGTTTCCAAACTCTCTACCATGATCACTCCTAATGGAAACAATATGAGAGTTGGTTTATTCTTTACACACTTGGAAAATATCTCAAAGAATGAAAAAGCCTCATATTTTGATGCAAGAAACATTATAGTTATCAATAATAACATATACATAATGTTTCCCTCTAAGACTCTAAGTTCTTGTTGGTCCCACTAATCCATATGTAGTAAAGATGTCTAGTTGTGTATACTTCTTTGTTTGATCTAAAAGAATCGTTTGCTTGCTTTCCTCTCATGCAAGAATCACGTAACTATCCTTTTTTCAAATTTCAGTTTAGATAAGCTAACTATAAGATCTTTTCAGTATAGTCTTTCAACCATTTCTTTGTTAGCATGGCCTAATCTTTTATGCCACAATAAGGATTCATCATGACTAGCAAAACACTTGGCTTAGATATCATACAAGTCTACTATATATGCATTTCTATACCTTTTGCCTAGAACTACAATTGAGTCATGATGATCAAGGACTAAATAAACATGAGATTCAAATATAACCTTATATCCACTATCACAAAATTGGCTAATACTCAGAAAGTTATGCTTTAATCCATCAACTAAGAAAACATCAAAATAATAGTAGATTGTGGTTATTCGACGTTATCAATCCACCATTTTTCTTTTTTAGCTCAATGAACAGATCTTTTTCCCCTATCATGTGTCTTTAGCAACCACTATCTATATACCACATGCTACTTCTTGTGGCTCTCAAACACACTTTCAATGACAAGCTCAAGTTTTAAATTTTATTACCCATTTGTGAATGGGTCTAGGGGGATTAGTAGCAGCAAATTTTGGTACCCATTATGTCATGCCTTGCTTTTCGAGGAGCAACCTACCATTTTACACTATATTTTACTAGGATTTGCCCACTTTTAGGGTAGGGGGTTGCTTGGATTCCATTTTGGAACTTGACTACTTTCTTATCAAAAATCAAACAGTCTACCTCGAAAATGGGGCTATCCAACTTGTCCAATCATACACCATATGAATTTATACAATTATCAACTTCTAAGCCTAGTATTAATCATGTCAAATCCAATTTAAATTATGAATTCAATATCCACAATTCTTAATATGATTCAAAATCATAAAATGATACATTTTCCACAAACTTACCCATACTCATAACTACCCACAGCCCAAGATCATGGTTTAATCATGATGGCAATAAACCTAATTAACTAATACACAACTCATCTACAATATTAATCTGACATGCCCCTACATTTCCATATATAGTATTTACATACTTCGTTTGTAATTATATATCAATTAAATTCATTAAACACATTACACACATACAATGGGATTCCAATACCAATTCAATCAAGTCAACATGAATAATATCTTCCTTGACTCATTGCTTTACCTGTCAGCTAAAAAGAAGTTAACATAAGAAGGTGTTAAGTCTGGGAAACTTAGTAAGTAAGCACGTAATAACAAAATATAATCAATAATCCAGATATATTATATTCAATTTCTACAATAGACTTAATTGCTCAATGTCGTCATATTTCAAACATTACCACTTCATCATCACTATTATCAAATTCCATAATTTACACATGCTATTCAATGGGATATTCTTCATCCCTTTCAATAAAGAACCATACGTAAGAATAATGGTCATAAAACCAACATCAATAATCCAAACCAAAGGATACCCATTATCCCAACAAACCAAATACATCAATCTTAAACACATAATGGATGTTCACAATCCCCAACCAAAACAAACATGCTCGGATGCAATCAAATGATATTTTCACCCCCAATAATACAATATAGCTAATCAAGGAGGGGTGCCTACTTACTTTAATGAAGTACACTTTCAATCAAATTCCATGATTCAGCGTCCACTCATGCTTCATGATTAGCAAGGCCCTAAAGACATATATAAGACACCCAAGTTCAAATTACCTCTATATTTCATATCAGAACAACATTGATTAAATCATTCATGTCTATTCATTAATTTTCTAATTACTACATTTATTTATCTCATTAATCTATAGTATCAGTCAATGTTAATCCTTTAAATCGTAGTGTTTCAATAATGGGTCATAAGGAAACTTCGTTTCCAACAATATACATCCATTATACTACATGATTTAACAATTAAAACATCAAAATCAAGCCAATTAAGCCTTTAATTCAATCATATCATGAATTATTAGTCTTATTATATAGAAATGTTGTTGTCCACAAAGTGTACAGCAACCTACATAGATTATTTCATACCAGCTCACTAAAAATCATTACAATAAACTAACAATTCATTTTTCCCATAACAATTATACATAATTCATAAATTCCCCCCCCCCCTCCCCCCCGCCCCCTCCAAATTTCACTGTTCACAGATGGGTGGAAACCTTCACAAGCCAAATCCATAAATTCTCATGCCTAAATTACAATAATCAATTTATTAATCATTTCTCCCATGCTTAATCCAACATAAACTGTGTAATCTCACCCTAATTCCACTATTCCCAATTTCTACAAAACCCTAGTTTCGTAAAATCATAATTTTGGCCAAAGAAAAGCAACTTACCACCAAATCCATTCATGGCTGTAGCTCATGGGCAAGAATTGAAGGTTAAAACTCGAAGTAGCACCTCTACTATCTAAATTCCAAGAACTCAAGCCAAAAGGCATGTCAACATCATTACCTAACTTAATACTCATGTTCTCCAGCAAATAGGTGCTAAATGAGGTATAACGGAGCTAGGGGAGGAAGAACGGAATGGGAAAATGAAAAACAAAATGGGTTTCAAACTTAAAAAGTTAGATTTTTTCTGGTTCTCCGACGCACCATCGGGGCTATGCCGTGCCATAGACTTTGCTGTCTGCCCCAATGCCATAGCACTAAACCCATTGAATGCCCCAAAATTGCCTTGCTAAGACTATACCATGGCATTAACTGGTTGTCCCATGTTTTCATGATCTTTCACAATTTTTTATCCTATTTTCCACCTTTCCTTCAATCCTTCTTCCTTAACTTTTAATCATAACATTGTTCCATCATTACTAATCATATTTCCATATAAAACATGCTTAACAACTTAGATATTTTCTATTGTACTTTTATCCATTCCCTTTCACTTTATTAATGCATATATGCTTCCTTCATTATCTTATTTCATATAAAGCATTTTTAATGTCACCATAATCATTTCCCACACACCACATGCATGCAATTGAACATGTTCATGCTATTCATCATCTCACTTATAATCAATTACCAAAAATCACCTATTCAGTTCTTTTACCGACTTTTCTACTCTAAGTGACTACATATGCCAGTTTTATTCTAAAATATATCCAAGACTCAAACTAATGTTTCACACACATTACAATACATATAATAACTATCTTAGGTCATTCATATTGGTCATAAATATGCTTTTTCTCAATTTCACAATTTTAGTTCTTTTTCTTTTTATAGCCATTATATAATTTAAATTGATGAAAGTTATGAATTTCAAGTATTAAACTCTACCCATATTCACATAAGCCAATTTCAATCACCTCAAACATTATATAAGGCTATTTATTAATTGAAATTTCTATGATTTTATAAATATCACCTATATAGAGCATTTAACTCAATAATTCAAAATTCCAAAACTATGTCAAAATTTCAATTCAATATTTCATACACATCACACTATACATAATAATCATGCTACCTTAATCATTCAAGTCATATACTTGAATTTAATCAAAATCATTAATTGAGTTCATGTCACTCCATTCAATCTTCCATAGCAATTTCTTTATAAAACACTGTGTATCACCTCGATTCCTCACTTTACTGAAATGTAAAAAATTTCCCCTAAATTTCAACACCACAGGTCTTATAGACTTCCCTCCTTAGAAAATGTTTCATCCTTGAAACTTTAAGTATCATTTGACACTTATTATTTCCTTAAGTTTGCTAATCAATATACACAAATCTATCCTGGTAACATTCATATTCCATTGCCCATAACTCATACCAGCTTTTCATTAAAATTTTCATCATATGGGATTCATAATAACAATGCAACTATAATATTCACATTAGTTTGAATTTGATCATCAATAATAATATTAAAAAATATCATAGCAGGAGTAAGCAACACATAATAAAGATAAGTATTGGCTTCTAATGTAGTTTCTCTATTACTTCATTTTGTTCAAATGAGGTCATTACAAAGTACATCGTCATGTTGTTTCTAAATGCCCCCAACAAATACCCTTCTCAAAAGGCCACATCAAAGTGGACTCAACCTCAAATAAAGTGGTCTAAACCCTAATCAAGTTGCAACCACATCCAAACAAGTGGTCGAAACCCCAATCAAGTGGCAACCACAATCAAACCAAGTGGTCTAAACCCCAATCAAGTGGACTCAACTCCCTTACAACTTGGTGTATCTGGTCTATCCTTGCAATTCGGCTATAAATATTGCGAGATCTATGACCACATGGTATCTCACCTTCATTGCAACCAAGGAGCTACAAG
>JAYJMB010000006.1:146842-161180 GCA_036873735.1 Pouteria campechiana
ATAATCTAATTCCAATTATAATCAAATCTTTAGGAGAAGTCAAGTCAAATCCATGAAAGGACATCAATTCCAATCCTGGATCTTTGACTTGAGAGAGATCAAGAATTCTTAGGATGCTTAACATGAATTATCATAAAGTAATTAATAAGGATTCCAATTGACATCAAATATTTAGTAAAATAAAATCAAAGAAAAGGACATCCATGCCAATCCTAGATCTTCGACTTGAGAGAGATCAAGAATTCTCAGGATGTCTAACAGGAATTATTGTAAAGTAATTAACAAGGATTCTAGTTGACATCAAATATTTAGTGAAATAAAATTAATGAAAGGACATCAATGCCAATTGAGATCAAATCTATAGGAGGAATCAAATATATGAAAGTACACCAATGCCAATTGAGATCAAATCTATGAAATTTATGAATTTTTTTTAAGGATAATCGAATTGATGGAAGTATGGGGACGTCAATTCAAATTATTGATCCTCGAATTGAAAGAGATATTGAAAGAGATAAAGGAATAAGAATTCTTACTATTTCTTAGATTCATGGACCAAATTTGATTCAGTGGGATCTTTCACTCATATTTTTTCCACCAATAACATTTTATGAAACTCTTTGGCCTTCGAATTTGGAGGATCCTACTTTCACACGGTTCATATGGTTCAACAAGGAATCCATATTTCATGATCAAAGGTGTAGTACTGCTTGTAGTAGCAATCCTTATATATCTTCTAAACAATCAAAATATGATCTCTATTTGATAGGGCTTCTTCTTATACCTATGAATCATAGGACCCAGAAATGATACATTGGAAGAATCTTTTTGTCTTCCAGTATCAATAGGCTGATTGTTTTGCTCTTGTATCTTCCAAAAGGGAAAAGGATCTCTGAGAGTTGTTTCATGGATCCAAAATACAATGCTAGGGTTCTCCCAATAACTAAAAGATATATCATGCCGGAATCTAACTTGGGGTTTGCTGTGGCGAAGGAACTGGATTGGAAAAAAAAGGGATTCTAGTTGTAAGATATCTAATGAAACCATAGCTAGAATTGAGATCCCATTCAAAGAGAAAGATATCAAATATCTGGAAATTTTTTTTTTGTGTTCTATACATATAATCCAATTCGTAAGGACCTTAATTGGGAATTCCTTGATTGTCTTTCTCAGAGGAAGAAGTGAAATATAATCAACTTGAATTCAGGGCAGCTATTCAAAATCTTAGTGAAACACTTGATTTGTTATCCCATGTTTGCTTTTCATGAAAAAAGACCAATTGAAGTGGATGGTTTCTTCAAACAATAAGGAGCTGAGGTAGCTATTCAATCAAACAATATTGAGCATGATTCCCATCTCTTCTCAAGAAACAAGTGGGGTATTTCTTTGCAAAATTGTGCCCAATTTCATATGTGGCAATTCTGCCAAGATCTCTTTGTTAGTTGGGGGAAGAATCGACACAAAGTGGATTCTTGGAGGAATGTAGCGAGAGAGAATTGAATTTAACTATACAATGTGTGGTTGGTAAAGAAGGATTGATTTTTTAGCAAGTTATGGAATGTATCGTCAAATATTCAATATGGTTCTAAAAAATCTATTTTCATTCAAGTAACAGATTCTAGCCAATCAAAAGATCTTTTGATCAATCCAGAGATCCTTTTGATTCCATTAGTAATGAAAATTCAGAATATCACACATTGATCAATCAAAGAGAGATTCAACAACTAAAAGAAAGATCAATTCTTTGGGATCCTTCCTTTCTTCAAACGAAACGAACAAAGATAGAATCAGATCGATTCCCGAGATGCCTTTCTGGACATTCCTCAATGTCTCGGCTATTCATGGAACATGAGAAGAAGATGAATAATCATCTACTTCCAGAAGAAATCAAAGAATTTCTTAGGAGTCCTACAAGATTAATTCATTCTTTTTTTCTCTGATAGATGGTTAGAACTTCATCTGGGTTCGAATCCTACTAAGAGATCCACTAGAGATCAGAAATTCTTTAAGAAAGAACAAGGTGTTTTGTTTGTCCCTTCCAGGGGATTGAAAAATAGAGAATGGTTGATATATTCAAGAGAATTACGTACTTACAAAATACCATCTCAATTCATCTGATTTCATCAAATCTGGGATGTGATATGGTTTCGAAGGATAAACTAGATATGGACAGTTCTAATAAGATTTCTTTCTTGAACAAAAATCTATTTTTGGATTTATTTCATCTATTTGATGACCGGAACAAATGGGTACATGTGTTACACCGCAATTTTGAATCAAAAGAGAGATTTCAAGAAATGGCAGATCTATTCGCTCTATTAATAACCAAGCCGGATCTAGTGTATCATTAGGGATTTGCCTTTTCTATTGATTCCTACGGATTGGATCAAAAAAATATTCTTGAATGAGGCCAGGGATGAATTGAAAAATAAATCTTTATGGGTTCTATCTCCTATTTTTGATAAAGAGAATGAATCTTTTTATCAAAGGATCAGAAAAAATCAGTTTAGATCTCTTGCGGGAATGATTTGGAAGATCCAAAACCCAAAAGAGTGGTATTTGCTAGCAACAACATAATGGAGGCAGTCAATCAATATAGATTAATCCAAAATCTAATTCAAATCCAATATAGCACCTATGGGTACATAAGAAATGTATCAAATTGATTCTTTTTAATGAATAGATCCGATCGCAACTTCAAATGTGCATTTCAAAGGGATCAAATCAGAAATGATACTTTGAATCATCTAACTATAACAAAATATATGATCAACCAACATTTATTGAATTTGAAAAAAAATCAAAAGAAATGGCTTGATCCTCTTACTTCTTGAACCATGAGATCCATGAATCAGGATCCTAATGCATATAGATACAATTGGTTCAGTAGAAGCAAGAATTTCTAGGAACATTTTGGAACATTTCATTTCTGAACAAAAGAACCATTTTCAAGTAGCATTCAATTGATTGCGTATTTGTCAATTTAATCAATATTTGATTGATTGGTCTGAGGTTATCAACTAACAAGATTTGTCCAAGTCACTTTGTTTCTTTTTGTCTAAGTCACTTCCTTTTTTCTTTGTGAGTATCGGGAATATCCCCATTCATAGGTCCAAAATCAACATCTATGAATTAAAGGGTCTGAATGATCAACTCAGCAATCAGTTGTTAGAATCAATAGCTTTTCAAATCGTTCATTTGAATAAATTAAAACCCTTCTTATTGGATGATCATAAGACTTCCCAAAGATCGAAATTCTTGATCAATAGAGGAACAATATCACCATTTTTGTTCAATAAGATACCAAAGTGGATGATTGACTACTCATTCCATAATAGAAATAATCGCAAGAAATCCTTAGATAACATTGATTCCTATTTCTCAATGATATCCCGTGATTGAGACAATTGACTGAATCCCATGAAACCATTTCATAGAAGTTCATTGATATCTTCTTTTTATAAAACAAATTGACTTCGATTCTTGAATAATCCACATCACTTTTGGTTCTATTGTAAGAAAAGATTCCCTTTTTATGTGGAAAGGACTTTTGTCAATAATCATGATCTTACATATGGACAATTCCTCAATATCTTGTTCATTCGCAAGAAAATATTTTCTTTGTGCATCGGTAAAAAGAAACAAGTTTTTTTGGAGAGAGAGAGAGAGAGACTATTTCTCCAATCGAGTCACAAGTGTCTGACATATTCCTACCTAAAAATTTTCCACAAAGTGGTGGTGAAATGTATAGCTTGTACAAATCTCTTCATTTTCTAATTCAATTCGATTCATTCATTCGTAGAGCTAGACATTTCTGGAACACCTCTAATGGAGGAACAAATAGTCAATTTTGAAAGAACTTATTGTCAGCCTCTTTTAGATATGAATCTATCCAATTCAGAAGAAAAAAACTTGCATCGGTATCTTAGTTTCAATTCAAACATGGGTTTGATTCACACTCCATGTTCTGAGAAATATGAGAAAATATTTACCATCAGGAAAGAATAAGCGATGGAGTCTTTGTCGAAAGGAATGCGTTGAGAAATGGCGGATGTATAGAACCTTTCAATAAGATATTGCTTTTTCAAATTTATCAAAAATGGAATCTGTTCTTTACTTCAATAGTGTGCAAATATATAAATTTTCCCCTTTTAGATACTTTTTTAGACCCATTGCCGATAATACTTATACTAAGTTTCTGTCAAAATTTTGTATCCACTTTTCATGGTATTAGGCAAAAAAATGGGGCACCAATAATTCTAGTTCGACACGAATAGGGATACTATTACCGATATATTAACTTTACTAAGAAATGCCTACACGGATAAAATAGGAATGGTTCGAATAGCATCCACTAAGACCACTGAAAGCATTGTGAAAATACTTCTATGAGAGTGTTTTCTTGAAAATGTTAGAAAACATCAGGAAAACAACAAATCTATTTCGGTTTCAACCCTGTGGCATAGAAGTAATAGGAAAGGAACATAAAGATTTTCATTTTTAGTGGAATGAGAATTGTAATTCTTTTGACTTCTCGAGGTATAATGACAGATCACGAAGCTAGACTAAAAGGAATTAGAGGGGAGGTTTTGTGTTATATATGATGATCCCTTTGGTATCCGAATTGGATCCACAACTTTGTCTATTTATGAAAAAAGCGAGGAAGGATATGTTATTTAATATGACCCATCCTTACCTTTATTTTATTTGTTTTTGGCTCAAGGAGGTTACTCAAAATGAAAGAGAAAGAAAAAAATTGATTTATGAGGGTTTAATTACTGAATCACTTTCAAATGGTATGTTTTCGGTTCGTTTAGATAATGAGGATCGAATTCTTGGTTATATTTCAAGGAAGATCCAATGAAATTTTATATGGGTACTATCAGGAGGGAGAGTTCTAATTGAGGTAGGTCCCTATGATTCAACTAGAGGATGTATAGTTATAGACTTCCCAAGAAAGATAAAGATAAAGATCCAAAAAACAACTAGGTGTGGGTGACTTTTTAAACATTCCTTCGTGGAAATACAATTCCAGGTTCAAAATTTCAAGAGATTTATTTTCTTGCAAGGAGTAGATTTGGAATTAAGGCAAGGAATAAAAAATATGAAGATAAGGGCCTCAGTTTGTAAAATTTGTGAAAAATGTCGACTACTCTGTACGAGGAGACAAATTGTAGTAATTTGTTTCAATCCTAGACATAAACAGAGACAAAAGTAATCTCTCTAAAAATAAAAAGGGATTTTCTAAAGGACCTGATGGACAAATAAAGAATCTGTTTTGATATGAAATGGATATATCCATAAATCTTTGACTCTTATTTACGAGATGATAAAATATGACAAAAACTAGAATAAGAATTGGTTCACATAGGTGGGGGTGTATTGGTTCATGTAAGAGTGGACGTAGAATGCCAAAGGGAATTATTCATGTTCAAGCGGGTTTTAACAATACTATTGTTACTGTTATAGGTATGCTAGATCGGGTGGTTTCTTGGTCCTCTGTTGGTACTTATAGATTCAGAGGACCAAGAAAAGGGACACCATTTGCTGCCCAAACCATAGCAGGAAATGCTATTCATACACTAGTGGATCAGGTATAAAACGAGTAGAAGTCAGGATGAAGGGCGTTGGTATCGGAAGAGATGCAGTATTATGAACTATTCGTAAGAGTGGTATACTAGTTAGTTCCATATATGATGTAACCCCTATTCCATATAATGGATGTAGGCCTCCTAAAAAAGATGTGTAGAAATAATAATTGAGCAGATTTCAAGTATATAAAAAGAAACACTTCAATCAGCTGAAAAAAAAATGACTTGAGAAAAATTCAAAGCATCCACTAGGACACCCCATTGGAAGTGTCTTGAATCAAGAATCGATATTAAGTGACTTCATTATAGCCATTTCATTTTGTCTCCACTTATGAAAGACCAAGCAGATACGATAGATATTGTGATGCGAAGAGCTTTGCTTGGGGAAGTAGAAGGAACGTGTATCATGCGTGCAAAATTTGAAAAGGCACCACATGAATATTCTATGATATTTGGTTTTGAAGAATCAGTATATTAAACTTTAATGAATTTGAAAGAAATTGAATTGAGAATTGATCTGTATGGAACTCACAATGCATCCATTTGTGCCAGGTCCTGAAATCATAATTGCTTGGGATATCATCTTACCACCTTCTGTGGAAATAGTTGATACCACACAACATATAGCTAGTCTGACGAAACCAATTGATTTGCATATTGAATTACAAATCGAGAGGAGTTGCGGATATCATATGAAAATTGATAAAGACTATCAAGATAGAAGTTTTCCTATAGACGTTCTATCCATGCCTATTCGAAATGTGAATTATAGTATTCATTCCTTTTGAAATGAAAAACAAGAAATACTTCGAAATATGGACGGATGAAAGTTTAACTCCTAAAGAAGCACTTTACAAAGCTTCTCATAATTTGATTGATTTATTTATTCCCTTTCTAGATGTGGAAGAACAAGATCTAAATTTTGATCAAGAAGACAATGAAAAGGGGTTTCAAGGTAGGTTTAATACATTCCCCTTTTTTGCCTTTAGTAATAAACTGCATAATCTAATAAAAATGGAAAGAAAAGAGGCATTAGAACATATTTTTATTGACCAATTAAGATTAAGTCATTGGACCTATAATTGTGTAAAAAGGTCCGATATCGGAACTTTTGAGTCTCACCCACAAGGATCTTATGAGAATGAGAATTGACCTTACTATAGAAGATATAAAACAGATATTTGATTTTCTAGAGAATTATTCCCTAATGGATGAACCTAAGAATAAGAATCTGTTTAAAATCCATTGGATTTATTTCATCTCTTTCTAATTATAAAAGGAAAAGTAGAAAATAAAATTGGTTTTGAATCTTTAGCATGACCCTTATTTCCGGAATGGATCTATAATGAAATTTAAGAGATGTATCTAGGGAGGAGTCGCCTTAAAGTTACAATCCCCTAGATACATATATATACGCATTGTATTTCATGGTTAAATCAATTTGAAAAGACCTAAAGTTAGAGATTTATCAATAGGTAATGTTGCTCCAATACCTAACTAAAGAGCTACTACAGTACCGATCAAAAAGACTATTGTAGCTACTGGCCGATGAAATGGGTTTTGGAATTTATTAATGTTTTCCAAAAAAGGCACTGTTAATAATCCCGTCAGTACTGAAACCATTAAAAGAACATCCAATAACTTATTGGTTACCGTACATAGGATTTGAAATATGGGAAAGAAGTACCATTTGGTAATATTTCCAAAGGAGTTGCAAATGGATCCATCGGGTCACCAATCATTGATGGTTCTAGAACCGCTAGGCCTACGTTACATGCAATAGTACCTAGAATGACTACTGGAAAAATATATAAAAGATCATTAGGTCACCCGGGTTCTCCACAATAATTATGCCCCATTCCTTTAGCCAATTTAGCTCTTAATATAGTATCATTCAAGTCAGGTTTATTTGTTATTGGGATAGGTGAATTCTTGTGGATCCATCCCCCGAAGGAGCCGAATATGATAATTTTTCATCATTTGGATTGAGCAAGAAAGAATCAAAAGAGTGAAATGGATCCATATAAAATATATATATCATCCACACATACACATATATGACTCTATGTAAGAAAAGAGATACCGGATTTCATTTTATAGAATTTCCATTATCCATTTCAAGGAATTCAGTTCATACAAGTAGGCTTACAAATTGGATCACAATCAAGTGGTTTTTGGATCATCTCAAGCCGTGTGACATGCCTTGTGATTGGTCTTTATCCCCACAATATTATGTTTCGAGCCTCCTTAATACAAAGGATTTACTTGTTACTAATAACTAATACAGTCGAGCCTCCATTCTTCCTTAGATCCCCTGTTTCACTCCGATAGTATCATAGATCGGGATCAATGCAAAGGAAATGAATGCATTTCATACTATTAAGTGGACTAGATAGAACATAATGTGGATCATGCCACATTACTTATTCTTTCTATTGGATTTTACGAAGCCTGTTCATGAACAACATAGTTTGAGTCTGATCATAGAAAAGATTCCCCTCAAGCGAACCAGCATATCCTCTATAGTATAGGTGGACTTACAAGTGGTTGGAATAGAGATACATTTGGTTGTGAATTCCCATTTGGTAGAGGAAATCATATATCTGCACGGCCCAATCAATAGCTCAAGTAACACACTCCCATAATCCATTTTATCTTCGGAAAATCCACTTCAACCATTCATATCAAATAAAGTCAAATAAAGAATACAAGACTTTGGAATTAGTTGAAGGGAAATATTCAAAAAACATGTCTTATTCTTTTCAGTAATCCATATTTGTAGCAATGACATACTATTGCTCCTCCCCAAAATAATATATAATCAATTACAAATATCTATGATCTGTCTTCCCTATAAAGGACCTGAAATACCTTGTTTGTGTATCATTGGAAAGTGCATTAACATAAATACAATAGTAAGAAGAGGTAATACAAAAGTGTGTAGACTATAAAAATGAGTAAAAGTGGATTGACCCACACCAGTACTTCCACGTAATAACTCTACCAAAGGTGATCCTATTACAGGAATGGCTTAGGTATGCCTATCACCATTTTTACTACCCAATAACCAATTTGGTCCCCAGGTAAGGAATAACTAGTTACACCAAAAGATGCAGTCAATACAGCCAAAATGACACCCTTTACCCAAGTCAATTCGCATTTTTTAAAGCTACCTGTGAGATACACATGAAATATGTGTAGGATCATCATCAGGACCATCATACTTGCTGACCATTGATGAACTAATTGGATTAACCAATCAAAGTTGGCTTCAGTCATTATGTACTAAACAGAGGCAAAAGTCTCTATAATGATCGGGCAATAGTAAAAAGTCATAGCAAAATTGATAGTTACTTGTACTGAAAAACAAGTAAGTGTGATCTCTCCTAGACAATAAAATATGTTGACATGTGGAGGAACATATTTACTAGTTATATCATCTGCAATCCCCGGAATCTTGAGACACTCATTGAACCAATCATATACTTTATTGAGACAGGTAAACCAAAGAGACTCCTCCTCTGAGAAGCGTATATGAGAACTTGATCTCGTACAGCTCAAGTAGAAACACCCAATAGTGGTTGCAATGGATATGGAATAGAAAGTTTGAAACTTCTTAGCTACTTCATTTGAAGTTGATTCAATCATACCCGAAGATATGAAGCAAAGAACCAAAATCCGAAATCTCTTCTTTGTGATGATAATGCCAAACAAAATATCAAGTTGGCTCATTTGTCTTTTGTTGATCATTATATGCCTCTTGCATATTCTCTTCTCCTATTATTTTCTTTTTGATTTGTTGTTTGTGCATAATGCGGATTTACTATATGTTTTGTTTACTATTGATAGGAATTATCTTGTTGAGACCCTATGAATCAATTGAAACCTCAGATTCATACTATAACCATGATGATTTAATAAAGCCTCCAAGCTAAACCCAAAAGTTCTCTGAGTAAGAACCATTTGATCATCACTTATTTAATGAATGAATGGAAGGAATGAATAAAAATTTATAGAAACATTTGTCCTTTGGACAAAATAAGAAAATAAGAAGAATTCTGAAGGAAAGGGAAGAAAGGGAAAATTGTTTGATTTATGAAATACCTCTTTGTTTGAAAAGTTTTTGGAGTACGGTTGCGAGGCCTGAATAATAGGTATGAATCGTAGTTCAAATATTTCTTTCTTAATCAATTCCACATATTTTGTGCTTCAGATACTAGAATTAATATCCAACATAGAACCATCTCTATCAAGATGACAGACCTATTCTCTGTACTATCAATAGGATCAATTATAACAAGTCACACTCATATTCTAGAAATATCAAAAATTCCATGGTCGAACTACCAGAATAATTTAGAAATCCCAGTCCTAATCATTTTTTATTGAAAAGCTAGGACTTCATTGTTCTCATGGACCTAGCTAACTCATGGAAATTGCATCCAGTAAAACTAGAGAATTATAAATCTCCAAAATAATAGATAGGAATATGGCAAATAGACTCATCGCGACCCCCATGAAGGGGGTCGTTCCCCATCCAAGAGCCACTTTACCATATTCCAAATTCAATGGTTTCAATAAATCCCCTGTAATAGTTTATCTTGGACCATATTTAGAGCTAACCTCAATGGTTCGTGTAGACATAAATCCTATTACATTGATTGAGATCTGTTGACTTTGTATACTTTTTCATTTTAAATAAATGATCTTATCATAGCATAGATCCATCGCGGTCTTGAAATTATCTAATAATAGAAATAGCAACCCTAGTTGCCATCTTCAGATCTGGTCCACTTGTAAGCTTTACAGGGTATGCCTTATATACCACTTTTAGTCAACCCTCTCAACAACTAAGAGATCTAGGAACATGGGGACTACTTAAAATAATGAACCTCCTATACTGGGGGGTTCATTACTTCAATTGAGATAATGAAAAATCATTTCATCTTTTTAGTCGGAACCTTAGACAGTTCTCAAAAAAAAAAAGGAAAAAAATGATTCCTAAAGTCGAGACTAACAAGAATGTATAAACCAATGCTTCCATAGATTTGATTGCAGTTTACAATTATAACTTTCACACCTATTCATTGCATTTGGGATCATTTTCAGGATAAAGAAAAGGCAAGAGTCAAAAGAAAGGCAATGATGAAAATGAAGATTTCTCAAGTCCCGTATATCAAATAAATTAAAAAACATCTAATAGAGGCAAAATAAAGATAGCAAAGCAATGTTGTATCAGATTACTTGTCTCCTTGTAATTGGATCTCCAAGTTTCTGGAATGCCTCAAATTCCACCTAAGCATCCGAATCTGGATCAATACCAGCAAAAGCATCTCTGAACAAAGTGCTAGCTCCATGCCAAATGTACCCAAAAAAGAAGGCAAAGCAAACCTAGCATATCCAAAAGTGAACCAACCCCTTGGACTTCTACGAAAAGCACCATCAAATTTCAAAGTAGCACGGTCTAATTCAAAATTTTCACCCAATTGGGCATGTCTAGCATATTTTTTTCACAGTAGCAGCATCACTATAACTGACTCCATTGAGTTCGCTACCATAAAACTCAACAGTTACACCTACCTATTCAACACTATACTTCGATTCTGCCCTTCTAAAAGGCACATCAGCTCTTACAATTCCATCTCCATCTACCAAAAGTACAGGAAATGTTTCAAAAAAAGTAGGCATAGGACATACAAAAAGTTCATGTCATTCTTTATCTCTAAAGATGGGGTGTCCTAACCATCCAACAGTTATTCCATTCCCATTGTTCATTGAACCCACTTTGAATAATCCCCCTTTCGCCGAATTATTACCAATGTAATCATAAAAAGCTAATTTTTTGGAAATTTTCAACCAAGCTTTCGACAAACTTAGATTTTCAGCTAGCTCGGCGCCAACCCTTCGATATATTTCTTGCTAGAAGTATCCCTGATCCCATTGATAATGAGTGGGACCAAATAATTTGATGGGGGTAGTTGTTGAACCATACCAAATAGTTCCAGCAACAACAAAAGCTGCAAAAAAAAAAAAAAAAAAAAAAACAGCAACAATACTGCTAGAAAGTACAGTTTCAATATTCCCCATGCATAACCCTTTGTATAGACATTGGGCAGGGTGGACACTAAGATGAAATAGACCCACTAATATGCCCAATGTCCCCGCTACAATATGATGAGAGGCTATGCCTTCCGGAATAAAAGGATCAAAACCTTCTATGCCCCATGCCAGATTTACAGATTATACTTTTCTAGTTAGGCCATAAGGATTGGACACCCATATTCTAGGATCATAAAAGCTTGTTAAATGAAATGTGCCAAAACCAAAACAAGCCACCCCTGAGAGAAATAAATGAATTTCAAAGATCTTGGGTAAATCCAAAGAGGGTTTTCATGTACGTTCATCAAAAAATATTTCTAGGTACCAATACACCCAATGCCAGATAGCTGCTGAGAAGCACAAACCAGAAAACACAATATGTGCCCCAGCCACACCTTCATAACTACAAATACCCGAATTCATTATCGTTCCTCTTGTAATATTCCAACCACCCCATGAATTGTTTATTCCTAAATGAGTCATGAAGGGGATAACAAACATACCTTGTCTCCACATTGGATCAACAACGGGGTCAGAGGAATCAAAAACATCTAATTCGTATAGAGCCATCGAGCTAGCCCAACCAAAAACTAGAGTTATGCTTTATATGGACAAAAAGCAACCAATTGGCATCATTCAATATGATGGTATGAACATGATACCAAGGCAAACCCATGGAAATACCCCTTTTTCAAATCAAAGAAAAAATAGACACTATGTAGCTTTATTGCATTGCAAAAGACTATACTATGGATGTCACCTTTTAGTGGATTATCGCAAAGCAAGGGTGAATATTTATTTTGTTTTGTTTATAATAATTGAACAATTTTGTTCATAGCAACAAAGAAAGAAAAGTAGATCTATTCTATACCCAATAAGTACCAATATGCAATGGGGGTTAGTCTCATTTTTTGTGAGCAAATGCATAGGTATTTGTTCATCATTTAAAGAATCCATTTGTTAGAATTTTTCTTTATTCATTTCCTCTTCCCCTATGAATCTTCCAATCTATGGATAAAATCTGATAAAAGGCACCAATAATATGAAGACAATAAACACATTTGTTACGTTTCCACATCAAAGTTCCCCTGAGGGTGGGTAATCATTTTTCATTCATTTTATGCCCATTGGCATTCCGAGAGCGCCCTTTTGTATCCCTGGCAATGAAGACACAAGTTGGATTGACATATAGTGTGACTTGTTAGATATATTGGGTCATAAGGTATTTTTCCCATTCTCTCCCCCACCCGAGATATCCCCCATTCGCCCTAGAAAGATTTTTTGACTCGTCAAAAATTAGTAGCATGAAGTACAATTAGGTCAATTTATATTTATTAGGGGTATCGATTAGAAGAATTTATGGATGACCTGGACCAATAAAATAAAATCAAGTAGCCAGACTCTTCCAAAAATACCAAATAGGTCATTCATATATGATTACCACTTGTATCGCAAATGATTCTCTTATACCATAAGAGCAATTTCATACTGCCAAATAGTGTTGTAAAATGATGAATACAACAAGTATTGTGTGGAAGGCATGAAACGAATTAAAAAAAAGAAATGGTACTAAGATTCTTTATCCTATATGTGCAAATAGAATTTGGGCTGATCTTTACCCAGAGTAGAGCATAAACCTAAAAAATGGAAGAGGCGTTCAATTTAGGAACAACAAAATTACATTATGATTTGGATATCAATGAAACAATACATCAATGAGAGGTTAGTTCGATAAGTTCAATGGTTAAACCTCATGTTTCTTGAAAAATAGAAGAAAAAAACCCCTTAGTTAGGAAAAAATCTACTACAGAAAAAGAGAAAGGGCTAGAATTGGTACATTCATTCATTTTTTGTTTCAAAATTTTATTTTTGAACCATATGTATTCAAAGATGCATGTACGGTTCCTAAAGGAGACAATTTTGTCCTAGTCAACTAACTTTATCAAGAAAGATTCCTTTTTTTACGACAAGATGTTGATGACAAGATCTCGAATCAACTTGCTGGTATCATGATATATCTCGGCATAGAGGATGAGACCAAGGATATTTTTTTTGTTTATAAACTCTCCTAGCGGATGCATAATTTTGGGATTCGGTCTTTCGATACGATGCAATGGGTGCAATCAGAAGTGTATACAATATGCTTGGGATTAGCTACTTCAATGGCATTGTTTCTCCTAGTCGAAGGAGAGATTACCAAACGTATAGCACTCCCTTACGCTTGGCATCAATGAGTTTGTTATTTTAGAGAAGGAGAAGATTATGTCTTCACTATATGGAATTTGAATAAATAAAAGAAATGAAAATATTAAGTAATAATAGCATGGCACTTCAATTTAGATATGAGTAAACTTTTTCAATACGATATGGGTTGAGATAGTAGTATGGAACAAAAAAAAAGTATTTCTTATTTGATCTTATGCATCAGGGGGTCCATTTCATCATTACAAATCTTTTTGCTTCAACATCAGAAGTTTTTTCCTGATATTTATGTTATGAAAGGGTATGAAAATGGAAAAAAAAAGATCAGTTTTTCCTAGGCCAAAAAGAAACTTTGGGATTGTTGAGTCCCATACGAGATAAATATAGAAAGCAACAGAACTATCATAGTATTTTTTGAACTCCTAAAATAAAAAAGAACAAAAGAA
>JAYJMB010000007.1:25824-42868 GCA_036873735.1 Pouteria campechiana
AGTAACTCAATGTTCGCTTCATTCAGAGAGATGAAGAAATAAGAAAGATATAAAAAAGTGAGAGATAGAGGGTTGCATATGATAGCACTGGTGTTACTAAATACTTTTGGTTTGGGGCCTTTAAAAGAACAACACTTGAGAGATGAAGATAAAAATAAGATTTTTTAAAAACCTTAACATATAAGGTTGGATGTTTGTAATTGGTTTTTACTTCAAGAGGAAGATCTTCTAAATGGAGATAGAGATGAGGATGACACTAAGGAGATAAGGTCAACTAAAGGAAAATACGCATGTACTAAGAAGAGAGATGAGGATCATGAGAGTGAGATAAGATTGGTAGGTTATTTGTGCTTTATAAAAGAAATTTTAAAAAGAAGAAATAATTTAATATGGATTATGATAAGTAAAAAATATATAATTTTTAATTTTGTAACTAATAATATAAAATTCAGCTGGTTTTGGGTTGGATTGACATCAACCCAAACCTAACCCACCTAACCCAAATTCAAAACCCAATATCAAAAAGTAGGGAACCCAACCTCTTAAAATTTTCTGACCCAACCTAACCCCAGTTCGAGCCCCTATTTTGGATGGTGTGATGAGTCAAATGCATACTGTGGGCCCCCACTTTAGACCCGAGTTACAGACGATCCGCGTCCATGACCATGCGCGTGGAATGCTGTTGACGGCGCGGCAGTTTTTCCCACGAGATGCAACTTTAACGAAATCTCTCTCCAAAAGACGACGGGTTGGTTGGATAGCACTGATCCGCCAAAGTCCCAATTCTCTCTCGTCTGCTGGCTATTTATCTCATTTTCTGGCCACTCAATTCAACTACACGTAATCAAGATCTAAACTATTATTTTTATCAAGATAATTATGGTACCTGTGACTGTTTATTTTATCAAAATTTAAAAATTATCTTGGTCCAACACTTTTTTGTGTCTGCCATTAGAAATAATTTTTAAAATAATATTAAAATTAATATAGTTTAAATAACATCCAATGAAACGAATATTAATTTTAATTGTGTAAGAGATGATGTCAAATATGGAGCAAATAAAGTTAAAATAGTAAAGAATAATAATTGATAAAAAATACAATTATTATGAAAAATTTATGTCAAACTTATAAAATAAAGTAGTGTAAAATTAACTGTTGAAAAATGAGATTTTCTATAGAATTGAATTTCAATGTCATCAAATCCAAGCTAACAATCAGAAAATTGTGTTGAATAAATATTTAGATATGGAACTTTCCGTGCCTTGTTTTCGTCTCCATGTTTTCATTGGATACTTTCCCCACTTGACATGGCGACCATTTTTTTACCACAAAACGCAATTTCGATAAAACAAAATTTCTATGCATTGCGACCATGAGAAAGGGGAAAAAAACCCAGAAAATACTTAAAATTTTAAAACAATTAAAAAAGAATATAAAAATATTTTTACCTCAATCTAAATAGTAAAATAGATTTTAGATATCATTTTAAACTATAGCATATAAAAAAGAATATTATAATGCTTAAATATGTTAAATTACATCATAATAAATATTTTAGCATAATATATATTTTTCTACTTAAATAATTCATGAATTAAACTTATTTTTTTCTTGTTTCATCCGAATTACGCAATAAAAATACTTAAGGCCCTGATCTCGCCCCACATACTGCAATCACAATGATGTTGTACATATAATGCACAAACATGAAGTATACAAGATATACTTTCCAAGCATGTTTTAGTCTGTTAGGAATTAATTGGTATATTTTTGCATGATTAAAGAATAATTAAAAGGGTAATCAATTATAAAGAATCCTTAGTTGAATATGCAAAGCATGCATTTGATGGCGGACAAGCATCAAATGTTCCACAGCACTTGGCAATCAAAGCATGCATCCATGTTCCATGGCAACTCCCATCAACCAAAGTGTATGTTTCTGGTCTCTTGAGTAGTATATTTCCTTAAATGGTTTGGTTTGGCGAAGCGATGTATGACTATAAACTATAGTGAATTTTTTTAATTCAATTTGTTTGGTATTTAATACCTACCCGTGCAATGATGTCATTGAATGTAAACAAATGCCCAGTAAAAAATCTATATTTGGACTTAATTGAGACTTAATAATGCTCTGAAGCATATAGCGTGATTCACACATGGAGATGTTATAGATC
The DNA here is from genome assembly GCA_036873735.1 of Pouteria campechiana. Taxonomy (NCBI): domain Eukaryota; kingdom Viridiplantae; phylum Streptophyta; class Magnoliopsida; order Ericales; family Sapotaceae; genus Pouteria; species Pouteria campechiana. Next base: position 28,002 of record JAYJMB010000007.1, read on the forward strand.
AATAGGAATTGCTGCATGCTAGTACTGAGAGGAGACGACGCATTTGAAGCATGTTTTCTGCCAATTGGAATGCATCTACAAAGTGTTTAAGTCGTTGGCAGCCATCTTCATCTCAATACTTGTTGTTCATTTGAACACCCTTGAAGTCTTTCACATGATTGTAATGACTGGGGAATGCAGTGTCGGGATTTCTTGAAGAACCATTCACCTGCAAATCAGCCACCATTCTACTCTGGTGAAAAACTAAGTGCATCATCCGATGTCTGTAGCTTGGAGATTGTATTGCTATACGCTATCTGAAGGAGTGTAGTCATATCAATCTGAAGTCTGCACCCATAAGCGACAATAAGCTTTTTCCCACAATTTATACCCATGTAACGTTATCAATCATTGATTAACGAATATTAATCACATTTCAAATACTTGTAAATAATTTTTGGATGCTTAGGATATTTTGGTGAAATCAAATGGTTGCAGAATCACTGCTTTAAAAATGCCTAACACATTTTTTTTAAAAACGTAGGAAGAATGGTTTAATCAAGATAACCCACGAAGGGCCATAAAAGCCCATAAGGCCCATGAGGCAATTAATAGAATATATTAAGCCCCATTAACCCTTAATATTAGTTAATGTTCATAAGTGTTGTCCATTGATTACCAAAATATAATTAACTATTGCTAATCATTATTAAAATTTTATTAAATATTTTTTAGATACCACATCCATTTTCATGAAGTAAACTGGAGTAGACTCACCCACTTAGTACCTTGAAATATTACAATAAATTTTCTAAAGAAAAGTCTACATGGTCCAATATGATAACACATTAAAGCACATGTAGATCATAGAATCGAGATACAGGAGCTACCATGTAGATCCTAAGATTTCACAAGGTAAGAGAAAGAGAGAGAGAGAGAGATTATATGAATGTGTCAATTAGGAATATGTGTAAGACATTCAAGGTATCTTTCTAACTTATGTTTGATAATCAATCTTTATCTCTCTTCAGTAGTTTTTTCTTTTTGAGTTGAAGAGTTTTTCACATATATCTCGTATCTCTAATTTTATGATTGTTTATACCTTTGATCTATGTATGTTGATCTTGTGTTTATAAGAAATTGGTACTGAGCTTCCACAACAAGCTTCCAAGGAATGCTTATATTGAGGAAAGAGGTTGAATTGAAATCGCTGAAGTTCCATGGCAATAACTGTCTTTGCTTCTTGCAAAGCTCAGCCCCAAGGCATGATCTTGGGGCCATTGGGAATACTGGTAGAGCATATGGATGCTTTGCTGCCCTTGTGTGGAGGATGCTGTTTATGAGTTGGAGCTTGTGTGGAGAATCAGTTTGGTATATGTAAGTTGGGGCTGATGCATCGATTGTACGCATGGACGATATACAATGATGTGTATTGGTGGGTATAAAATTAACGATTTATGGGTAGGATATTGCAGCTATGTTTATGAGTAATTGGATATGTTGTATCCAGTGTTTAATTAAAATCCAATAATTTATGTTTGTTTATTGCTTATATGGGCCGCATCATATGAAAATAATGATTTGTATGTTTTATTCAATATAAAAAAGTGATGAATATAGTCAATATAAAACAAATTATGAGTGAATTTAATTTTTTTAACGAATACATGAGCTCCACTATTCAATGATATATTTTTATTTTATGTTAACTACAATATAAAAACATTAAAGGTTTATTTTCAACAGTTACAAAGTGCAAAAAAATGTACATGTCGGAAGTCATTCAGAGTTAAAAAAATAAAAAATCTATAAAAGAAATTAACATAAACTTGTTTCTACAAACATACCAAAATATAACTTCTTCTGTACAAGCTGGGCTACAACGTACAAGCTGGGCTACAACATACAAGCGCTGGCTCACGTGTGATGGGTCCTCACCAATTCCACATGTACACACGTGTGATGGGTCCTCACAAATTCAACATGTAGTGGTCACCATTTCCACCGCCCAGTCAGTGATATGTAGTTACTGAGCAGAGAATAGAAGGTATGTGTTGAACTTTGTGCCAATCTTCTGCCCCTTCTCCTCTAACCCTTTCTATAAAACTTGAAGGCATCCACAGTTCCAATTTCTTGAGACTGGTCACGTGCTGCAGACCTTCTGGAACCTGATTCAAAGCCCAGCACGAGCTAATCTCCAAATGTGTAAGATAGGGCATCGATCCTTTCTCCACTCTCCACTCCCTCAATTTGGTTAAATATTCGAGACATAAGGACTGGAGTCGAGGAAATCCTCCCGCAGTGCATGCCATTGTCTCTGCATTATAAGATTCATCATGCAATTTGAGAATGCGAAGGTTTTCTAGTTTCTCCAGAATGGGGAGTGGGTCTTGCTCCAATCGTGACCACTCCAAGATAAGCTTGGTGAGATTCCTTGGCAATTCACATAGCACTGATGCCTCCTCTAACTTCCCTTCCAATTTCAACTTGCATAGATTGGGAAGATGGTTAAGAGCAGGCACCTGCCCTAGGCTTCTTTGCCGGGAATTGGTCGACACATACAGAGACTCGAGGGATGTCAATCTCATAATCCATTTCCATGCTGTTTCAGCAGATCCTCTTCGTATCATTGGCTTTATATTTATCCCTAATTTTCTAAGCTTCGTCAATCTCTCCAAGCGCCCATCATTCATCCATTCCCCAGCCAATACATTTCCTAGAGTCTGCAGGCTATGGCTACAGGGTAAATGATCAAGGCGTGGATGCCCTTTTATCTTAATCCAACAACGATCTCCTCTCAACCTCACGTGCCTCAATTGCTGCATTTTTCCTATTGCAATTGGCATCGTTTCCCGGCTCATACAGGCTGAGAAGGAAAGAATTTCCAAATTAACAAGGTTGCTTATGCTTGACGAGAAGCTTTCAAATTTATAACCTCTGTAACCTAGGTATCTCAAATGAATTAGTTTTCCTACTTCCCTTGGCAGCTTCCAGACTCTCACGCCTTCTATATCCAACACCCTGAGCAATTTAAAGCTTCCACAAACAAGCTTCATTTCTCTCCTATTAAGTCCCCCAAAATGGATCAGTACAGATCGGAGGTTGGGAGCAGAATGGCTTAAGGAATCAAACCTCTTCTCATGGTAATGAAGCACACGTCGCCTGCCTGTGAATGTTGTAGATGGTGTAGCCAAGCTTCCGCTGGGTACCTCCAGAAACTCATCTTTCTTAGCTTCTGATAGGGCCAAATCTCGTAGGAGATCGTGGATGCGGCAGCTTTTGATACACCCGCTCGAACTTCTTGCACTGACTTGGATCATGCACCGTTGGATGAGCTCATGGAGGAACTCTTCTCCAACTTGCTCCAGCGTTAGCACCCCTCTTTCCTGGAGGAACCCCTCAGCAACCCACAATCGAATCAATTTCTTTGCTGGAATTTCGTAGTCTTCTGGAAAGACACCCAGGTACAAGAAACATGGCTTCAAGTAATATGGCAGATCTCTATAACTCAGGGATAGGATTTCCGATATACGGTCTTCCCCCTCGATTAATTGCCAGCCGAGGCTCCCTAGGATATTCTGCCACTCCCTTGCTTCTTTCCTCCTCGACAATAACCCTGCGATGACAACGATTGCAAGAGGTAAGCCTTGGCACTTGCTCAGAATCTCTTTTCGAAGCTGCTGTGAATCGATGGGGAAATTGGCTTCAAGGCCTAAGAATGATTTCTTAAGAAACAATTCCCAGCTCTCATCTTCATTAAGAAACCTCAATTCATGGGGTTTGCTTATCGGATCAGCATGTAAGGCCACATCTTTATTCCGTGTAGTGAGCAAGGCCCTGCTTCCATTGCTTGCACTTGGAAATGCATCTTTAAGATCATCCCATGCTTCACGTGTCCATATATCATCGAGTACCACCAGGTACCTTTTCCCTTTCAGGTGTTGAGCAATCTCGTGGCATAGCTCATCAGCATCCATGTTGTCAGTAGAGATGCCCATATATTTTTTCATGGCAGCTTGCACAAGTTCTTGCACCCGATACACTTGTGATACAGAAATCCACAGGCGAGGATGGAAATGCCTTTGGATAGCATCGCTTTGGTAGAGTTTCCTAGCAAGAGTTGTCTTGCCTTGGCCTCCCATCCCAACTATGGAGATGACACTGCGCCGCTGCTCACCTCCTGACAACTGCTGCATCAATATATTCAAGTCGGCTTGGAAACCAACGAAATCAGGCTCCTCAGCATATGGAGAAAGGAACCTACGGTCCTTGAAGCTTTGGCCAGCAGTGTTTGTGCCTTCATCGCGCCTAATGTCTTCAATGCCATAAGCCACTCTACTCTCTGAGATTGAACGAATTTTATCCTTCATCTTTTCAATCTCTGAGAGTAGCTTGTGGCGGGCATTAATTCTGTCAAAGGCGCCTGAAACACCTTGCTGCGTTGATGGTGCTATTTCGACCAAGAAGGTGTCGATGATGTCCTCTGCTAAATACGTGAGGCTTCTCACTTCCCGTATCCAATTCTTAACTCTTTCATCCTGGTCTGATTTGGCTTCTGCATCTTTTAAGAAGGCTTGCATCCATCTGAACTGGCTTTCAACCCATTCTACTTGATCACCAACTCCCATAAATGACAACGAGTTGGCTTCTTGACTGAGCTGATCACCCAGCCTGTTGACAAAGGATGAAACAACTGTCTCCGCAGTTTTGGCCATCCCTCTACCTCTCGTTTTTTCTGTTTTTTGGTTTTTTCCTCCTCTCTCGGAAGTTTTCAAGTGGGCGTGAACAAGTGATGGCTCAAACGCATGTTTTGGAGAAAAGTGGGTGTGAACAGGTGATGGCCAAACGCATCCTTTGGAGACCAAAAAAAAAAAAAACTTGTTTCACACAATGTCGTATCAAAAAACGCCATGGCTTTCGATCGAATGGACCATCCATTCATCAAATTGAGCCGAGGATGGCTTCATGCACCCCGAAGAGGATACTTGGGCAATGTCAGGCCCCGGCCCCAGCAATAGCATAAATAACTGCCATTTCCAAATCCAAGGGTGAAATCTCTTAAGATCTATCCCATAAGAGATGAAACATAATTATGAAAGCAACCACATCAGTTTATTATTATAGAAAATATTACAATATAAACCACATAATACAAAATTTCAACATAAAATAGAAAATACAACATTTATTTTTAACATCACTTTCATAGCAGCATTTTGTCACACCTATCCCCACACCACTATTAGTGTCCTTCATGAGTAGCATTATCTGTAAAATAATTTTGGAGTGAGTTATAACAACTCAGTAAGTAAAATAGATGCAATTAGCACATGTAATAAAAAAAATACTGATTATACCACAATACACATCATAAACTGTCTGGTTTGACTGACCATAGCACCAATCTAGGGAAGTACATTTCATCCCTTTATGTTGCTCATTCAAATCTCTTTATTTGATCATCATTTTGTCAAATTTATGCCTTAGATAATGTTCTGACTGGTTTAGTGAATCTTATTATTATATCTATCCACTCAAACCTCATGATCTAATCATCATTAAACACATCAATATCTCATATCATATCTTGACTGTTCTTAGTGGACAACAACGTCATATTTGTCCACTCAACCTCATTATCTAACCAATATTTGGATAATCTGACCTTTCTATTGGATCTAGAACATCAAAAAACCTTGAGTTCAACTACCTAATCATTAAGATCAGAGATCATGAGATCTAGATATCATTACAACAAATCTGACCATTCATTTTTATATGATCTGACTATCTTTTTAATAATCTGATATCTTTATTAGATCCAAAATATTCAAAAACCTCAAGATTAATTATCCGATTGTCCATATTAGATATCGTGGGGTCCATATAATAATAAATTAAGTATGACTATTCAATTTTACATGATCTAGTCACTTTTTAGATAATTTGATCATTCCATTAGATTCAGAATGTCCAAGAAACCCAAAATTGACTACTTGATCATCTAAAATAGAAGTCAGATGGTTCAGATATGATAAAATCAATCTGGGCCGTCTGTTCATTACCAGATCGGTGACAGGGCTTATTGGACTTTTATTGCAAGCCTAAAGCTTGCTAATACTGGGCTAGGCCAGTCTAGCCTAGCCTGCTTGAATTTCCAGGCAACTCACATTGTCAGGGACTTGCGTCCCAAAATATATATACATATATATATATATATATATATATATACATTTCTCAAACTTGCAACATTAAAAATTTTTACCTAAAATTTGTAATTACAGTGCTGATCATTTAGTGTATTTCATATTCAATGTGACTAAAAACTATCAGATTTATTAATTTTTTTGATTTCCACATTTCATCAAATGTAACCAATGGTTCAGATCATCCAAATCACATATGCAAATCACATTTATAAATCATATTTCATTCTCAATATATATATATATATTTACGGGCGCTGTCAGAGAGTTGATGGCGTCACTCATGTGAATATGATTCTTTAATACTTTTATTTAAATTAGATTTTTGTCATAGGATTTACTCTATACAACGAGACCTTGATTTAAGCCCAATATTCAATATGTAATTTTGTCAAATATAAAATTTTAAAAAAATTTATTTTCAACGTAAAAGAATATTTTTTAATAATTAAATAGTTATTTCACATCCAATTTTTACAAAAATTCATATGGTATGTGAATTAACAAAAACTAGACATAATCAACAAATTCAATCATCAAAATAATATGCATATTAACCAAAATAATTTCATTTTCAAAATCAATGAAAATAAAATTTTATATTCTTTAATTCCGATACATCAAATAACATACGTATTAACATTCATCCTAACTAAAAATATAATTTATAATCATCTAATTAATGATCTAAACTAGTATAATTATCACATAGATACATCTAAATTACTTACCTGAGAATCCACGAAGAAAATTAGAAAACCTTAATTTTTCTCCTTCTCCTTCTCTTCCTTTCTTCTCCCTCTCTTCTCTAGCAGCAACGACTCTTCTTTTGCTCCTCCTCTCTCTCTTGTTTATACTTATATTAGGGAGCAATAATGCATATATGTCATTAACTCATAATTGCATCATTTAAAAATTATATGCATACAAGCCACCCACCGTAAATAATTTCAAAACGTCGGCTACCACTTGCTACTGACACTTCATTTAAAATTATTACAGGTTATTACAAGCAATATCATCATTTCTTTCATGGCTTGTGACCTTAACAAAATGTTGGTACTCTTAGTAAATGGATCGGTTTATACATGTGAGGAGGAAAACTCATTTTTCCAATAATTCTTCCCTCTTCTTTGATACAATGCTTAACTATTCTAGCTACATTTAACAATCATATTTTTTATTACAATTATATATAATCATTGATTTTATTTTTCTTAATAAATTTATCATAAATATTTAATCTATCTTTCTTTAATTTAATATCATCTTACATTATTTAATCTTATTTTCGACCATATGTCATTCATTCATCATATTTTACACCTCTCATTTAGATAAGATTAAAAAATGCCTTAATTAGAGATTCAATTGGTCCATAATCTAGGAAATAATTTTAATGAATTAATATTTACTCTCAAATGAGATGTTTTTTTGATTGATCTAATTCTTCAACCGAGACGATGTTTTAATCATTAACCAAACAAGGGGTGTCAAATGCAATTAATAGATTAGACTTTATAAATAAATCTTCATGCCATTCTAAGGCTAATAAGATGACTTCTGGGGCACATAGAAAGAGAAGGTTTACCGATTCTTCCATATATCATCATTGTAGCCTATGTATCTGGCCAAGGATGGCACCATCCTTTTATTAATATGATATGATATTCAACTATTTCATCTACATTTAACAATTTTATTTTTATTTTATCTATATTTCTAATTGGTAGTCTCATCTTTTTCAATCATTTAACTAATCTATTCCCTTTTTATTTAACTTCAAATTATTAATATCATCTCTTTTTCAATCTCATCTCTTTTTCATTTATTTGTTCAAACATGCCCAAAATCTCCTCCAGAAGATAACTGCAACAAAATAGGACAAGGAAAGAGATTTGCTATACAAATGCTTTCTCAAAAAGCAAGAAGGTATCCAAGGCATGGAAAACTCTATGTCCAAATACTCTTTCCATGAAATTTCCATATACTGAGGTCCAACCCCCTCTCCCATTCTCCATAGCTTGTAATATTAGCCTCCAGTTCCGCTATCTTTTTCCCACTCTTGAAGCTACCGACCTTTTAAACCATTTCTCTATCAAGTCAACTGTAGATGGAAAAACCTGTCGATTCCATGCAATTTCCATATGATATAGAAATCTGACAGAAACTTCTCATGCTATGTGTTCATTCCATGCAGTTTCTGCTTGAACACCAAATCCTAATGCTTGAGGTTTATTCCATGCATTTTTCACCTAAACACCAAATACTAATGCTTTAGGTTCATTCCATGCAATGTCCATCTTAAGGAGATTAGAAGTAATGGCTTGATTTCCATTAAATAAAGAGGAGGTATATATACAAGTATAGGATGAGATTTAGTTGATTTCCCAATCTTAATTAATAGGCAATGAAATATTCTATATCTACCTAATTATCTTGTCGTTTCAAATTATTTACAAAGCCAAAATAGGAAACTAGATAATTATAGAGATACACAAATATTCCAATATGCCCCCTCAAGATGGAGCTCCCATGGAGAGTCCAATCTTGGTCTTCAAAAGTTGAAAGTGAGTTCGCGGAAGAGGCTTGGTCAAGACATTGGCTAATTGATCTTCTGAGGACACATAGGTGACACGTAAAGCTCCACTTTGTACGTGATCCCTAATAAAAGATAATCAATCACAATATGCTTCATGCATGAAAGAAAGACAGGATTGGAACAAAGATGAGTTGCACCAACATTGTCACTAGAAATAACCAGAGCAGTAGGAATACAAATGCCAAGTTTAGTTAGAGGATAACAAACCAATGTAACTTAGCAATTGTAGCAATGACAGTACGATATTTAGCTTCAATGGAGGAGCATGAAACCGTGCGTTATTTCTTGGATGACCACGAAATCAGATTGCGATCGAGATACATAATATAAGCACCGATGTAGGTGTAGTCATCCTTATTACCGGCCCAGTTAGCATCTAAAAAGGCATGAAGAGATAGCAACGTGTGACGGTGCAAGGTAAGACCATGATCAGTTGTACCAGAAAGATAACAAAGTAAGCACTTGACAGCATTCCAATGATCGGTGGTAGGCCAATGCATAAATTGAGACAACTTATTAACAATATATACAATATCAAGGCAAGTAAGGCATGATTATTGAAGACTACCAACAACGGTTTTGTATTCAAAAGGATCTATCAATTTAGTTCCAAAAAAAAATTTAAGTGTTGGCTCAGTGGCAAGTGGAGTGGTGACAGGTTTAACCTTAGTCATATTTGTAGTAGCGAGAAGATCTGTGATATACTTCCGCCGAGAGAGAAGTAAACCATTATAAGTAGTAACAACTTCAACACCAAGAAAGAACTCAAATCAACAAGATCCTTGATGGAAAATCTTTTGCCAAGAAGACCAATAAATTGTTGAATTGCAGTGGCATTGCTTCCAATAATAATTATGTCATCGACATATACAAGGAGATAGACTAGAATACTACTGTTGTTGAAGACAAAGAGTGGTGTGTCAGCATAAGAGTTTGTAAACCTAAAGGTAACAAGAAATTATCTTAGCTCATGGTACCATACCTATGGTGATTGTTTGAGACCATAACAGTAAATTGCAGACACGTGTAGGATTATCACAATCAATAAAACCTTGTGGTTGTGCCATAAAAACATCTTCAAGGAGACAACCTTGTAGAAAGACATTGTTGACATCAAGTTGACAAAGAGATTACCCATGGCTAGCAGCAAGGCTGAGAACCAAGCGAATAGTGGTAGGTTTGACAACCGAACTAAATGTGTCATGACAATAAACACCAGGACATTGATGGAACCCTTTAGCAACTAGTCGTGCTTTGTACTGGCAAAGGCATAATTCCAATACATGAGTAGAAGAAAGGCGTGAGTGAGTAGAGAGTTTGTTTTCAACAATATGTCGATGTTGGCCTTCAGAAAGACCATTGTGTTCAGGTGTATGTGGGGGAGATGTGAGATGAGAAATTCTATACAGAGATAAAATTGATCTAATGCTTGATATTCTCCACCATTATCGGAGTAAAGGGTGACAATAAAGCATTTGAAGTGATTTTCTACTGGTGCTTTAAAGCGGAGAAAAACATCATAGACATGAGATTTCTTCTTTAAGGGATAATACCATATATAACGTGTAAAGTGATAAACAAAAATGACATAATACTTGAAATCATCAATAGAGTAAACACGGGAGGTCCAAACATCAAAGAATATGATTTGTAAAGGGTGAAATGAAACAATTGTAGATGTAGAAAAAGGAAGCTTGTGACTTTTATAGCTTAAACATGCATTACAATGAGAGTTTTTTAACACAGAATAAGGTAAAGAAAATGCTGACATAATATGCTAAAGAATATGTGATGATGGGTGACCTAATCTAGAGTGCCACTTGGACAAAGTGGTCTTGACACTAGAAAGACAACGAGTGGAGAAGACAATTTTAGAGAGGAGGTTGGCCATTCATAGACGGCATCTTTAGTGTTGCCTGTCAACAGGATTGTCCCTGTGCTTAGGTCCTTCACATGAAAAAAATTAGGTAAGAATTCAATAGAAATGTGTTTTGTATTACAAAATTGATAGATAGAAATTAGGATCTTTTTCATATTAGGCACGTAAAGAATGTTGTGTAAGTTAAAAAGTGTGAGTAGGAGTAGGAAGAATGGTGGAACTAGTATGGGAATGTGGAGACCTGAGCCATTGCTAATCATAACATCATCAGACCTTGCATAAGGAGTGTGAAGCGATAGGTTATTCAAGTTCGCAATGACATGGTGCGACGCCCCACTATCAAGTAGCCATGTGGGAGTGTTGGTGGTCTCAAGAGAAGCAAAGTGTGCATGCGTTTGCCATGGAGAAGTAGGACATGGAGCTTGTGAATGTGTTGTTATTAGAGCCAATGAAGATTGGACAACGACAAGTCAAAAAAAGGAGCAACGCTTGGCAGTGTGTTCTTAAGTATCACATCCTTGGCAATACCAAAGATATGGACTTGGTGGAGGTCGATCATTATAAGGAGCATTGAATTGTTGTCCTTGATTGTGAAAGGCGGTTATGGAAGGGTGCCAAGAGGGATGAGATGGTCACCAAGATTGCTTGTTGCATTGATTGACAGGATTGGTGGTGGCCAAAAAGGATGATGGTGGTGCGTGCGATTATTGGAGAGATGCTTTCTTGGTGATTAGCTTTTCATGAATTTCATCGAAGGAGATAGGCATTTCATGAGCATTAACTGCATCGACGACAATTCTTTTGTATTCCTTCCCAAGGCCATCAAGGATCTTATCAATGAGATCTTCTTCATCAACAGGTTTTCTAAGAAGGGCAAGTTCATTAGCCCGATTCTTGATATATTGCATATACTTAGAGATTGTCTTGGAACCCTTGACACAATTCTTCAATTGGTCTTTGATTTGTTTGATGTGACCACAGGATGGTTTGGCATAGTTATTAGCCAAAGTAGTCCAGGCCTCTTGAGACATGTTAGTGTGGGCAAGAAGAGGTTGGATAGGTAAAGAGACTGCACCAAGGAGTGCATTGAAGAGAAGACGATCCTGACGCTTCCATGTTATGTAGGCTGGATTTGGAGTTGGGTTATCATTAGCGGTGATGGTTGGTGCAGGACTGGGATGAGAACTATCAAGAAAGCCATAGAGTTCATATCCTTTTAATAGACTTTGGATTTGAAGACTTCACGTGATGTAGTTGGTGGTGATCAGTTTTGTGATGTTTGTGGTGTTGATGGTAACAAGAGGACTATTTGATTCTTGAGTATTTTAAATGGTGTTATGAGCAATGGAAGATGCAAAGGTATCTTCAGAAGCCATTATGGTTGTATAAAAACACAGAGAATTAGGCAAAGTTAGGAACTATGGCTCTGATACCATAAGGAGATTAGAAGTAATGACTTAATTTCTATTGAATAAAGAGGAGGTATATATACAAGTATAAGATGAGATCGGGTTGATTTCCCAATCTTAATTAATAGGCAATGAAATATACTAAATCTACCTAATTACCTAATCTATGGGATTTGTTGTCATTTCAAATTGTTTATAAAGCCAAAATAGAAAACTAGATAATTATAAAGATACCAAATATTCCAATACACCTGAGGTTCACTGCAATTTCCACTTGAACAACAACAATACCTAATGCTAGCTATATGTTCATTCCTTGAAAATTTCATATTATGGAGACCCAACAACAACTCCCAATGTTATAATTAACCACTTTTTATGACAAAATTTCTTTTGACCACATAAAAAGGGGGAAATTGATTTTACCTTGGGGCTTGTAATACTAAATGAAGTTGATAAGTTGATGAAGTCAAAGAAATTGAGGAGGTTTAAGGAAATAAGTTATAAAATCTAAAATCTAAACAAAATCAAATTGGCCCATCTTTGGTTATAAATCTACCTTATTTTAAGGGTGCTTTTGTCAAAAGGTGCAAATTCAAATGGAAATGCATTTCCCACGTCAATACTAAATGTATTTGCAATAGATTATCTTACATACCATGATAAATTTATTTTTTCATCACTATATTTTTCATTATTATTTTCCATTTATTTTATAACTAATATGATGTTTTATCTTACCAATACTATTTACATTTTCACTTTTATTATCTTCCACATTTTAAGTATAAAAATACACTAGATATTTAACCTAAAGGATGAGGAGATGAGGAGCCAATAAGATAAATAAAAATATCGGAAGAAAAGAGAAAAGGTAGTTAATTAGTTATAAATAAATAAAGATAAAATGTACAAAACTTTTTAAATAAAAATAATGACTAATAATTAGAAATATAGATAATGATGAAAAAATAAGGTTACTAAAAGTATATGAAGATAAGTAGATGTTACCTACAAAAATTGTGAGAAAGAAAAAAAAGCCAAGAGAGTAGTTAAAATGTTAAACCAATTAAAAGAATAGAATAAAAATATTTTTACCTCAACTAAAGAATAAAATAGATTTCAGATATCATTTTAAATTATATTGTATAAAAAGAATAATATAATGCTTAAATATGTTAAATTACATAATAATAAATATTTTAGCATAATATTGGACATCTAACTTAATAAATTTGGTTGAAAATTTTAATTTTGGGATCAAAAGGCATCTAATGGGAGTTTAAGACTTGTGTCATGTATCTATGTCTCGCCTTTACCAATTACATAAGGCTCCTTTTTTGTTCTGTTAAATCTCGCCATGGTTTGGTATGGTGTGGTGTAGAATGTAGATGTTGTGCAAGAGATTTCAGGCATGTTTGTGAGTTCGGGACAAACCAGAACCCCATTTTATTTTAATTTTTTATTTCATTCTTGTTATATAAGTTATATGAGTTAGAGAATTGTAATAAATCTGAAATCATGAAAATAAAATCTTATGTAGAATTTCCTAAATTGAATAATTGAAAATCAAGTACCAAAAATATAATGTAATGTTTTCTAAATCAAATAATAGAGAATCTAGTACCAAAAAATTTGAGGCTTTAAATGCTAAGTTATTAGGATTTCTTTTTATTATTATTATTATTATTGTTATTGTTGTTGTTATTGTTGTTGTTGTCCTTTTAACCACCATGGTAGGCCCTGATTTTGATTGATTTGGGTAAGAATTTCAATTCCAAACGTTTATAATGATTTGGCCACATTACTAGAACTCAATATTAATCACGATTCTACTAGCAAATAACTGAGCATGCTTAATTTATAATTTTCTATACCAAAACTGCCTGACATTATCTCTGCACCCATGAAAATTTTCAGTTTTAATTCATTCAACTGATGACACGAACTTGTATTGACGAGTCACGTGTTGATTTCTTGAATGTGCTGCTCCAAAAACTTCCCTAATAAGCCGTTAATTAATTAATTATAAATTGAAAGGAAAACAAACTGAATAGATATCTCTTTTTAATTCAAACAATATTTATGTACTTTGTCTTATTGTAGCCAATATCAACCATCGTTGAACGTGCGGCTTCCTTTAGCATTGTCAATTGCTGAAAGCATGTGGCCCTTTCTCCATATCGTTTTAAAGTGGTTCTACAGTATTCAATGTTGATTTTAACGCTACGCTGAGATGATCTGCTTTATTCAATTTTCTTGCTCTTTCTTTTATCAAATATTGCTTAAACGATGTTCCAAGTCCTGTTTTTTTTTTCCGTTTAATTAAGTCGCAATTCAATTATCGTTACATCAATAGTCGAGCGATCAAGTTTAAACATTCGGTTAATTATCCGAATCTACGGTCTTTAATTAGATTTGATTATGTTTGACGTTACTTAGGCAATTGGTTTTCTCATTAAAGGTGCCAATGCATTGTTTCATGACGACCGGCACAAGTTCTTTCACCGCATAACACTCACGACATGCAAATGGGAGCATTTACGCTGGACGCGCCAGCAGAATATGGTAATTTGCAAATGGGTACGCGCCGCGCTTCCTACATGCGTGGCTGAGCATGGACAAAGTGGGAGTTGGGGTAGGTGTGTGAACACAGTCGGGGGTCTACAATCCTGCAACGCCCACTTGCTCTGCAAGTGTGAAGCTTTTTACTTTTGTTTGGGTTGTCCCCAAACGGAATGCTCGTATAGCTTTCAAGATCTTCCCTTCTTAATCCTGCAAAACTAGAACAC
>JAYJMB010000007.1:42968-150244 GCA_036873735.1 Pouteria campechiana
TTTGTGCTTAAGATGTAATAGACTGAATTAAGAGTTTTATATTTTAATTCATTTCTCACTATTTTGTCTGCTTGTGTTTTGTCATGGTGCATTTATTCATTCAAGTATGGTAGATCTTGGAAAAACCCGCCATACTGCCAGCGTGGCATTGCCATCCTGGGGTGGGTCGTTACAACAATACTCCACCATCAACATGATTTTGCGGCTCAATATGAGAGATTCATAGCTCGAACCAATTCATAGAAACTGCCAATCATATAGCTAGCCATTATGATCATTTCATCATTTGATTTATTGCAAGCTTCCGTCCTTACCTGTTATGCATTGGGTCAGGGCATGAAGGCACTTTTCTTTCACTGGTGTCAAAAATGTCTATACCTTCAACATTAGAAACTTGGGGGCCGCCTGCATTTGCCACCTTCTCTTGTAGACGTACAATTCCTAAGGCCCTTGGTTCTGCGGTTGAAGAAGCACTCAAAACAATCACCAAGAGAAGGCTACCCTTGGGGATTAACATCTCTCTCTCTCTCTCTCTCTCTCTCTCTCTCTCTCTCTCTCTCTCTCTCTCTCTCTCTCTCTCTCTCTGTGGGTTCTGCATGCAAGCTTGACAAGAATATCATAATAAATAGCAGGAGACATATCTCTAGATGGTTGCTGATTCTTTTGTGGATATGGAGCCCATAGAGAACCCGAGTTTTCGCTGTAAGAGTGTGATGGCCTACTCCCTCACACGCGATTTGAGCATTCTTTGACTATGTTTATTAACACCCTCCTTTCCAACAATTCTTTTATTTTGTAAATAAAAAATCCTTCTTGCACTTGAAGCTACTCTCTCTCCTGTTACATCTATGTGAAAACTTCGCATTATATCTGTGCATTCTTGTCCTCAATGATCAAATTTTAACTTTGAAGATACAAGACCAGAGTGTGCGTACATGACCGCAACACAAGGGGAAGAAAAAATCCTGTAATTTAATTCAATACATGGGCATTTTATTCAACATATATTGCTTGCAGTGACAATGATTATAATGGGTGATATATCATATGTGACCACCTTCAGATTGGGGCAATCCAAGGCTTTCTTGAGCTGAAAAGACAGTTTGCCAAACGATGTGCGTGGCGGGCAAAGCAAAGCAAAAGCCAACATCATGCTTCTCATGCGAAATGTCCTGTGTAATTTCAAGCGTTAAATGATTGTAGCCCCTTTAAACAGACAATTTCCTATTTTTTATCGTCAAATACACAAATAAAGCTACATTTACTAGTTGTGGCACTTTGGAGGTACAAAACAGTGTAGGCAGTGCATGCGTGAGCCCTCCAGTTCTAGCAAGAATGTCTGCATTGGTATTGGCAATGATAATAATGATGACCGTGATAGTAGCAATACTTTTTTATATGATTTCTAACATTTGAAAGATTTGATTCAATATAAACTGTTTGATTGAGTGACTCAGCGCGACTTTGCTCTTTGGATCCATCTTGGTAATTGAAAGAAATTATATCTTACCATACATCATACACAGCACCATTCATCTGGTTAGAATACATGGAATTATTCTGTAGACTTGTGTGAATTAGACCATTTAAAAAATAATAAAGTCATGCGTAAAACACAGAGATCACGACCATTTAAAAAATTATGAAGTCATGTGTAAAATACACAGATCACCATCCATTTGAGCATCTGAATGTTAGCTATAAAATTTTATAGAATCGTTTGTCTTGATGAAAATAATTCTTTGAAAGATATAGGTGATGATTGCATGCTTATGAGTCTCAAGTGATTAAGGAGGTATGCTAATGGATCAATATTCTCAAATAATTCAATTTTATAACCGACATGAGCTTTTAATTAGGACAATAAACAAGTGAAGATTCGTATGGGATCTCATGAAATCATTAAAATGGATCCAAATATAATAGAGAGATTGCTTTGAGCCAGCCTGTGAAACGGCTAAATTGACTTAAAACCAAATATTCAAACCAACTAGCCCTTTTTAGCTACCATGTGGTTTTCTTTATTTATAAGACAGTGATGTTCAGCTAAAGCCGATGATCATCTCATCCAGTCAGAGTTTGGCGTGTGGGCATCCCATAATTGGTTTCCTCCACGTTTGATCGTGTTGGGGTTCTTTTTGCACCTTTTGTAGGAAGAAAAGGCTCTGCGTCCGTAGAAATGTCGCAAGAAAAGATGGACAATCTACATGCAATCACATCCATGTCAGGAAAAAAAAATAAAGTACAGCCTTAAGGTATACAAATTCAAAAAAGCGCCTCAAATTCATGTCACTCGTGCCAGAGATCCCACAAAAATTATGCTGATCCGAACCATCCAATATCACTAATCTTATTTTTAAAACTCCAAATCAACTTTAAATTAATTCTAAGAATATGTAGTCAGTTTTGGGCTGAATTTGGGTTGACTAGTGTGGTTAAAAATTATGTGAATATTTTGAGCTTCATTAATTTTTTATTTTAAATTTTTTTGAATAAATATTTATAGTGGCTAAAATAAAATATTAGTTTCAATACTATTGAAATATTATATCTAAAAAAAATTAATTTTTTGATATAAAAAAACTTATTTATATCATCTATGTCATTTTTAAAAAAAATTATAATTAAATTACCAAGATTCATAGTCTGAAAAGGAAAAAATAAAACTTATATTTTGCTAAGACTCCTTATCTCAACCATTGAACCAACCTCAATCATAAAAATAAATTAGTACTTAGTAGATAATAACTAAATGTGTTAAAGATTTTTTTATACTAAAAGAAGAAGAAACTAAACTATTATTTATATTTTCATGATTATAATTGGTTTTCAAATTCTAGTTATATAACTTATATTTGTATAGCATTAGGAAGGAACAAATGGTTAAAACTCTGATATAGAAAAATATAAAAAGGAAAAAAAAAAGCGCGCACTCACACATATAATGCAATTAGGTTAAATTCGGGTTGTGCAACCCCTAACCCACACCAGTGCCATTTTAAAAATCAGGTTGGGTTCAACTCTATTTATAAAACTTGGGTTCCATAATTCTCAACCTAAAAATCAACCGTTAGGTTAGTTCGGTCCGGCTTATACCGACCCTATTTACACCCGTGAATGGATTGTCAGTGACCCCGGCTGTAGACTCATTCTTTATCTGAGGTGAAAAGTAGACCATGAGGTGCATATTTTCGTCATCACTCCCATTCAAAATGTTTAAAATATAAGATTTTCCATTACTATTAAACATTACAAAAAGCAGACAATAAGGTGGCTACAACAAAGAAAATAATTTAAATTAAAATTTTTACTTTAAAAATCATAATAAGACTACTTTTGTGTTTTCAAAAATGTTATTATTAATTTATCTAATCGAGAAATATATATTTAATGATTTAGATAATATGGTAACGTGATATAAATCATACACAGTCATAAAATAATTTCCATAGTGAAAACAACTTTCTTAACATTTTTCTATATTGCGATTTCCTTGTTCGTCTGATTTTGATAATTTTTATTGTGAATATAGTATACTATATTTTAAAATTTTTTAATTGTATGATGATTAAAACACACATCGTCTGGCCCGGGGACCCCGGGTACAGAGTGAGTTTGTAACCCGAGTTACAGATGATCCGTTTCTTTTTTAGAGGGATCACGAGTTAAATCTTATGGGGCTATGTTACCTTATTATAGAAGGAAACCTTGATTTTATGAGAAGAGCATAGCTGACAAATTAGAATTTAAATAGTTGGCATTTGCTAGCATCATGTCTTTCACTTTTTTTTTTCTTTTTTTTGAAAGAATTTTCTTCTATATTCCCTTGGATTGAGTCCATCCCAGGAGATCCTATATATTAGAGCTCTACAGTCTATGGCTGTGAGCACGGGGCAGAATCTATGGCTGGCGAGCGGTGAAGTCCGTGGGAGAAATCATCCAACAGCTCAACTGAAATAGGTGATGAAACCAACTCGATTTTTTAAGCAGCTAGGTTCGGGTGGGCTTGTCTAACCTGCATCTAAAATTTGGGTAAGTTCAGTTTCAAGGTTTAGGTACTTCGAATTGACCAAACCTGTTTATATTATTTATTAAAAAAATTTAAACGAGTTTTTGTGTAAATCTCCCTCTCTAATTCTTTATCTATTAAGTATATTTGAAAAGTTAAATTGAAAGCCTTATATTTTATATGCTATTTACAATTTTGGTTGACATAAAACATGTTTTATTTTTGTTCTAACACACTTTTCTAAATTATTGACCTTTTTATATGCCAGAACTAAACTCAGAATTAACCAATGTTGAACCGAAACTAAACCTATCAGACCTTAAAAGAAATAAGGTAAGAGTTAAATCTCAAACTGAATCGACCTAGAAATAGGATAGGATAGGAATTGTAAAGATAGACAAGGGTAGGGTCGACCTCGATCCAGCACTAACCGACAGAAGTTGCACCGCTAGATGTGAGGTGTGAGGCGGGGAATAGTTGCATGAAAATGCATCTTTCAGCCGCAACTTCAACTAGCCACTTAGATTGCTGCTGGGAAGATCAACGATCAAACTCAGTTTGATCCAGTCTTGTTAATTCAAAGTTCCATCTTCATCATCAACTTTTAATACATCAAGACTTCTTGCGAAAGTTTTGTTGAAGAAGGCCTTCACAACGAGACTTGGGGTTGAGGCCATACATGAACTGTGACAAATTGATTTTCTGCTAACTTGGAAGAACTTTCTTACGATAGAGGTAGACTTGGCGTTAATTTTTTGGGTGGCCTAAGAGAGGAGGGAGCTTCACTAGATCATGTTTGTTTAGTGGATTTAAATTTGAGATTACAAGAGCGCTATGGGTTGGAATGCAATAATCAAGAAAATGCTTTTATACACTTACTCACTATTTACCTATAATCTGCCTTTTAACGGCAAAGACTTGAACCTTACTGAATTAACTACAATTCAACCAATTCTTATTGAAGTAACTAAAATTGAGCCAATCAATTTGGATAAGAAGAAAGCTTCCTTCGAATGTACCAATTGAGATTATCATTACAAACGGTGAAGAAGAGAAAGATGACAAAGGTGAAGCTGTTGTGCATTCCGAAGCCGTACAGGGCACGGCTAAGATCGCAATGAAATATACATGTTTTAGCTATTCTCTAGTTGATGAGCCCAATTTTTGATGGTGATGGAGGAGAGAAATCCATGGCAGAAATCCATCGTAGAGCGGCCCTGCCAAAAGTTTTCGTTTTAATCCGAGGCTGCAATGTTACAGTGAGCAGAAAGTTTTCATGCAAGTTAACTGGAGAATCCACCTTATCACCGCACGCCCACTTGTAAATTCAGATGGGTCAAGTAGGCATCTGTCGTCCATCCGGAGGTTGGCGTGCCGACTGATGGGCAGGCGAGTTGAAACAGCGGCTGGATTTGAAATTCTCAAAAATTACCAAAACTACAATGCTCAGCTGGCATGGAGACACCGTTCGGAATGTCATTCTCAAAACATGAACGAACAGGGGACGGCTCCCTGGTTCAACAGCAAGAACCCATGCCTGGTTTGGGACAAAACCCACCAGGTCTCCCCACCAAAGCACAAGAAGACGGAGAGACAGATTGGATGCACGGCCGGATTCCTTCAACTCCTCGATCGCCGACAGATTCTCGCCGGAAAAAAGGAGTCCATTCGCCAAGCGCCTCACGCCATCTTCATTGCTCAAATCCGCATCCATTGGCTCTCCCGTATCTTCAACCAAGATGAAACCTCTGCTGTTTCAGCTTCAGCAAACACCCCTGTATGGTATGGAATGTATGAAGCCTGCCATTGAAGCTCTGGCGCTCAATCATGAAGAATCCCCACCGCCGGAAACCCGATCATCGTTGCCAAATGCATCGGCTTCAGCCGATGTTACGGGAGAACGCTGCTCGCTCTTCCTGGAAGCTAAAGGAAGCTCCTCTATTTTCTCTTGATGGCCAGGACGATCGTGGATGGGAAGGGCAGCTTCCATCCCAAGGAGATCCGGACGATCAGCTCGCTGCTTGCGGGAAGCCGATTTAGGAAACTCGAAGGCGATGTTTGTTAAGAAGACAACCCGCGCACACTCACCGAAGGCGAGAAGACGTTGACTGCTGGTGCAATAGCCGGAGCCTTGCAGAGTTGCCATGATAGAGATAAGCGACCGACAAACTATTTCAATGAAGGCGTTTCAGTGAGGTGCTATGATCTCCTCCATGCCAATGCCGACGTGCCATGCAAACGGGGTGAATCTTTATCCGCACAACCAACGACGTTGAAAATAAAGTCTTGCTGAGATGGGGTGCAGCTGAGGAGCAGCAGACGTGGCGTGCAGATGAGATAGGCAGAGGTTAACATGAACTCAGGCCACGCAGGCAAGAGGAGCCAGGTCGCGGAGACAGCAAGCTGCCCGGTTTAGATGACGTGCCCCAAAACAGCATCCCTCAAGTTGTGCAATCAAGGTCAGGGGTTAAATCAGCCTGCACAAATGAAGCCTGCTCACTTCGGAGTGACGCAGTAAGGGGTACACTTAGAGGTTCTGCGCAAGTGAGCACAGGTTGTTTGAGGAGATTAGACAGCCTCAGGTCTCTGGAGTCTCAACACACAAGCCAGCCCTGTAGTAGTTGTCGTGCAAGCCATCACGTGCTTGCCCAGCTGAGCAAGCATAATACGCCGAAGCCCGCCTGTCTCAAGTCATTTGGCAAGTTGTCGGATACTGCGCAGTCTGCCAAAGGAGTTGGAAAATTGTCAGGCTGGGCAGTCACAAAATTGCCAAGCTGAGCGGTATGATGCCTTAATACAATACTCCACCTACGCAGATTGAGCAAACGACATGGCCAGTCAACATCTCTACCCACTCGAATGCAGAGTGGAATATGCTAGATGGGTGGATACATCAGTCACATAATTAAAACTTCCATATAAGTTGAAATGGCTTGAAGAAGAAAAAAAAGGTTGCTGCAAAAGATGTGAGCAGGTTAACATGCTTGGAATTTTTCATCCACACAAATAGGATGATTTTTTTGACCTTGCATTAAAAATGGTTCAAGCCATTAAGGTACACATTAGTTGAGGTTGGACTTTGGAGTCCAAGACATCAATGAAGTGTTGCATTTGTGACATTTATACAAATAAACACGTGGATATATGTGACTTTTCAAAATTTAGGCATGGAAATTACATTGAAAGTTGGCATGCCCAAAATACCCTAATGGTGAAGCTAGAATTTCCCAAAGTGCCCAAATGGTAAATCTGGCATACCCAAAATGCCCCAATGATGAAGCTGGCATGCCCAAAATGCCCCAAATGATGAAGTTGGCATGCCCAAAATGCCCCAATGGTGAAGCAGGAATTCCCAAACTGCTCAAGTGGTGAGCTGAACCCATTTTCCAGAAATTCCCAAAATACACCAAATGTTGAAGCTGGGCTCATTTTCAAGAAATTCCCAGAATGCCCCCAATGTTGAAGCTGACATCCCAAGAATGCCCCATATTGAAGCTGATATGTCTAAACTACTCCCAGAGGACCTCAAGCCTATAAATACCCCTCCCTCTACTTATAAGAGATAGATAGAAATTGAAGGAGGAGCTTGAGAAGTCTTCAAGAGACAGGTCCCT
Organism: Pouteria campechiana; assembly: GCA_036873735.1. Lineage (NCBI taxonomy): Eukaryota > Viridiplantae > Streptophyta > Magnoliopsida > Ericales > Sapotaceae > Pouteria > Pouteria campechiana. The sequence goes on from JAYJMB010000007.1 coordinate 50,592, forward strand.
CACTTGACAACAGTGGCCTTTGGTAATTTCTCTAGTGCCTGAGAACACTCTGCCATGGCCCCACCATGGTATACACATGAGTACCACCCATGTTGTGGTAATGGTGGGTCCCATATACCTAATGGACAATAGGATAATGCTGAATTAGACATTTTAAATATTTTAAAACCTGTTTAAACTCTGATTAAACCATATAACTACCTCATAAATCAGAAAACTAATGACATTATCTTAAATCAATTAAGAATTATCATTGAGCACTAATTAATATCATTAGTATTAACCATGATTAGGCTTAACTAACTCAAAGTATAATTGGGCTTAATTCATGCAACATAGATCTTCAGTCTCTCACAATATAAACGGCAAAAATCGTCTGCTTTGAATTTTCCACGGGATATTGGAAAACACCACTTACCAAATCATCCCAAAGCCTAAATCTAGGATCGAATCACTGAGTCATGACTCACTGAGTACTGAGTTATGACTCACCGAGTCAAACCTTAGCAACAAACACTACTTCCCAATTCATTCAAAAGCCTAAGTTTAAGATTGGGTCACTAAGTCAAACCTTAGCAACAAATACTACTTCCCAATTCATTTAAAAGCTTAAGTTTAAGATTAGGTCACTAAGTCAAACCTTAGCAAACAACACTCATTAAATCATCCCAAAGTCTAAGTTTAGGACCAAGTCACTAAGTTATGACTCACTGAGTCACTAAGTCATAACTCACTGAGTCAAACCTTAGCAGATATCATTCATCAAAATATTTAAATTCAGTTAACCTGGCCCACTCGTCCTAAACTTTTCATGGGTAATTGAGAGAGCTGAGCTAAATCCAGTTATCCTAGTCCCATTTTTCCTAAGCTTCTCATGGGCAATTGACAGAGTCAAGTTAAACCCAGTTGACATGGCCCACTCTTCCTAAGCTTTTCATGGGTAATTGAGAGAGCCGAGTCAAATCCAGTCATTCTGGTCCCACTTTTTCTAAGCTTCTCATGGGCAATTGAGAGAACTAAGTTAAACCCAGTTAATCTGGTCCACTCTTTTTAAGCTTCTCATGAGTAATAAGAGAAAGCTGAACCAAACTTAGGTCGCTTGTTTTCTTCTGATCTCTTTCAGGTCTAAACACAATAGAGATTACCTAATCTTGAATCCTTCTAGTATATGCCAATTGGGTCATAAAACACCTACAGTTTCTATGATTTCTTATAATTTAAACAATAGAAATCACCTGGTCTTGATTCCACCTAGGATCAACCAATCAGATCAAAATACCCATTTTTTAGGTTGACCCAGTGTCTAGCAACTCAGTCTAGAGCCATGTTATCCTATTTGCCCATTGACTTCAGGCAATTCCCTAAATATCAAGTCATTGCAATGTGCTCGGCGATCCCAAAGATAATACACATTCATTTTGAGAGAGTATGTATTTTATTTTGGGTCTCTAAGATGCATTGTACCTTTTCTTTTAATCAAAGATTTTCTCCCATTGTGGAGATGTAATTAGGACCACTTGTGGTTCGGGATGTGAACATACAATTTTTCTGATGTACACAGCAAGTATAATCTATTGAGGACAATCAATGAAAATAAAAATTGTTTGATTCATTCCAAAAATGGCAAATCTCTTCATGTTGTTCCATTCTTGTTCTTCCTCTTTTTGTACTTGTTACAGTGGATACTACCTTTGATCAGAGTTAGTCCTATTATCTATAGTTAAAAAATGCATGGTCAATATATGGAGGATTAAAGGGATGAGAGCCACAATAAAGCCCTCAAGATAGACGATAAACTTATAAGGCTACTTGAGATTCAAGAGGAGTATCGAATTGGAATCCACTAGTTTACATTTCCTCATTTTTCATGTCATGTTCCTAGGCTATTTCCTTTTCTGGTTGTTTAGATACTATATTTACCATCCACATGTTTTCCTTTCAATATTGAGGAAAGTTGTTTTTCATGTAGAGGTAATGATCTTGACCAAGAGACGGGATTTTGGAAGGGTATTCTTATTTGTCCTTAATTCGTTAGGAGCTGCTTGTAGAAACGGATCTTGATTCTATGAGAGAGCATAACTGATAAATTGAAATCCAACCTGTTGGCATTTGCTGACATCCTATCTAACTACTTAACGCAATTGAATTGAATGATTTAAAATTGAATATTAAATAAATGGACAAAAGACTAAATCACCTTTATATGCATTAGATTGTCATTTGTTAAGTGTTGTTTAAGATAATATAACTGAAATATTTAGGCAATTTGAAATAAACAATTTTAGTAAATGTCAATTTAACAAATAAATATAAAAGCTAGGAAAGGATAAAGTTTTAACAAAATAACAGTAACTAAAATATTTACAACTCTCTTTGAATCACAAAATAACTTATGCAAAAACTTAAGTACTATTTTAAACTAGTTTGGTCTAAATTAATTGAGATTAATTGGATCTATGATTTTAAAAATCTCCAAATTAATAGTCCAAAAAATTTTTGGCCACATTGGGAAAACTCTAGCCCAATATTATTTTGATGCATAGATCTATACTATTTACAAACCTTTAAAGTAATTTGAATGCATAGATCTACGTCTAAGAGTTTTTTAATTATTTTGAAAATTATGTAATATTTATGAGAATAATTTTTGAAGTAAAAGTTTAGTAAGCGCTTGTTTAATCTGGGTCATTAAACATCTAAAATTAAATAAGAGATTGTTCAATATAATTGAAAAGAATAACATGAAATTATTAAGCTGATTTTGACATAGTTGAAGCTAAAATGTTGAAATAATGGTTAAAAGAATAGCTCTCAAAGAGCCCAAATGAGGGGAAATTTTTGGCCTAATTCTATTTAGTTTTATAAATATATTTCATGAGGGAGACATTGATTTAAGTTATTGTGTCCTCCTAATTTCGCTAGATCAATAATTTTTAAAAATCTCTCTATCGACGATCCAAACGCTATTTAGCAACATTGAAAAAATTAGGGGCCAATGTTATTTGGATGTTATGGCCCTTAGAAGTAACTTGGATTTATAAATTAACAACTTAAAGTTTGGATATCTTAAGATTTATATAATATTTAAAAGAATAGTGGGTCTTTTTCATATCAGTACCCAAAAGTTACTGACAATCTCATATCAATGCCCAACAAATGCTAAATCCCAAAACTATGCCCAAAAAACTTTGTCCATTTCCAAAATGATGCCCAGCGATGTTGGATATTGCCGGACAGCCCTACCCATAAATCTCAGACCAAAATGCCCCGAGCCCTATCGTAAAGAAGATTTATCTCCCCACACAAGCTTCCTCTCTTCTCTCTCTCATCCCCACAAGAGACGTGGTTGAAGCAACTTCATCTCTCCTCTCTCTCATCCCCACTGAGATGCGGCCAAAATAGCTTCCTCTCTCCTCTCTATTATCTCCAATGAGACGCGACTCATCCCTAAGTTGGAGTTGGTCTTAAGGTAGGGAATGAGTTTCTTTTGAAATTTATATATAATGATTCGTATACTCGGGTTATGAGATGTGTTCTTTTAAAAAATAACACTTAACAAGATAGATTGGGGGTGGGGCATGATTTCCATGCAACAGGTAGGTCATTTCATTGAAATATACTTGCTCAGATGTGATTAAGGATATGGTGTAAAGGGTTGATGTTTCCTAGAGCCTCAAGTTGAAGGCTTTTTGACATCTTGAGGTCATAATAGCTTTCTCTGTCCTATTACTCTTAAGTCCTATAGCAGTGGTCTAAAGAAGATATGACACGTTGTGCATTTGATTTCAAATGCACAACAGGTAATTCTGTACTAGTAAAAGTATGTAGCTAGTTGCAGATAACCTTATGGGAATTCAATCTGTTTGAGACAAGTTGTGGACTCCTATGCTTATAATAGCCTACAGGCTACATCTAATGCATGTATAGGTGGTTCTAAGCCAGAAATAAAGGTTCATCTAAATTTGGCCTAATACAGTTGCTAGGTATCATGCTTTAAAAAACCATTAGACCACTGGAAAATCTGTTGCTTGCACTTGCTCTGCTACTTAGATGACTAGTCTGTTTATTAGAAAATAAAGAGATAGAAAAGGCTACTTCAGATTCTGACAGAAAGATGCTAGTTTTAGCTACAAGGGGTTATATGAATATTTTCAATCTTACTGTAAATATGCACAATATTATGTAGGTTACTTATATTTGTAAAGGGATGACATTTTTCCTTTCTTTGTAGGGTTTTAACTTCAATGGCGGAATGTACAAGATTGTGCATTCACTACAGTGGGGTGCTTCACTAGGACAGTTCATGTGGGAGTATAAAGTATCTACTCTTTTTTTGGACTTATATAAGGGGTAGAGGCAATAGGATCATTTCTATACAGATGATTATTTTTGTTTTATCCAAACATCCTCTTGTAACATAAGAGCTAAACTTTCTGTTTAATTCTTTTTCCCTTTATTCATATTTAGGCATGTTATATTTTATAAGTGCCTTTTTTTCCTGTCTTTCTATTTTTTTCCATATTGCTTTTGTTGAATTTCCTAACTTACTACAGTTTGTGTATAGAATGGACTATTCATTTGATTTTTGGATTAATTTTTATAAAATATAACTATCTAAATTTGGTTTGGTGTTATGGTTAAATTTCTTAGGTCCGGGATTATGGAACATGGATAGTGGGGCATGAGCATGGGACTTAGGACATGGGCCATGAGACATGAGACATGGAGAGTGGAATATGGATAATGGAGAGTGGTACGTGGAACATAAACAGATGGACTTGGGACATGGGACATGTGGAGTGGGACATGGGACATGGACAGGTGGATTTGGAACATGGGTCTTCGGACATGGAGAGTGGGATATGGACAATGGAGAGTGTGACATGGGACATGGACAGATGGACTTGGGACATGGGTCATGAGACATGGGACATGGACAGATGGACTTGGGACATGAGACTTTAAGAGTGGGATATTGGACATGGAGAGTGGGACTTAGGACATGAAAAGATGGACTTGAGACATGGATTATGGGACATGGGGCATGGATAGATGGACTTTGGACATGGGACTTGGAGAGTAAGACATGGGACATGGACAGATGGACTTTGGACATGGACAGAGTATCGATGGATGTCGTCGAGTTAGGTTTTTCTCACAGCTTCTTCTATTATTCGTTCTTTTTTGTTCTTCTCTTTTCCTTGCTTTTTTCAAAGAATGGTCAGCTTAGCTTAACAATTTCTATCATTTTCTCCGCATGTTAAGTTCTGTGAATTTTTCTTTGTGAGTTTTTCTTCCGTCACTTCTTTCTCACAGTTTCTGTTTTTTATGCCTACATTAGCTATGGATTTTATTTCTTGAGTCTTCTTGGGGCATTGAATTTTTCACTTTTTTTTAGAATATTCTTGATGGCTTTTCTGCTCACATATAATTTCTCACTAATCCCACTTTTTTCTCTTTTTTCTCCAAGAGTCTATGAGACAAAGATCGAGGTATAGAACAAGGTTGTAGTCACCTACAGCGTCAACCTCGATACTCTAATCAAGAAGCTTTACAAATAGAGCAAGCACATTGAGCTCTAGCCAGAGAAGAATGATGCAAAGCTGGCAAAATTTGGCAGAGACAAGAAAGAGAAAACCCCTCTTTTAGTAGGGGTATTATCATCATGAGATTTGAGAAACCGATCATCCGGCGATGTTCGGTAATACCATGCATTGATTTGGAAATGGAGATAAAAGTTGGGCACAGATTTGGAAAAACCCAAAACTTGGGCACACATCTAGGATTGTTAGTAAACTTGGGCACCATTTTGTAAATAACCCAAGAATAGTTTAGGAAAATAAAATTTTAATAGGTAGAAAAGCATGTCAGTAGGTGCTTATAGCTTATTTGTTAAAATAAGCTCATAAGCTTACTTCATAAAGTCTCTCAAATGTAACTTGTTAGAGCAGCTTATTGTAAGCAAGTCTCATTTTAGGGTTTCTAAGGTGGTCATTATCTTCACTCTCTTCTTTTTGATTTTGCTGAAAATCAAACAACACATACGGAACTCATACTTGTGATGAAGTTTGTAGTAATTGAGGGCTCACTGCCGGCTTCAAAAGCTTTCCTACTATACTCTCCACCCTTAACCACTGATGTTTCTTGGGTAAACTGCTTCCTTTTTTCCCACCTTATTTTAAATCCTGAATACCTCCTTTTTCAAGTTGGCTCCTTCATGTCTCGGCAATGTCAAGGTTGCAACATGGCCAGCTGCTGAGAAAGAAACTTTTGTGTCATCACACAACACTTAAATTGAATAATTCCAATGGCATTAAAGTGAAGCCTTTCATCCTTATTTGGATTCATCCTCAACACAAATCATAGACAGTAGTTAATTGCAACTTGTATGAATAAATGGTAGCCATGGCAGATCCTCTTGGAGCACATAAATATAATTATTAACATTAGGTCGACTTTACCAAGTCCTTTTTTGTTTCTCAAGGACGACCCTAGATTCACAGAAATGGCAAAGTGGGAGGATGCATGTAGCTTACCCCACTTAGGTAGGAAAAAAAACTTATGATAATAAATTATTAGGCTTATTATATATGATTTTGATGATAGAAAAACTTGTATTAAGAAGAAATAATATGTGTGCTTATAATTGTTAACAACTATGCATGATTATGATTTGATGATTATTGATTGATATTTATGCATGATTATGAAAATTTTAGATTAAACTTCCATATATTCATCTTTAATATGTTGATCTTCTTGATACACTTAATTTTGATCATAATATATGCTGAATCACGTGATTGTACTATGCTTCAAATGAGTCATCATATTAAGTGCATGAATGGAAATGTATGTTATCCTTGCTCCATATCATGTCTAAATTATATAAGGATAAATATAATGATAAAATGATATATATATATATATATATTTCAAAGCTAACAATGTAGCAATTGCAGAAAACTTTCAAGTGCGGGATCAAAATCAACTACAACCAACTGCCATAACTATCTGCTATGTTCCAAAGAAATTAAATTAAAGATCTCATTTCAGAAGAATTAAATATGAAGAGTGTGTCTCAAAAGAACAAGATAATGAAAAAGAAATGGCTTCAAGATGTACAACAAGAGAGCTTGCTTTGTCTGTAAAAATCCAGAGAGAAAATTTCCACGAACAAATGCAAAGCATCAGTTCAAGAAGCCAAGGTCAGGGAGCAGAAACTTCATCCAAGAAATCCTGACTATCTAATTTGACCAAATTGAGTTTGTCCGAGACAAAGTAAGAAGGAGCAATTTCATCAAGAACTCGAACAAATGAAAAAAGAAGGACAAAGACGAAGTTGCTTAAACAAATGCACATAATGTGAAGGAACATCGTCTAACTACTGAAATGGATTCAAAGCACAGACAAATGTATACAATGCAAAACTTTATCTGACTAGCTACTCGGACAAATGTGCATAACAAAGAAGAACTTCATCTTAAGCCTTTTGTACCTGGACAAATGCAGAACATAGAAGAAGTCCATTTTACTTTTTCTGAATGAAAAAATGAATAATAGAAAGAAGAACTCGTTCGAGGATAGGAAGCCAAATAGTGAAGACGAACTTCACCAACTGCCCGAACAAATGTGCTTAATAGGGAGGAACTTCATCTTGTTCTCTATGCTCGGAAAAATTCTTACAACATGAAGATACTTCATCAGACCACTGACGAATACTTTAAGATGAACTTCATCTGATACTTACCTTAGACAAATAAGGTACAAAAGAAGAATACTCTACTTCCTTTGATAGAGCAAGCGGAAAGACAAAGCCGAATTCGTCCGAAGACCAACTCGACTTCATCTATGGTACCTAAGTTTGTCTGTTACTTACTACTGATGAATTACATTCATGAAGCTTTGACTGGGTGATTCAAATCAAAAGGAAGTTCGTCCGAGACAATCTAGTCCGACTTCGTCCACGCCATCAGAGATTGTCTGTTACTTACTATAGATGAATGTCAAAGATGAAGCTTCGACTGACGAACATGAAATAGGGTAATTTGTCTAAAGATTTACTATAGACAAATGCAGATACAAAGAAAGGCCGTTACTTTGTCCAAGGTTAATTGATTTATGTGACTTGCATCAAAATGGCATCTGCACTCAATGTACAGAATTGTTTCAGTCACCATTTTCGGCAATAAGCGGTGCTGCAAGTTTTTCAGCTATGACAAGTCAAATGAAGATCATCTTTCAACATAGCTTATCTTCTTCTTAGTAAAAGAACAGCGTTGCAACAGCTTAGGATGAATCAGAAGGCATGCACTCCAATGACGGAAATTACAACGGTCTTCTACATTCATTACTACTCCTATTCCTATATTTAATGTAATTCATTCTTCTCCAATAGTCAAAATTCTAAAGAGCTATTTACGGAGAAGAACTGGGATCATTCAAAGGTAGTGAAGGAAAGCCTTTCAAATGTACTTAACCTTATGCAAATCCTTCCACCCATGGCTAAGAGCTTAAACCTTCGGTCATCTATCCTTGAGCTTCAACCTTCATATTCTTAATGGTCATTCTCTTTACATTACAGGAAGATCCTTTTATATTACTAGAGCTGTAAAAGATCTCATCTTCCTCTGTGCTTAAATGTAACACGTTATAAAAGTGTATTAGTTTTCTAACTAATCTGAAAACTAGATAATTGGTGGTGATCTCTTGAAAACTATCAAGTTTGTTGGTGATTTTAGAAACTAATGAGTTTTCTGGTGAGCTCAAGAAAATCAAAAGAGTGCTAGAAGCACTGTGTTTATGCCTCCTAAAGCTAGAATCTAGAAGAATGCTGTAAGTACTATTATATTTCTATTATATGGGATATAGTGGAACCCAAGGCATAAAAAGAGTGTACTCTTAGATGATTGGGTGTAGGGACGGAATGCCCGAACTACTATAAAAATTATATTATTTGCGTGTACTTGTTTGCTTGTTGTTCTACACTTTAATGTTCTATTACTTAAGTTTACACTGCACAACACACAAACACAAAAAGAGGAAAAGTAATATTATAGGAGTCAAGTGATTAATTTTCATAAACTCAATTTATCCCTCTCTTCTTGGGTTAAGCCATCTTCAGGATTCTACACAAATATGAACTAGCCCTCTGCTGAACATCCTATTATATTTTTATGCTTTTAAACAATGTTGGTAAGTAAATGGCTTCTAGGTTTTCATGTGGATGACAGTAACCAACAAGATGCATTATTTATAGGTCTCTAATCAGTATCATCCAAGTCAATAGAAAAGACCTTCTGTAAGGAGCTCCATATAGAAGCTATTCGATGTTGGGGTATCTAAAGCCGCACGATTGTGGAAAGGGCATCCCAGCCCTCTATGAATTTTGTATTTCCAGAAAAGGGGCAAAAAGCAGAATTACCACAACTTGCAACCCTCTACAACTTGCACGATTGTCTACACTTGTGTTTCACACCTACACCCTATCCCATTCGAGAGAGGCGAAAAAAAATTACCTCCCATCCTTCCAGCCCCTACAATTTTGACAGCTCCCAAATATCTCTCTCTGGTCTAATCTCATCCCCTTCACTTCAATCCTTCACTCACATCGTTTTCCTCCTTTTTCCCCGCCTACCCATTTAAGCACAATCCCTGGCAGACCCCTTAGAGGTGAAAGACCAAATCGTTGGTCATCCTCCACTGATCTTCATAGGAAAATATTCAATCTTGACGATATGACGAGATTATGGGAAAACCACACCAAAATTCAACGACACAATTTTCCAACAAACCCATGAGAGGTGAGAGGAGAGAGAATTGATCAAGTGATCTTTTCTCGCGAAACTTCGATACCCACTAGCATTTCCCCATGAAGTTGCATGAAAGACCCTTGAGAGAAGAGAGGAGAGATCGACAATCTTATAATCGTTTCAGCCAAAAATTTGATTTTGGTGATGAGGGTGGAGATGGAATTGCAGAGAGAACCTAGGAAATTCCACTCATCCAAAGAGGAGAAAAAAGAGGCGATTTATTAGAAAGTCTATTCTCCCATAAATTTGAGCATGATAACAAAGCTGAAGGCAGCAGGATGTTGAAGAAAACCGAGCAAAATTCTTCTACCAGAGTCCTTAAAACTGAAGTAACAGCTCTTGATTGATCACCACAGCCATGAAGCTCTTTGGTTAGATGCGGGAAAAAGGGTACGATACTAGAAGTTGTGATTAACATTGTTGTTGTTGAAGGCTTCTGTAAGGCATTGAAGTTTGATGATGCAAATAGAATTTTTAGGAAAATGCAAAATAACGAGATCTCTCCAAATGCTTTTAGCTACAAAATTTTGATTTAGGGACTGTGAGGAGGAACAAAACTAGAGGATGCCCTTGATTTTTGTGTTGAGATATTGGAGGTTGGGCACTCTCCGAATGCGGCAACTTTTGTTGGTTTGATTGATGGTTTTTGTAGAATGAAGGGAGTAAAAGAAGCTCAAGGTTTTATCAGGAGATTGAAGGAGAAGGGATTTCTCATTGATGAGAAGGCTATTAGAGAGCATATGGACAAGAAAGGCCCCTTCTCCCCATCAGTTTGGGAGGTTATTTTTGGACCTAAAAGCTCTAAGAAACTATTTTAGATTCTTATATGTGATGAGGAGGCATAACCATTGATTTGATGTATTGATGTCATTTCTCCAGTGTTTCGATGAAGTAACTCATAATTTGATAGTCATTTTGTTGTGCTATTATGGTTGATGATTACCCATAATTTGGTAAGCATTTGTCATTCCAATATGGTTGATGGTGATAATTTAGCCTTGATTATTCTGAAAATAGTGTACAATGAAAAAGGAGGGGTAGAGCAACAGGTTAAATGGATAATTGTGACTTAAAATGTGACTTGAGGCTAATTTGAGGGAGGCTTACTTATAATTGGAGGTTGGAGTTTTTTAAAATCGCATATGTATTCTCTTTGACATTTATGATCCCACATACCCAAACTAAAGGGTAAAATAATTTAATTGGTATCAAACCAGTAAATGCACTAGTTAGCTTTTCAAAGAGATGATCAAGAAGGCCTATGGCCTATATCCGCCACCTCATGTCACCTAACGGAGCATCTTGCCTCACATACACTCAAATATGCCATTATTCATGCAGAGGACTGCACATTAATATGGCCCTTGCTTTTCCCAAAAAAAGAAAAGGAAGGATGTTTTAAGTACAAGATAACCAATAAAATTTATAATTTTCTTAAATATAAGAGATGCACAAGGATGATGTGCAATTGTAGTGATTTTATTACATTAAGCAAAGTTGAAAGCAACACAAAAACAGTGGAATAACCCAAATTGTATTAAGAAAGGGAAGGCAGAGGATTCAAATAGATGACTGTTCACAAATGTCGCGGCATCTGGATCAGATGCAGCGACATCTACTTGTTGGATGCCAGAATTTAGCCTTCATCACTTAAATGTCGCGGCATTAAATTGCTTCCTGCCGAGTTTGAACCTCCCTCAAGTTGAATGCAGCGGCATCTGAATTGGATATTGGATACCGTGGCATCTAGTAGTTGCTTGCCTTCTGTATTTCGAGTGGTGCTGATGTGCTTGTAATTGCTAGCCTCCTAGCTTCCGACGATCTACTTTATCTGTTGCACAAGGAGTAGTTGACGACCAGGATGAGGTGAGTAATATACATATACGTATATGTAGATGGCAGTGTCAAACTTGATCCTCTGGTGTTGCGCACCAGAGAGAGTCTAATGCCACATCACCTGAGATTTTGATTTTCACCGTGAATGAGAAAAATCAATATGATATATTGATACATGAGAAATTGAAGAACTGAAGTATCTTCAAAATTTATGCGCAAGTGCAAATGGCGTTCACATGTTTTATAGATGAAAAATGGTATTTCTCAAATTTTGAAATAAAAAGATAATTTCATTCTTTCCTTTTGCTTTATTTTTTTCTTTTTGTTTATAAATTGAGTGGTAAGTTCTTTTGTTATCTTTCATTTTATTCATAGATGCCCTTTACGTATATTTCTTTCGTTCATATATAAATTTGTTTATAGATTAAGTTTGTTATTCACTTTTATAGTCCATTATTTTTTTAAGTAAAAATTATTACCTGCTTAATTTTTTATAGGTAATGCTTCTGGTTAACATTATATGTGATAATATTATAAATTAATTATTAAAGATTAGATAATGCAATTAATAAATGATTAAAGATTTAATTATATTGGTTATTCAATAAAATAAATTTCATTATTGATATAAATGCATATTTATCTTACTTTTGTAAAAATAAACATCCATTTTCTATAAAATTTGGGCCAATAAAATAAACATAGAAATAATATTATTATTAAAATAATTATTACAAAGTTATATAAATTACTTTTATTAATTGTTATTTTATATTTGTAGGAATCAAGGGTTGTTGGATCTTCTCAATTGCAAGTTAATAAAATTTTAATACACAATGAAATGGATGATAATGTTGCATAAAAAGTAATGGAATTTGAACTCTTCATTAATTATTTATTATAATAAATTAGTTTTAGTGAAAAGATAGTTTTTCATTTATTTGTGAAATTTTTATCTATTAATATTTCTCTTGTCACTTTATATTATTATTTTTATCTATTATTATGATTATTTTCAACAACTTAATCGAGGCTTTTTAGAAAAAGGAAGGCGCAACAAGAAAGAGTGAAAATATGCTATAGTGGGTAAATTTTTATCTTAAATACACTGTCTTAAGTTATATACCTTGCCTTATTTTAATAATTTTATTTTTTAAAATATAATCACTTATTTTTGTCTCCTCCATGAAAATATTTCTAACAGTGTGTATGAAAAATTTCAAGAAATACATACCTAGCTATTTCTTTTTTCAGATCGAAATCCATACCAATGTTCAAAGAATTGAGATATCTGTTCGATTATATCCATAAAATTATAGCTCGTACGAAAGTACTCCAGATTTGAAATGAGAATCTGGACTCTCATTTTCCTTTTCTAATTAATTAATTAAAACGAAGATTGATCGATGTACAAATAACATTAAATTCCAACTTTTTAACAGTGTATACTTAATTTCTCGTTTTGCATGATTAATTCACTTTTCGCATATAGATGGGAAGTGTAATTATTAATTTATAATGAAAATTTTGTTTTAATGACGATCGTTAACAGCTATATTATCTATCTTATTCACACATGATATACAGCAAAAGTAGCAGTCCCTAGACCAAACGGTGAACTACATGGTGTTAAAGTTCTTTGCACCAGAGGAAGCAAATGGTACACGCGGCATCTATTTGCTGGACGCCAGAATTTAGCCTTCATCATTTCAGATATTGCAGCATTTAATTTGGATGTCATGGCATTAAACTATTGCCTGCCTGGGTTCTGCCTTCATCACTTCAGATGCGGCGACATCTAATTTGAATGTCGTGGCATTAAACTGCTGCCTATCGGGCTGGATGCTGTGGCATCTAGTTGCTACCGGCCAATGTTGCCTTCTGTATTTCGAGTGTCATGGCATCTGAATTAGATGCTACAACATTTGGTTGCTCCCACCACATTAATAATCCATTTGAAATGTGGTTGATGTTTATATTGAATGTAGGATTCGAGGTTTGAAGATTGTCTTTTCTTTTCCTTCTGACAATGGTTGGTTTTAAAACTACCTAATAATTTCAGTGTCAAGTTCTTGATCTAGCTCCCAGTGAGTTTATTGTGATGGTTACAAAAATATCTTGACATTCCTGCATCATATTGTATATATTACATAACATAGTATTAGTTGAAGCACCTGAAAGAGCTTCATGAGTAGGACTGATTTCCAATTTGATCTTATGGTCTTCATATGCATTTGCATGTATGCTTTTTGCATCACTGGGGTTCAAAATTCAAACCTACGAACATCAATGCCTTTTGCAAAGAAAATCTATTCTCAATGTCATTCATGGGAAATGGTATTTAGCTAAAGATTGATGATCAAAATGACATGAGATTCTACTTGGAAATGATTTTTATAACTATAATTGCATCCATCCAGTTGATCTAAGCAACTGAGATTTTAAAAAGGAGAAAAAAGGAAAAATAGACAGACTGAAAATGAAAAAGGACCCCACTTGCTTCCTGATGTTGACCTTAATTAGTCCTTCATAATGGTCAAATGATTCAAGATGGCAACATCTCATCACCAATAACCCTTCCAGCCTTTATAGTGGTCAAATGATTCAGAACTGTTTGTTGTCAAGGATGAGACTGAGCTTATAAATGTGAAAAAGGCTACATTTTTAAGTTCATCTGTGATGAAGAATTTTGTTGTGTCAAAGCTTGAGAAGATCATTGATGAGGAGAAAAAGGTCTCTCATTCAGGCCTGATGGATGATATAGAGAAGGCCGTACTTGATCCTTTTAAAGCTACGGTTAAACTAAACCCAGAGAATGTTGACATCTATTATGCATAACTGCAAGCGTCTATTACCTTAAAAGTAGCATAACAAGAAAAATTATCACAAACAAAAGTACAATAATCATTCTTCTTTGGCATTAACTCTTGTGCTTAAATTTCAATATAATGTCTTTGTATTTCTTCAACTCTTCATATTGCTTTCTCATCTTTTTATTTTTTTCCTTTAAATTGGCAAGATGATATACTTTAATCTTCCACTTCTTAGGCTTCGTTTGGTCGTGCTGTGAGATTTAAACACTTTTGCAAAAGTGTTATTGTAGAAGCGCGTTCAAAATAAGCATTAATTTGTAACTTCCACCTAAATGCGACAAATGGGCTTTTACGGTGAGAAAAAAGTGTGGTGAAGGAACGCGCACCCAAACTGAATCCCCTATAAAAGCGCATTTACACCTCCAAAAGTGCTTTAACCCCCCTGCAGTGTATGGTCAAATAAAGCCTTAATTATTTGTTGTTACTGAAACCTAAGTCCACGCTCTCTTTCAGTAAGTTGTGGATCAACCCATTGAAAGTATCTACAAGCTTGCGACCCCTCCTGTTGACACATTAATCAATAAAAAATAAATCAAAAGGCAAAATTGTTTCAACTATATGGAACTTATGAATGTACCAACTAAAGACATTTATGACTAACTCACAAAGTAAAGAGGACAACCAAGAAATCACATCCTTGGGTTTCTATCAGTATACGATGTAAGCACACAAGTAGTATTTCCACATCGACATAACCTTCCATAGGTAGTGGTTAACGAAGTTATGCTATTACTTGATGATGCCATTAGCCTGAAAAGTGCAATTTTGAAGTAAGCATTCTCATACCAATAGAAAAAATAAAGGGAACAACTTCTTTCTAAATTGTTAAAGATTGTGTAAAATAATGATATTTTACCTTCTGTGTTGCTAACTTCTGCATTGTCTTTATACATAGGACAATTTCTCTTGTCGTGCCCAACCACCACCTTTTTACAACCTCAATAAAGACGACCCTCATGCTTCTTGGCCACCACTTACAAAGTGGATTTATATCTTGTAGTAGTTCTTCCTTTAGTTTTTACAACATGTGGATCATGTAGTATAATAGGTAATGATATTCCTAACTCATGGTTTGCATTATCCATAATATGAGTATCATAAATTCCTTTCACTGCTTTGTACTATCTCTTTATTTGATGGATTGGAACCATCTTTTTCTACTAGCTCCATTTTTGACATTTCTGTCAAGATATTTTCTAAGCCTTCATTAGCAACAGCAAATAATTTATAATTTGTAGTCCCTTTAGCTGCTACTTCAAACAACTTCTAAATTAGTTTGTGTCATCTCACTAAACTAGAAATCTCAACATTTGAAATAACATGTGTACCACACATTGTAATCTTTTCTTTCGGTCTTTTCATCCATTGCTTTAAAATATGTGAATCTAGCATATGCACAATACCATGTAAATGAAAATAGCAAGAATATGCCTACAAACAAAACCACGAAATTCAAAGCTTAGTCATGTGCGAAAAGCCATATTTTTTCATTGTCTCACATAGTCCTCCTCATTTTATCTTCTTATCTATTCTCATACTTGAACACCTTATATTTATCTATAGGCTCATCTGCCTCTTTAAACATTGCAACATAATATTGAGTTACAACTACTTGTTCCTGAAATTCATTAAAGATCCTCCTACTATAAATTTTACTCATGTCTGACTCTATCATAAATGAGGTTGCCAATGCCAATGTGTCATATGTGGTAGCACAATCGGCTTGAAGTTCATCATGTCGTCTTCTTTTAACTGTTTGATCATACGCTTCCACAAATTCAAGTAGTTTTGTTTTACAATTCATAAACTTTTCAAACAATCAATTCACGCTCTCAAATCGCTCAATGGTAGTCATCCCGACCAAAAAAACATGCCTCACATATGCACGAACCCACATTTTATGAATTTTATACAAGTTTTCCAACCATCCATTTTGTTATAGTTCAAATTCTGACATAACAATACTTTAAGCATATTCAAAATCTTCTATACCATCAGTATTATAGATGTAGTTTGACAAATGTGACTTAAAAAGATGGATATTGATGGATAATCGTAGTCAACTTCTTATGAAACTTCTTGTTTAGATGCCAAATGCATATAACATGATGGGTTTCTGGAAATACCTCTTTCACAGCCACTAAAATTGCGACATCTTGATAAATTACAATGACTTTTAGAGGTA
The DNA here is from genome assembly GCA_036873735.1 of Pouteria campechiana. NCBI lineage: Eukaryota > Viridiplantae > Streptophyta > Magnoliopsida > Ericales > Sapotaceae > Pouteria > Pouteria campechiana. The sequence goes on from JAYJMB010000007.1 coordinate 67,298, forward strand.
CACCACCCATGGCCATAAGCCATGTATTAAATAACCATTTAAAATTTTCCTTTGTTTCACCAAAAAGGAGGCCCACCCCAAGCAATACTGACTGTTTATGGTAGATCACTCCAACAAATGGGCCATAGGGCATCTCAAACTCATTTATTTTGTTTATTGTGTTAAAACACACAACATCATTAAATGCAGCATAATCAATCTTTGAATCCCCATCAACCTAGAAACATGATGTTAAGTGATTATCATCATCATGTTGTATGTCAAAATAAAAATTAGGATTAATTATAGTTTTCTTTTAAAAATGTACCATCAAATCTATTGCACTACCACTATATCTTTCCTAACGCCTTTTTCTGAGTGCATTTCTTAAATCGACTTGACATAAACCTAATAATTCTAGCTCACCTATCTCAAGAGCCATATAGTCCAAAGTCCTTGCTACACCAATGCCCACTTTATGTAAGCCTTCGGCAATATGTATGTGAAACATTGGAATATATCTATGTGAATGTAGGCAATGGGACTTGACATGTGTCTCCATGTGTGAGTATGGTCCTCTACAAATTTTACTACAATCTATTTTTACCCAACTCCTTTATTAACTACAATCAAAGCAGGGCAGTTGCATCTAGTTAAACTTCTTTTCTTATACTTTCTTCTTCCTCTACAAATTTTACTACAATCCATTTTTCTGACCCAACCCCTTTATTAACTACAATCAAAGCAGGGCAGTTGCATCTAGTTAAACTTCTTTTCTTATACTTTCTTCTTTTAGCATCAACTGTACTTTTTCTCAAGCCAGCATTTAAACAAAGAAGTTCATGAGATGCAAGATCACCATTTGCTAATTTTCATGTGGAACCTTTCCTAATACTAAAACCATACAGTTTTGCATAACTATTGTAGAAATTATATGCATCTTCCTCGGTAGAAAACTCTTGACCAATGTCTGGAGACAATTAAGATGCAACTTTAGGAGTAAAATGATAAATATCAAAATCAACATTCCATTCTCTTTCCATTGTTCGTGTATCATTCATTTCAACATTCTGCATAACTCCATCTACACATGGTGACCTACCATCTTAAACAACATTTATTCCAATTTGCATACAAATTTTTATTCTAGCATATACTACCTATATCATGAAACAAATAATGAATATCAACAATACAATATACATAACTATATATGCAAACTCTTAGATATACAGAACTGTATGATCAGAAAGAGTTGACATTTTTTCCCATGGGACAAAAATCCATGCACATTTAGTAATTTTAGTTATCAAACAGCAGTATGTTTTATTATCTATCGGTTTAAACACTATAGAATATAAACTACAAAGCCAACAAGTAATATTGCATTTGGTATTTTGGAAAGCAAATGTGTTAGAAACTAACCTTGATGCTTTGGTGAAGAGTCCCGTCTGATGAAGCCAACGTCTCATGTCAAGGAGCAACACCTGATGAAGCAAAGGAGCGACGTCTGTGAAGCCAAGAACAACATCTAATGTCACAAGAGAGAGAGAGGCGTAGAGACTTGGGAGGGATAGGAATTGCTATTGCTGAGGAGACATTGAAGGGAGGGATCTGCTATTTTGGGGGAGGAGACTGGGTCTATGCTTGGGGGAGGAAAGTCGAATGAGAGAGAGAGAGGACGGTTGGGTCTATGCTTGGGGGAGGGAGGAGACTCAAACAAGAGAGAGAGATTCAGGAGCTGTTGAAATTGCAATGGCCGAAAGGATGGGAGGTAATTTTTTTTGCCTCTCTCAAATAGGCTAGGGTGCAGGCATGAAACGCAAGTGCGGACGATCATGCAAGTTGCAGAGGGTTGTGAGTTGTGGTGATTCTACTCTTTGCCCTGTTTCTAGAATCACAAAATTCATGGAGGGTTGGGATGCTCCTTCCACGATCGTGAGGCTTCAGATACTCCCGCACTAAACAACTTCCATATGGGGCTCCTTACCGAAGTAGGCCCCATTAATATATACTCCACTGTAGTTAGCTACACTAAATGTTTCAATTTAGCTGGCATAGGAACCATGCGATGGTGCAGGCATCATCCAAGCCCTTTGTGGGTGTTGTGAGTGAGGAAGGGAGGGAGGTTTTTTACTGCATCTCCCAAAAACATCAAATAGGCACGTACAGACGAGGGTGTGACAACGACTGCTTCAAGTCTCCTTCACTCACACACTTGCTTCCCATCTTCCCGTCATTTGCTTGCTTTCGCTTGTCCCTAACCATACGTCCGACAAAAACCAATTTCTCTCTGTCAATCTGCCCTAGCTCATGCATCTCTCATACCTATTTTTCAGGTCTATTTTTGCAGGTCAGCTACCCTTAAATCCCCTGACTTGGAGCAAACATTGAAAATCGATTGTTTCCTCCAAGTCCCATCCACAACCGCAAAGGAGTTACCAAACCCGCTACTCTAGCAAGACTCATGAATAAGGAATAAGTCCTTGAAGTAAGTCATATTTGTTCCACTCATTCACTCTCATCACTGTCATTGTTTTTTCTAAAAGTTGCATTAGTTTCATGATAACCCCATGAACTTTTTGTTATTACTACAAGTGAGATAGTTGTTCAAGCTTCTCTCAATTGGAAATATTAGAACCACCCAGTAGATTTTTGATGAAATGTCTACTGGATTTAATTTATTTAAATTAAATAATTCTTCTTTTATTTAATTTCTATATGTAGATTTTATTATTGTATTTTCCAATTGCAGATGGATTTGTGATTAGTAAAATAAATCCAACTCTATTTTCACGTAGGTTATTTTAGGTCCATGAATTTACATGTAAATATTGTGAACGTAAATGAGAGGGATGGGACAGGTTCCCTTATCCAAATGGACAAGGTGTCAAAATAGGCAGTACAAAAGTCAATGATATGGATGTAGTGGGCAGTGCTATACAAAATTTATCGATAGGAATACATGAATTTTTTGCCAGAGCTCCTATTGATCTAAAACCAAAAATTAGCCAGCAATTTGATAGTGAGGAAAATGCTTATCAATTATACAATGTTTATGCAAAACTTATGGGTTTAGTATTAGAAAGAGCTATGCAAGAAAGTTAGTCAATGGAGATATATGTGCTCGGGTTTTTAAATGCTCTAAAGAAGGATTAAGGAAAGCCAACCCCATTGAAGTAGACTACCTGTTGGCTGACTCAAATGGTCCACATGAAGCTTCAAATGTTAAACCCATAGAAAAGAATAAGCAAAAATATAAGGAGAGATATCTCACCAAATGTAATTGCTTGGCATTGCTTGAGGTTTCTAAATGTGAGGATTATGATAAGTGGATTGTTATAATATTTGTACCCCAACATAGCCATGGTCTAGAATCACCTAATAAATTTCATTGTTTATGATCACATAGGAACGTATCAGATTGTCAAGTAGATATTGCGGAAGGATTGAATAAAATTGGGGTTGGTGTAGCAAAAGCGTTAGACTTTATGGGTTGTGAGGCAGGTGGGTTGGAGAATTTGGGGTTTTTACAATTAGACCTTAGAAATGCTTACAAAAGACAACTTCAATCCAAGTTTTGCTGGAGGGAGGCAGACACTTTGTTACAATACTTTCAGAGTCAATCAAAATCCCATCCTCATTTTAGTTTCGACCTACAAGTGGATGGGGAAGGATATCTAGTGTCGTTTTTTTGGGTTGATGGTGCAGCCAAAATTGATTATAAGGCTTGGTGATGTTTTGTATTTTGACACAATGTATAAAATAAATGAATATGATATGCCATTTGGACCATTTATTGGCATTAACCATCACAAGCAATCAATATTACTTGAGGTGTAACTGCTTTCTGGAGAAACCACAATTGATTTTAAATAGTCATTCAAAGCATAGCTTGATAGGATGGAAGGTGTACCTCTTAAAGTAATAGTGACTGACCAAGGTGCTACTATCTCAGGGGCTGTAAGAGATATATTCCCTCAAACCCGCATATTATTTGCATATGAAACTTGAATAAAAAAATTTAATGAAAAGATGGGTATTGTGATTCATAATAATCCAACTTTTCACAAGGCTTAGTCTAATTGCATATACAAAAGTGAGACATCAGATGAATTTGAAAAGGCATGGGTTGATATGATTGGTACTTATGACTTGCATGATTACTCATGACTGCAGTAACTATATAATATCAGAATGCGTGGGTACCTGCTTATATTAGATGTCATTTTTTATTTAGCATGACAGCTATAGAGAAATTTAAAAGCATGATTTTATTATTTGATAAATATGTGCATCGCAACACAAAAATGTTAGAATTTGCTTGTGCATATGAACAGGTTGCTAAAAGAAGGCATTGAGCAGAAATATATGTTGATTATAAAAAAATATATGGCATGCCAGTTATGAAACCACAGCATGCTACTGAGCATGACATAGTAAAACTGTATACAAAGGAGATTTTTTTGAAATTCTAGAAAGAGGTTAAGCAGTGCCAGTATTATCTTACACAAATTAGTGTGTCAGACGACCATATAAATCAATATATTGTTCATAGATATTCAAGTGGTGATCCTGAAAGGGTTAAAAGAGTTAAATGGGACAATGAAAGCAGGATAGCCACATGATCATGCAAAAAGTAAGAGTTTTCAGGGATAGTGTGTACACATATTCTTGCAGTATTTTATATACGAGGGATCTTTAGTATACCAGAAAAATCAATATTGAGGAAGTGGAACCAAAGGCCTAAGGAAAAGATCATACACCAACAATGAGCCACAACATCAAGTGTTGAAAATTCAAAGATTATACGACACCACAACTTGATGTAAGAATGTGGTAAAATTGTTCATGATGGGAACAGTGATTTGGCTCTTTATGAAATTAATTTTGAAGGCTTGAAAAATATTCAAAAATTAATAGAAGAATATAAAAGAGAACATGTCTTGGATGCACATAGTGATGCTGAAGGGAGTGGAGCCAACTTCAATAACAAAGGTATGGGGGTTGTACATCAGCCTAATTTAATGCTTACCTCAAATGATGATATGGCAAACCCACCAGCTATTGCCATAATTGATGGGGTACGTAGCCATAACTCCCAACCAAATGCAATACTGGATCCACATATCATGAAAACAAAAGTCGAACTAATAAGAGATTCAAGTCAACAATTGAGGTGGTTGGGAGAACCGGAGCTAGTAGGTTGTGTCGCGGTTGCAACAAAATTGTTATTGGGCATGATAGGAGAAATTATCTATTGATGAGAAGTTTCAATCTTATGGCCAATTCATCCCACGGTAATCTTGATTAAAAATATACTTTATGCTTATCTTTTATTATATTAAAGTTCCATGCATATGTTTGGGCTTTTATGCTAATGACATACTAACGAAATCCACAATGGCTTTCGTAGAATACTTCATATGACTTCTTCATCTAAGGGAACGCGTTCGCCATATTTTGCAATTATTTTTTGTAAATGCAGTTTTGAAGCACGTATCTTGACTTCTTATATGAATAAGAACCTAGGGAGGCAATTTCTCAATGGTGCGGGTTATCTTGTGAGTATCTTTATACTTCTCTTTAATGTCTTGTATAAATATGCTGATGTAATTGATAACTATTTAATTATCTCATTATAGGATGGTCCTAGCAAGTGTTCCTTTTTTCGATGGGTAGATCCCCCTCAGAATGATAGAGAGCATCAGTTTAGAAGAGATCAAATGCATGAGATCAGGAGGTTGAATAATTAGATGTATGCTATACATGAAGAGAACTGACAGTTAAAATCAAAAGTTCAAGAAATGTAGCATACTAGAGAGGAGTCGTCTCGATATGAGGCCAATTGCAAGGCGTTGGAGATAGAGGTCAAGGCATGCAAGAGAAGCCTATACATTTTATGTTTTATAGTGCTTATAGTTGTCATAGTGTGGCTTATGTAGACAATAAAGTACTTCTCTATGACAGAATCTTTTGAAACTTTTATCTTCAACTTGCATTTTCTGTAATATTTTTTCTAGAAATGCGATTTAGACAATTATTTATAAGCATATGCTGTGATTAGACCAGGGAAGACCTTTGTTGTGTTATTATGATATAGGACCTTCAGAAGATCATTGCACTTCTTTGTTTAGCTTGTCCTCTTTGTTTTAAAATAATTTACATCCCGGACATGGAGGTTCGATTCGGGGCATGATTCAAAGAAGGTTGTTCATCATGAATGGCTCATCGAAGTCTTGATTTATAATGCCAGATATGGGATATGAACCCAAACTTGAATGAACGGTTCCCGGACATGGGCAAGTCCACTGTCACGCGCAAAACCATTGATTCATGTCCGAATTTATAATCTCATGTCCCACATCCCATGTCCTATGTCTGGGATTATATCCCATGTCCCATGCCCCACGTCCCATGTCCCATATCCGGGATAATATCCACTGTCCCATGTCCCACGTCCCACGTCCCATGTCCGCAGAATTGTTCATCCATATCTTGATTTATAATCCTAGACATGGGATATGAACCCGGACATGGATGAAAGGTTCCCGAACATGGGCAGGTCCACTATCGCGTGAGGAAACGTTTATCCATATCCTAATTTATAATCCCGGTCATGGGATTTTAATCCAGACATGGATGAACAGTTCCCAGATATGGGCAGGTCCACTGTCGCATGCGAAAGCGTCATCCATGTCCTAATTTATAATCCTGGAAATAGGATTTTAATCTAGATATGGATGAAGGGTTCCCGGACATAGGCAAGTCCATTGTCACACGCAGAAGCGTTCATCCATGTCCTGATTTATAATCCTGGACATAGATTAACGGTTCCCAGACATAGGCAGGTCCATTGTCGCATGCAGAACCGTTCATCTAAGTCCAAATTTTTAATCTCGGACATGGGATATGAACCTTGAGCTAAGACTCCTCTCCTCAATAGTGTCCAGAATGGCATGAAGTCGGACACCAGATTAAAAAGTGCTCTTTTATTGTAACAGTTATTGCAACGAAACTCCACAGTTAATTCATATGTTTGTGGCCCATCTAAGTACTTATACCAAGGACCAAATTTACATAGTCTCTTCCAATAATGGTTGTATTTACAAACGAACCAATGCTTGTTGCATGCTTCTTTCACGAGTAAGAAGATCATAAGATACACCAAAATAACTACCAAAAATATATGTCGTCATTTTTTCACACCCTTCACTAACTCAAAGATGAGTTAAAGTCTGCGTAATTTTCTACAACACTTCAAAGCTTTGAAAAATCTAATAAAGGATATACAACCTCCATTCGCAACAATGTTTCTCGTAGTTGATCCAGGTCAAGTGTTAATCTAGGCTAGGTTTGAGAAAGGTGGCGAATCATCTCTTGTCGTCCTTCAAGTTTTCTTCCTAGCTGAACTCGATCTCGATTTAGGACAGTATATGTTTGCGCCAAAGCTAACATCATTTTTTGTTGATGTTGCTGCATATCCATAAGTCTACCTTTTAACTAGGATACCTCATACTCTAGACCACCAATTATCGATTTGGCCCGATCCTCTGGTGCTATGAATAATGCATCCCAAGGACCATTATCTGAAGAGCAGGACATCTTCGCAGTAGAATGGTTTTCTAGCGTTAAGGAAGATGAGGTATGAGATGATTCAAATGTCGTTTAGGTTATTAAAGAAAATCTCTTACAAGATGGATATCGATTCAAGTTAGTATCACCAAACAATAATAAATATCTGTACATTATTAAGTTCCCAACACCCAACCGATGCTCTTATATAACTTAACGCAGCATAAATGATGATGGAATATTTACGTCATTCTAGGCATTTAAACGATTGTGCGTGGACATCACCAAAGAATTAAGGAAAAAACTAAGAATATATAGAATGCGCGAATATTCCAGCAAGACAACTATTAATATATTAATATGTTAGTTTATACAGAATATCTATTACATATCAGAATTAAAACAAATAGTGCCAGTGATGCATGTAAAACCAGGAATCTATGATTTTTAGCCAGCGAAGAGGAGCCCGAAGAGTACGCTAACAACCAAGAGCACAACAGAGGAAACTGATATCTAACCATGTGTGCGTCGTCTCTAACTCTTGAATGAGTCATCTAATTTCATGGTGATTGGAGCTAAAAAAGTGGTCGGGTGCAGAATGTTAGGTACACTCCGCCATTCTTAAAGCATTGTTGATCTCGGCCTGCAACTGTTGACGTTCATGATTTAACTCAAAAAGTGCTCTGTCCATGAAAGAATCGTGTCTTGCTCGACAAGTTGCAATCCTCATAGCGAAGTCTATAGCATTTGTATCTCTATGTAGTTCTTCGATTCTGTGTAAGGCCATCTCCTCTGAAGTCATATTCCATAAATCACACCAAACATTTGGCTTCCTGTTGTCCATTAGTAGCAATGGCTGAAATGAAAGAAGCCTGAGAACTAGGATGACAGGAGTCTAACTTGTACCTGGATTAATGCGTAAATTAATTCCAGCCTCGGAATGCACTCTTCTCTACCTTAATAAGGATGCATACATCTCCTTGAAAATGAAGAATCTCGAGCCTTCCAACAAGCCTCTGAAAAATCGCATTGAATGAGACCCCTGACTGACGTTGTATATGAAAAATTCATTAACGGAATATGTCGAAAATTGTTCCTCTTAAGTCAGAAAATAGTCAGCTATCTAAAAGGACCGACTTCATGTTATTTTGGATACTACTGAGGTTCATATCCCATGTCCAAGATTATAAATCAGGACATGGATGAACGGTTCCCGAACATGGGATTTTAATTCAGACATGGCTAAATGGTTCCACACGTGATGGTGGACCTACCCATGTCCGAGAACCGTTCATCCATGTCTGAGTTCATATCCCATGTCTGGGATTACAAATCAAGACATGGATAGACGATTCCACGCGCAATAGTGGACCTACCCATGTCCGAGAACCATTCATCCATATTCGGGTTCATATCCCATCCAGGATTATAAATCAGGACATGGATGAATAGTTTTGTGCGCAACAATGGACCTACCCATGTCTGGGAATCGTTCATCCATGCTCGGGTTCATATCCCATGTCCAAGATTATAAATCAAGACATGGATGAATAGTTCCCAAAAATGTCTTTTACCCCCTATTCCTGTTGATTTACACATTCATAGAAGAAGAGATGGTTGTTATGTTTTAATTTTCAATGTTGCTTGTCCTTCAAGCCAAGTTAACAAATTTGAGGGAATCGAATATTAACTTTGAATTTCTCTCTCAAAATGGTTAGTTTTGATCTTCATGGGATGTTTCACCACTCAACTTTATAAGATTTAGCAGTCTTCATCTTGTAATTTGATTCCCAAATTTGACTGCAAATGGACTAAGCCACATTTAGCAGAATCAAAAGCTTGAAAAGACCGTCCCTTTTACTAGTTCGCCAGCAAAAATAAAATGAGAAAAGTTGTTAACTGTCTTCTATAAGATAATAATCATTCTGTACACAGTGTAAGTATAAGAATCAATGAATACATATCAAATTTATACATAACAGTGTAAGTATAAGAATTAATGAGTACATATCAAAATTACAAATAACATCTCTGTGGCAAAAAGAGATTAATTTCTTGGATTTGGGCTCCTATTTGTTAGATCCAGTCATCTTTGATCTTTTGAAAGATATTTGAGGACCTATTTCTATTGTGACCGTTGTTACCAGATTCAATTGAGCTTGTGTGGATGCAATTAGTAGTATTGTTGGAAGCACGAGGGGAGGTCTAAGTTTCAAATGAGCCAAGTATTCAGGTCTGAGCAACTCAAGAAAGTTGGGGAGATGCCCAGCCTCATGAGTTTCTTATATGCCCAGCCTCATGAGCTTTCTTATTTGCTCTAAGTCTATGAGCAAATTCCTCTTGGTCTAAGTAGATGGGAGGAGGAAGAAGTAGTTTATATAAAGGTGTTCTAGCTTTACCAAGTGGGAGTTTAGCATTAGAAACTAAAACTTTGTTTCTGAGAAAGGAGGTATAGATGGAGGAAGCTGAGGGGTAGAAGAAAGGGGTATGGTAGTAGAAGAATGCTTAGAAATTGAAGTTTTCTTTTTGGGGGGAGATTTGGGCTTAGAAACTGGAACTTTGGTTCTGCGAGAAGGAGGTTCGGATGGAGAAAGCTAAGGGGTAGAAATGGAGGCAGGAGCAACTGATGTTTGGGAGTGAGATGTGGAGACCATGGATTTTGCCTTTTGTAGTTCAGGACAACAATCCTGAGTTTTTCTCTATACTAAAGGACATGCAAACTCTAGAAAGGGAGAAAGAAGACCAAGCACATATGCATCAAAGTGCATCTTCCTACATTATAGATACACATCTTCTAGAAAGTAAATGAAGTTAAGATCAGATGTGTTATTTACAGCATAAAAAGAAATCCTATCATCCATTGGTCCTGAACCAATTTCAAGCGAAGGATTTTGTGGCCATAGAGGAGGTGGGATGGATGAAGTGGGTGGAATGTAATCACTCAGTATTTTATCTATGATCTCATCACCATCTAGGAGTGATTTGGGTTTGAAGTTCCTGGTTGGACCTTTCATTATTGTAATACGGTTGAGGAAATGCTGATCTTTAAAATCTGGGAAAGTAAGATCACGGAGATTGAATGGCTTGTTTCGGGATTCAAGAATTTGGGCAGCCATTTGATTTATCAACTGCCTGTGCTCAACTTCCTAGAGAGTTGTTTTCATTCCTTTCCCTAGACTCCTAACAGTTGAAGGTGTTGATTTGGAAAGGTTAAGACGCTGAATTTTATATGTTGGCTTGAGTGATATTACAGTGGGGATGATGTCTAACTTACGTTCCTTAGTAGGAACCTTAGAGACTTTTAAAAGTTCTTAAGGAGAATGCATTAGAGGTTTTTGTGGATGGGGAAGAGGTGTTATCTGTTGAGAAGAAAGAGATGGTCGTGGAGTCTGAACAAGACTGAAGAAAGTGAATTGAGTAGTATATCATGGACTTAGAGAAGGAGGTGATACAATTTGAGTAGTAGTTGCAGGTGGCGGTTGTAATGAAGGAGAGGGAGTTTCCTGTGCAGAGGAGTGAGAAGATTTCTTAAGAGTGGACTTCATGGATGTTAGAATTTTAGCAAGTGGGATAGTCGACTCAGAGAGAGAGGATACTGAGTCAGATGAAGATGAAGTGGAAGTGGAGGGCTGAGGAAAGGAACATGGAGATGAAAAAACTGCAACAATTGGAGAAGTTGCAAGTGGAGAAGTATAAGATATGAGATGAAGAGAGAAATATGAAGATGAAAGAATTTCAATAATTGAAGTTATTGCAAGTGAAGAAGTGTCAGACATGAGATGAGGAGAGGAGAGAGTATTCATGGGATGAGTAGACCTAATGTGTGAGTAGGTCTAGACTCATGAACAGGAGAGGAGGGTGAGGAATGATGAGATGGAGAATGATGAGACTGATCAGAATGATGAAGCTGAGGGGATCTCACGGGTGAAGAAGGTTTGAGATCATGGACAGGTAATGATGAAAAAGAGGATTAAACGGGCTTCGATTGACGTTTGATGGACTCAACCAAACAAGTCAAAGTATCTAGCTTTTCACATACTTAATCCATATTGATATTGAGAGTTGAAACAGAAACTTCAATATTTCTCAGTTTGTTCTCAAAACTTCTGTGAGTGGAGGATGAAGGCCTACTTAGAAGAGCAACTACTGCTTTGCTATTGTTTCTGTTGTTGCTTCTGCAGTGGTTGCATGTGTTGCCGTTGCTGATTCTGTAGTGGTTACATGTGTTACTGCATCTATCATGTCATTGTCTTCTCTTACATTTACAGTTTCTCTTCTAGCCTCAATAACTCTCGTCGCAGGCTCTCTCATTTCAGCAACCTCTTCTTCTTCTTTAAATTTTGTTGTCATTTCTTCTACTCTATCAGTGGAAATTGGTTCTAGATTCTCCCATATAACTTCTTCCATTATTTCTACACATGTATCAGGTAATTATATTTCTCTTCTTTTGGTTCTTCCACCTTCAAATCTTGCTCGCTTGGATGGCTTGATCCTTTTGAGACTTATTTTTCTCAAGTTCACCTCAATCATTAAATCTGAATTTTTAAATTCCTCTCCATCTTCAGAAGTCAAATCTACTCCTACTTTTCTTAAGAATTTTGTTAGAATCATTCCATAAGGAAGAGAAAATCTATTATTGCTTTTGACCTGAAACAAATGATCTGAGATTATCTTTGCCAAGTCTATTTTCTTCTCATTTTTCAGTGCCCACAACATTTTAGCATCTTTCTCAGAAATGTTTTTGAAAAGATGCTGTTAATGAGCAAAATGTGGGTCATTCTCATATGTTGTCCAAAAAGTTGGGATGCAGACTATTTACTTCTTCATTAATTTCTATTCCAGCCACCTCTGAAAATAATCATTTTTTCGCGATAGGCCAATCATTTTCTTCTCTTTCAACTATGGAGAGATTCAGACACTTCCTTATATTCTTAGGAGATAAATCTATTACTCTATCTCCTATCCATGATTTCTTCAACTTTGAATCATAGTTGCAAAATAATATTTGAACCATCATTATATAGCATTTCTCCCTGCAACTCATTAAGTCAGTCCACCCTTAGATTTTAATCCATCTACATATCTAAATCAAAATCATTTTCATTGAGTTGTTCGAAATCAAGACTCCTTCCCTTCACTACCTTTTTTTTTCATATACATCCACAAATCTATTGTAGGCTTCATGATTATTTTTAAAAAAATATCTCTAATAGATGATTCTCGTTCAACCTTCTCCTTTGTAATGGAGATGCTTTCACTTCTTGTTCCTCTTTTTCTCTTCTTCTTCTTGAAGACTGTAAATGCTAATGTTGCTAACATTGCTTGATTCAGCCATTTTAGCCATGATTTTGGATTTGGATGAGGATGAGATGGATTTAGGAAATGGGAAGGAGAGGTGAAGTTGTTATGTCTACAATGAGCAGACAAAGAAATTTCCCTAGTTACACTAGGGTTTAGATTGGGATGAAGAAGGAATGAATTTGGGAAATAGGAAAAATAGAGACGAAAGGAGGTGCGACAGGGAAATGTTTAAATGTCGCGAAAAGATGCTATATCTGCAATAAAGATGGGAAAGTTGCTGAGATTTCGAATTTGGAAAATAGGAAAGAGAGGGGAAGTTGTTATGTCTTCAATTAAGGACATCAAAGAGATTTTTCTATTTACATTAGGATTTTTTTGCGTTTCAGACACAGAATGGTAATTTAGACATAAAATTTGGGTTTTCAGACATGAGGCAAAATTTTAGACATGGATTAAAACAACAATCAGTCAGATATTTCAACATTGGATTTTAAATTTTTAATGCATTTTCGCCTTAGATGGTCCATTGTGATTTTAATCTGATTACAGGTATATATTTTCAGAGTGCATTACCATCCATTCCATTCCAAGAGGATATGTCAATCAAAATAGCTAAAACATACGTTTCAACTAGTACGGATACCTCAGCCAACAAAGGAAAATAGTTAATATGTCAAGCTTCATTTATTATGATATTACGACATAATAATATATCCATTTTTTAATGGTCCTTATGCAGGCACCTAGTGCAATATATATTTTCAGGACATTGTAACATGAAAAATAATTGAATAACAATCATAGTGATGTATCTAGCAGCATGGGCCACATTGGAATTTATAGAGATTATTGCCTCATTAATCATCTGAATCACTAGGTGCATAGCAACATGAAATTTTTATGCCTTGAAAAATAATAAAATTTAAACTAAAATAAACTAAAAATAAAAATTTTTAATATAAAATTTATTAATTTAGTACTAATCTTCAATATTTAATGTGACCCATCGGGTTGGTGAAGATGAAAAGCAGGTGTGTGTGAGTAAGAGAGATTTGAAGCAGTCGCTGTCGTGCCCCCCGTCCGTACGCGTGTTTGATGTTTATGGGAAACAGAGTCAAAAAACTCTCTCCCTCCCTCCCTCCCTTGTTGTGCCCACGAAAGGCGTGGATGACGCCAGCCCCATTGCGCGGTTCCTATGCCGGCTATACTGACTGGTTACACTAGATCATTTATACATATACATATACATATACATATATATATGGCTATTCACTGGTCCTAAGACTCGCATGTAAAAAAATGAGTAAAGCAAACAAATTCAACCAACCAGAAGTCCATTTGTTTTGAAAAACATACAATGACAAGCAACAAGCAGAGGCGGTGGCTGTAACAAGAGTGCTGTAACAGGAGTGAATCATCCAAAGAAGAGACCCAAAAAAACTGATTAGGATAACATTCTGGATCCTAGCATTCGTAGGCTCAAAATTCACAAAGGAAAATATTCCAAAATTCCAGCCTATTCTGTATCACTGCTACTATTGCAACCATCGGAATTACTAGCGGCTATTACTCTAGGATTTTTGATTGATTTGCACCTACCTAACTACTTGATGTACTGAGACAACCACTTGAAGCCGTCACCATAGCCCATCTTGCGGACAATGCTACACATGAAGACCTCAAGTGGCCGGACATTTGAATCAACTAAGTTCACCTTCCCCTTTCCTGTTGTAAAGTTGCTGAGGCCCAGGTGGTAGCGTAGCTCGTCCTCAGAGGCTGCATAAGGGATGTCAATCTTGTTGCCTAGTATGAGGAATGGGACATTAGTGAGAGCATCATCTGAGAGAAGAGCATCCAACTCCCGCTTTGACTCTACAAATCTCTCCTTGTCAAAGGCATCCACAAGGTAAACTACTGCATCAACCTGCAAAATGCATCCCCTGTCAAACAAATGTGATGCAAGTTATTTGAGAGAGCCATAAATACATTTTCAAGCATAAAAACCTTAGCCAAAGGAGATGCATGATGTCCTTAAGTTCATCCAGTCCATGACTCACTGATATATGCTATTGTCAAGGAGCGGTTTTAAAACAAAGTGACAAAACCAAAACATTCATGCAGATTGTAAGGAATATTTTGACATATCCATATTGATACTGACAAATGTCACAGATATTGCTATTTTACTGGTGAAATATCATATGATATTTATTCATTTTTCTGTTTTATCATGTTCATGTCTGTGGGAGATAGTAATATCACATATGAAATATTGTGGGATGTACAGATATCATGAACAATGTTTCCAGTAAATAAAGTATAAGACCGTTATGAGATGCCTCTTTAACATCTATTTGCAAAACAAACTAAACATCAGCCAATACAAGCAGATCATTTGGGTTAACAATATCTAAACATCAGCCAATACAAGCAGATCATTTGGGTCAACAATATCTAAACATCAGCCAATACAAGCAGATCATTTGGGTCAACAATATCTACAAATAACAACTTTTTAAGGCTCTCTTTTGGCTAAGATAATGTGTATCAGAAGTGAAGGAACTCAAATGACCAGGAAGAGCATAGAGAATCTGTTTTTTCTCGATCCAATTCGGTGCTCCTTATTGCAACATGATATTAAAGGATTGTGATGTCTCAGCTCCAGTAACATCCAACAAAAGGGTAGGTTAATTAACATTCAGGAACTGAGTCTCTGAATACCAATTGCTCTAGTACCCATGTAATACTTTGAATAATATGAAAGCGAAACTAAACTACTTACCTTTGATGCAGAAGATGAAATCCCTAGGAACACAATTGCTTCTCAAACAGTGTTGCTGATTGTGAAGTCACACTAATTTCCACAACTTTAATGCCTATAATTTGAAAATAGAAGAATGAGGATTCACTCTCTGGGAGTGCCTGAAGTTATCATCTCTCAGTGAGATGCCACATTTTTTAGTTTATGGGAGACCCAAAGAAGTGGGGATGTGGAATGGTTGCTGAAACCATTCTTGCTTGTGGTAACCATCCCACTAATTGCCCATGAATGTTGGAATAGGCAAGCCCATTATGGATGCCCAAAAAAAGTCTAACATCTCCCATCCGCATATGATTCGGTTAGCATTTTCCTACTTAGATAAAATCAACTATTCCTTATTTCAAAATCATTCTTAACGGCAAACAGGTAGTGCGACTTGCAAGTATACCTACATTTTGGAGCACAATTCTATGCCCTTGTTAGAGATAACATAGCAGCTATATAACCCACAAGAAAAATTTGTCTCATTGTGCCCTAGACTTATTTTGTTAAATTAGTTCAAGTATACTTAATCCCTCAAAAGCTATACTCCACTATTTACTTAACTATGTAATCACAATTATATCAACTCTCATGAAACAACATAACTAGTCAATTGATGAATACATGCACGAGACGTAAAATAAAATAGTTTTCCTTCTACACATATATCTCTCAATTTTAGACTGATTACTTTCCTAGACAAGTCTCATAAAGTCGCACCTTCTCATGCCCATAGGTAACATACTAAGGTAGCAACATCAGCTTATAATTTTTAAAATATAGTCAAAACTTACATAAGGCACTAGATGAGGTTAATCTTGCCTCAAGAACTCACAATGAGAAGACAGAGACTTAATTCGTTTATTAGTCGTCTAGCAATCATGGAATGTAACATGTGTTGTGGTGTAGCAATTCCTACAAATGGAGTGTTTTCCAAGTGCTCATCCCTTAAGGCACTATTGAGATCTCCCATTTAGCTTTTAACACAAGTTACATGGGACATGGGATTCCTATTATAACTATTATTTTATTCTTTGAACTATGGCCTTATCTTGATCTTATACCAAGGCAATACATCTCTTAAGATTTATGTTCACATAAAACATTTTCTCGCCTAAGTTATCTCAAATTTGCTCAATCTCTTGAATGCCAAGGCGATCGCTAGTGTCAGAGGACCTATCTTAACCTATTTGATATACTTCTATCCTATGTATGCTTCCATGTTAGTTTCCTTATATAGAAAACAAATGAAAATATTCAATAATTATACTAAAAATAATAACAAAATATGAGAGTCCAAGTGATTGAGTACACGTCGAAATCTATGCAGGTCTAAAGATCTAACATGTGATAAAATATCTCTAAGAATGGGTTTCGCGAATAGGTCTAAGGCCATTCAATTCCCTTACCCTCCACTCTAGAATCATTTCCTAGACATATTTATCTTGTTCCGACTGAAATCTGAGGTACTCAACGAATGCTCCTTGGTTTTTAGCTATATGGTCTATTGCTTATAAGTCTACAATGCACACAAGATATGATTCAATGAGTACCATCGAACGAATACATGAACAAAAACATAAGGAGTAGAGTTGGATGGTATATTCCTTTGCTTAGTACACTTATGAGCAAAGTGACCCAATTTATCACAATTATAGCACTTCAATTTCACCTAGTCATTTTTTCTACTGCACTTACCTCTTTTACACTAGTTGATCTTAGCTTCTTCGGAGACATGTTTGGTCCCTTTTTTTCTCTTAAAGAACTTTTGGTTTCTCCTATACTTAAACCCAAAGTTTAGTGCGAGCTAGAATCAACCACATAAAGCCTACCCAAAAGATTTAACAACCTCAAAACTCACGTCTTCTAATTCCAAGTAAAGTGCAATATCATCAAACATTTTAATAATATTTAGCCTACCCATACTCGTTGTTCGTCATTAAAAGCATGTCTTGCCAACTTAAGCTATTTGATCATATTTGACATCTCTCTAGGATGCTATCTCATAGTAAGCTTTCTTACATTTGTAGCAAAAGTAGATCTATATTTGTTTTTCAGGGCAACCTTTATAACCTATGTAGTTAGATACTCTTCAAAATCGCATATGAGATCATCTTGTATACTACTCAACAACATGATACAAGCTATACTGTTTTTCCTTTACTAGGCTATATAAGCCTCATGATTACTGTAATGTTGAGAGGTAGATGCATTCTCAGGTTCTGTCATTGTGTGATTATCTCTAGTACTTTTTGTACCTTAAGAATGTACTGAACTTTTTGATGTCAAGTGTCAAAAAGTTATTACTATTTAGCTTTTCACTCTCATTAGGTCAACCACAATTGATTTTTGAGTCATGTATGAAATCAAAAAATTATAAAGAACACATTTGTAGATTTAAGCCTAATATTATAGCATATGCAATTATTTTGCTGAAGAAACTAACTAAAATAATGATAATCTAACAACAAGAAAAAAATTGATAGTTTACTATACTCCCAATCATTATTCATACCATAAATGTTTAATCATCATGAATTTAGTTTAATTGCATAACATTTTAGCTCTAAATGAGAATTCTTTTGAATTTTACCAACTTAAGAACTCTTACTCAAGTAAAGATTTTATGAAGCATATAAAATTATGTAAATATGGTATTATATATGCATTCATAGTATGCAAAAACAAATTTGTATTGACCATTATAAACTCAAATTTAACTAAATGAATAAGATATGTGCATCTTAGTTATGGAGTGAGTTATGAGTGTGAGAGGTTTTGAGTTCAAAGCTTCTCAAAGATAAAAATAAAAATAAAAAATAAAATCCTTTTATTCAAAACCAACTTTTACTAATACATAATTCATGATCAACCCAGCCCATGACTCAAATAGCCAACTATCACCTTATATGAATCTCCAACCAAGACTTAATGTTTAGGTTCAACCTATCTCATATGAGCCTATAGTCCAAGTTTAACCCATGCATTTGGAATCAAATAGTAGGCACTCAAAAATGAGATCTATAAAATACGCCTTTGAATTCTCAAAATTCATGGAATTCCAATTCATTCTCTACATTTTAAATTCAAAGTTCCTCCATTTCCCAAGGTGGGACACATAAGAAACCTGAACAACTTTTACAATTTCAAGATCGTGAACCAAATTGACGCAATCTGGACCCCATAATTCAATGATCTAGGGGTGTGAGGTGTTGTACATTTTGCTGGCCTCACAAGGACATTGGATATTAGTGTTAATACACTTATGTAGCTTGATTGAATATCCAAACAGCTCAGTTCTAATGAGCTAATATGCAGGATTAGTGTGGAATTTGGGAATATCACAACATTCATTACATTCATATGTATTTGTGAGAGGATGGATTATGATATCTAATCACTATATTGACCCTAGGTGGATGACACAATGCATCATTTGGTTAGGATGCGATCAAGATTTGTTATTTTCTGAATTTCATTTTCTAATGGGTCTCACCTATAGAAGTGGAGGAACTTCGAATTCAAAATGAATTAGAAATATGGAGAACAAATTCAAGTTCTATGAATTTCAAGTATTTAAAGGTGGACTTCATGGAATCCATTTTTGGGTGCCATCCTTTGATTTGGAACACACAGATTGGGCTTGGACCATAGAGTCATAAGAGATACGTTGGGCCTATGCATTAGGCCTGAGCTACAAACTCATATGAGATGAAAATTAGACTATGTGAAATATGACCTGAGTTAATCTTTGACTCTATGTGAACCTCAAACTAGTTTCCGGATTATAACTTAAATAAAAATATTTTTTTTTAATCTTTGAAAAGTTTTGAATTTGAAACTTCTTACATGCATACCTCAACTCCAAATTAAGTTGCACAACATATTTTGTTTTAAATTACTTAAAATTAATTTATTTCATTTTGATAAGATACAATATATGCATATTCCCAACACATTTTTTCTATGTTACATAAATCTTAATGCACACATCTCATAGATTTAATATTAGTCTATGATAATTAATACAAATTTATTTTTGCACACAATGAATTTATGTACATGTATATGTATATGTGTGTGTGTGTAGCATCACTTTGACATACATAATTTTATATGTTTTCTGAAAGTTTTACTTGAGTGAAAATTCTTAAGTTGATAGGATTCAAAAACAAAACTCTCATTTAGAGTTAAAATTTTGCATAATTGAACTAAATAAAGAATGATTAAACATTCATTATACGAATGATGATTGAAAGCATAATGAACTTTCAATTTTGTTTTTTATGTTAGATTATCATAATTTTAGTTAATCTTTTGCAGCAAAATAATTGTGCATGCTATAAAGCGCTAGTATTAATTATACAAATATGTTTTTTATAATTTCTTGATTCCATCTGTGGCTTCAGAGTCAATTATGATAAACCTTAATAAGGGTAAAAAGCTAAACAATGACAACTTTAACATTTGCCAATGAAAAGTCCAATACGACCTTGAGGTACAAGAAGTATTGCAAACACTCAACCAAAGAGCAAACTAAACCTAAAAATAGATTCCTGCACAATATTAAAGAGGTCATGAGGCTTATATAACTTGGAAAAAGAAAAAATGGCATAACTCACATCAGGTTATTGAGCGGTTTGTAAGATAATTTTATTTGTGAATTTGAGAAATATTCAACTACTTAAGTTATGTCGGTTGCCCTGAAAAACAAATATAGCAATACTTTTAACATAAAGGTAATAAGGCACACCATTAAATTTGACACTTATAAGAAGTATCAAAATCATACAATAAAATATCATCTTAAAAAGATATTAAATATGATCAAAGAACTAAAGTTGACAAGACATACTCTTAGTAATAGACAATCTTATCTCTATCCGCTTAGTTTTGATGACAACAAAACTTGACTAATAGAGCTAATGAAAGTTTGTCAATATTTTATATTACAAAAACAGCTTCAGAAAAGAAGCTTGAGGGAAATTCAGAGTTCACAAGGCAAGTTCAGAAGGAACGTTCAAATCACCAGAAGGAACTCGCAGAAGATGCGTAGATTTCAGAAATAACAAGATACATTTTAGAGAGTGATCCAAAAGAAGAAAGATTTCAAACTACAGAGGATGCAAAAAGCTTCAAGATCTAAATGTCAAAGTTTCAGGGGGAGCTTTCAAAGCTTCAAAAATTCCAGAGGAAGCTTCAAAGGGACCCATTCAGATTCAGAAGAAGTTTCAAAGTTTTGTAGGAATGCATTCTGGGTTTCAAAGGAAGCCTCAGGCTTCAGAGCAACTTCAAAGTTGCTTCAGAAGAGAAGATGGAGGCTTCAAAAGTGCCTCAGATGCGAGAGAGAAGCGGCCTCAAGTTTCAGAGCATATTCAGAAGTGTTTCGGATGATGAACATAAGAGAAGACATAGTTGTTTACTTGTTCGGGATATCAGCGTTCCAAAGAACTTCAGATGATCTGAAATACAGTGCTTCCAGCAAAGTTAAGTCTTTTCAGAACATGTTTAGGAGTAGGGGGCTTCAAAAGATGAACAGAAAAGAAAAAGGAGCAGTCGTGAATGTAAGCGCTAGAAGGAGCTTCAAAGCATCTGAAACCAACTTCAGATGATTTGAAGAGTAATGTTGAAACAAAGCTCAGACCATGTTAAACTTCAGAGGATCTAGAAGGGAGTTTTAGACAAGCTTCAAAGGTGAAAATCTCAGAACATACAGAAGCCGTCAGATAATCTGAAAGTCACGTTCATTAGCTTCATAACTACTTCAGAGTATGTTCAGACGAAGAATTCCACGTCTCAGAGGATTTTAGATGCAAGCAAAACGAGTTAAGAACATGTGAAATCTTCAGAAGATCTTCAGAATATGTCCAGAGGTGTTTCAGAGGACAAACAATAGTCGTTGGTATGTCAACGTCCAGAAGAAACAGTCTAAGCATGAAAGGCTAACTTCAAAAGCTTTGAAATTTAACTTCAAAAGCTCGGAAGCACACTTATGAGGCACTACAGAAGACGTTAGTTCGAAACGTTGGGAAGGAGCTCATTTTTGCAAAAGCAGTCGACCTTCAGACCTTCTGAAATTTAACTTCAGAAGTTCTGAAGGAACGCAACACATGCAAAAGCCACGACATATTGAAAGAGCGCTACTTTGGAGAGTTCCATCCCTTTACATGTTCTAAAATTTAACTTCAAACGTTTTGAAGGAGCGCTACTCTGAAGAATCACGAAGGAGCTCACTTGCAGAGTCACGACGGAGCACTACATTGAGAGTTCCGTCCCTTAAAGAGGTTTTGAAACTTAACTTCAGAAGCTTTGAAGCGAAGATGATTCATAACAGTCGAAAATTTGAACATTTCCCTTGCATTAAATGAGTGTCACCTACCCCAACAGCTAGAATTTGAATCCAACTATAAAAGGAGTAAAATCTGGGTCGTTCATGAAATTGTTGCAAGCATTAATTGAGCTCTCATTTTCATTTACTCAAGGCAACTCAAAGCCTTCTAGTCCTAAACCTTCAATTACTCTTGAAAGGCTCTCAACCACTTTCCAGGAAGTAACTCTCACTGCATTCAAAGATGTTTAAGTCTTCCCCTGCAGCATCAGAAAAACATTTCATATAAGTGTTAAATTGTTCTTTTCTTATTTTTGTTATTCCCTTGAGTTAGTGTTGGAGGCGAAACTCAAGAAGAGCAATATTAATTGCTGAAGTGTGTCTCGCAATCAATTTACTAACTTATATTCACGTCTCCTTAAGCTGAAATCAAGAAGAGTGTATAGGTACTGAGTATTTATACACCCCCTTAAGCTGGAATCAAGAAGAATGCAGTTGTGCTAAGTTGTAATCCCTATTGAGTTAGTGGAACCCCAAGTCACTAAGAAAAGTGCTTGGAAGAGTTGAGTAGAGAAGTTATCTCAAACCCCTATAGAAAACTCTGTCTACTGTCCAGTTACTTGAGTGCTTGCATTATTTATTTCATTGAACTGCAAAGAGGGTTTTAATCCTTAAAAGGGGTTTAAACAGAATTTTTTATTAATTCAATTCACCCCTCCCGTCTTGGGTTATGTCAAGCATACAGGACCTAACAAGCAATAGGTACAATTAGTGATTATGCCCCTCGTTGACAACTAGGAACGCATGGAAGTAAACAAGACACATAATGAAAACAGTAAAATGTTAATAACATTACACTTCACTTGAAGTTAGAAGATGAACATTTTGAGGCTGCTAGATCTTTTAGGTAGGCTTATGTGGTTGATTTTAGCTCACATTAAACTTCAAATTTCAAATGCAAATAAAACCAAAAGTTCTTCAAGAAAGGAAAAAGAATTAAACATGGCTCCGAATAGGCTAAGAGCAACTACTGCAAAAGAGGTAAGTGCAGTAAAAAGAAAGACAAGGTTACGTTGAAATGCTATATTGTGGTAAGTTGAGTTCTTTTGCTCTTAAATGCACTAAAGCAGAAGAAGATACTACTGGGCTTTACTTATTATGCTATTTATGCATCTAGCCCGGTGATGCATCCTCTATAGATTGTAGACTCAAGAGCAACAAACCAAGGAGCAATCATAGAGTACCATCATATCCTAATTGGAACAAGATGAATATAGGTGAAAAAAACTCCAAAGTGGAGGTGAAGGGAATTGGTATCTGCAAATTGGAATTGGTATCTGCAAATTGGAGTTGTGTGATGAGCGAACCCTATTTTTATATGATGTTTTACATATACCAAAAATCTAAAGGAACTTGGTCTTTGTTTTATCTCTTCTTTAGCCTAGATTACTTATTAAATTTTTATGATAACTTTATTGATGTATATTTGGGGACAACATTTTATGATTTTGGTTTTACATGATGGTTTTATGGTGTTAGATATTTATTATGATATAATTATATTAAATGATGGTGGATTTCATCTAAGTGGGAGAATGCTAAGCCTATCACGTGCGAGTGAGAGATTTTAGACATTTTTTTGAGCGCCTATTCTGGGCTTTCCCATTTCAACATCGGTGGGTAGTAATTGGAATGATTAGAAATGGTTTTTGCAAACGTTCCACATTCCTACTTTTTTTGCATCTCCCATAAACCATAAAAAGAGATGCATTGCACAGAGAGAAGATAGCCTCTGCATCCTTGATCTTACATTTTCCAATTATAGGCATTTAGGTTGTGGAAATTGATGTAATTTCCATCTTTAAAAGTATTTCACTTTACCTTTTTGGGTTATCATGTTGTTCTTTGTGACAGATGATGATATCAAATAAGACATAGTGCGAGATACACAAATATCATGAACAATGTTTCCAGTAAATGAATTTGCAGCATATGTTGATATCATGAACGATGTTTCAAATAAATCAATGAAACCCAGTATTAGATACCTTTTTAACATCTATTTGCAAACCAAATCAACCAAAGTCATATGAAGGTATTATGATGTGCATGGAACTATAGATGGCACCCTGCTAGCATCAGCTAACAAAAATGGATCATTTGGGTCAACAATGTCGAAAAATAAAACCAACAAAAGCAAAGAGGCTCAAGTGACAAGGTAAAGCATAGGGAATCTGTTGTTTTTCATTCCAATTCCATGCTGCTTATTGCAATGTGATACTAAAGGACTGTGATGACTCAGCTCCAGTAACATCCAACAAAAGGATAGATTGATTAGCGTTCAGGAAAAGAGTCCCTGGTTTTCTGGAACACACTTATGAGATGCGTGTTATGAATGTTATGAATCAATAATACTACATATGTTGCAGTCCAGACAGTCCTCTGATCCCCTACTTCAGTGAATCAAATGATCAAGGTATTAGTCGCACGGCCCGATGCCTATAATCAATCTTTATGAGATGTATAGTTGAAAGCATCAGTATCTCCCCATCAAAAGTTTGAGATATCATAGTTCTATTTCCCCACTGAATATGGTAGTTGACCAGGTTCAAAATATTTTCTCCATCAAAAATTCTATTACCATAAATCTGAAGCCCAAATAATAATGAAATCACAGTGTAGTTACTTTGATCCCAAAACACACAGGAGGATGCATTTGAAGGAGGTCTTACTTTGAAAGATATGATTTGTTTGATTTATTTTTTTTTTTACTTCTTTTTGAGAAGCTGTGATGGTGTTTACTCAGACCCAAGCAAAAATTTCTCATCGTGCATGGACAAAAACGATTGGTCACTGAATTTGAAAGCCCCTTGTTGAGAGCACATGCTCAAAAAACACTCTGATTGGATGGTCATAAATTACTGAAACAACTATGGTTGTAAATCAGGTAGGGTTCACTCAGGCTGAGGTAAAACAACCCTAATCATACCCTAACGCTATTTTTAAGACCTTAACCTAACCTTAAGAAAATCGAGTTAGGTTCATGTTGACAATTAGAGTTAAAAAGTCAAGTTGATAATTCTGATTATGATAATTTTTTATTTTAAATTATTTTTAAATAAAGATTTATGTTATCTAAAATATAAAAAACATTAAAAATTTTATTTCCAACACTAAAATGGAAGGGAAAAAAAAGGTCCACATGGGAGATGGGTGGGCATGTTAAGGCTGAGGTTTAGTTTAGGAAAAATTAGGGATATTCAACATCAAGTCATGTTGGATCTGGTTGCTGACCCCTCAACCCAACCAACCCAAATTACAAATCAGGTCAGGTTGAACAACATTTTGCCAACCCAAATTTTCCATTTCTCCAGCCCAATTCAAGCCAAACAGACCCAATTTACTCCCCTAGAAACAACTGTTCAAAATTAGATGTAAATCAACTAAGTATCTCCAGCCATTTTGTAGTATCTCAATTGCACTGGATAAGTGGTTTCCAGTGCAAACCCAGGTAATCAACAAGGTAGTTAGATCCATGGATATTTGCACCATCATGCTTGAGAAGAAGAAATGGTAGCTTATATGCTTCAGTTTCAAATTCAATTACAACATGAACATGCAATTCAGACATTGAACCCAACTCATTTACAAGCCATGGAGGATTAACTTCATTTCCATGTATATGAAGATTAATGCTTTCATCCAATCCTCCTGCATCTAGTTTCATCTAGTCCCCCCACCAGAGGCACCTAACAACTGGAAAATGTTAGGGGTCTGCTGTACGGCTTATCTTCCAGGATCTTCTATTAGATGCGTTTCAACCACCGGGTGCAGCCCAGTTCACACTAATTTGAAAAGTGGGTGAAACAAACCGAATATCAATGGAAAAACGGTTAAAATAAGGAGAAGCAACATAAGACGATAAAATTAAACCCACCTTTGCATAGTAATCTTTCCAGACTCTGCGAGCGATCTGATGCCCGCCCAAATCAAAGGCCTTGAACTTAATCTTCCCAATACTAAGTTCCTCCGAAGTTGGGTACTGCGTTGGCTGATGCTGAACTAATCTCTGCGTTAAACGGATAAAAAATAATCACATAAAATCCAAAACAAGTCCCGCAAAAAGAAAATCAAGACTTTTCAACAGAAAACTAATGAATCAACAAGAACCGAGATTCTTCAAATGGGAGAACGAAAAAAGAGAAAATAAAATAAAATAAAATCTGAAAATTGGTTGCAAGAAAGAGAGCGACACCTCGTCTTTGAGCATGTGAAGAAGCGTCGTCTTGCCCGCATTATCAAGCCCTAGGAAAAGGATCTTCGCCTCTTTCTGCCATAGACCAAGCGATGCGAGGACGCCGTAGATCCAGTCGAGGAGAAACATGATTCTCCGGCTACGAACAGCCGGAATACGATTGAAGACGAGCGATCGACGGTGGAGATAAGCCGATAAAGGTATCAAAGATACGGACGGTGAAGATTATGGCGTAGTCTTGTTTTGGCCCTCCATGGAGCGTCGCAGGCAACCTTTGGTCGGTGCGCCCCAACGTCCAGCCCAGCGTCAGTTATCCCGCAACTTTCTTCGACCCCACACCCATGAACAGATGATCGTAACCGTCCATCTTTTGCTAGATCCTCTCCCGTACATTTAAGTTAAAATGGCCATGTGTCCCCCCGTAGATACTATCCCAAGGGCTAGGCCTGATGCACGTGCTAAACTGTCACCAAATCACAAGATCCAGTCTAAGATCTGAGGCGCCTCATTAGCCATTGCAATGTCAAATGTCCAATTGCTTTGATGGCAAATCAAGATGCTTGAAGTTGGGCCACATTTTCACCCGTTGATTTCTTTGCGATAGGGGGCCAACTTGGGTTGGTCAACCCAAAAAATTAGGGTTAGAGTTTAGCTTTTTTTTTTTAAAGTTTAAGTTCTAAAATAAGGGTTGAACTTGACCCCAATCTTGAATTCAAAACCAAATTTACAATATATTTTTTTATTTAATATATTATAAAAGTATATTAAAAAATATATTAATTAATTTTACCTTAACATTACTTGAATTCAAATACAAAATAAATCTAATAAACCAATTCTAAATATAAATTTTAGGTTAAACTTCAAACTCGACCTTAATAAACATATTTGAATAATTAAATTAAGCTTAGATTGAGCAAAGACTAACTTGTACAACTTTGGTTTGGAGATGTTAGTCCTTTGATTGATGATAGCTTAAGAGGGGATGAATTGAACTTTTAACATTTTTGGCTAAATTAAAATAAATATGTTAAGAAAGAATTGGGAAATGTTACACACATTAAACATAGGTTTTCATAGTGACTCCGTCCAAGCTAAAATCTCATTCCATTTCTTTAAGACAATTTCCTCGACTGTTTTAGGTTCCCCTAACACAATAAAACAACAAGTTGGTTTTACTTGAGCTTACTATCAATTCTTGAAATTAATTACAAGTTTCTGTTATTTGTAGTAACTGATCCCAAATATTTTAAGCCCCTTACTTGCAAAACCAATATCAACAACAAAAATCTTGAACAAAAATGTGCCTCTTACCTAGGCAAATTTAGACATAATTGAAAAGCAAAGTAACAGTTAGATTTTCAATACAGAATTTTAGACTCCTAATAGATTGAAGATGATATAGCTTTAAGCTTTGAGTTAGAGTGTTTCACAAAAGAAGTTGAAACTTTCTTTAGAATATAACTTTTGATCTTATGTAAATGCATGTATAAGTTATGTTATTCATCTATTTATATGCTTCTAAAGAAGAATTAGGGTCATTTTGGTGGCATATTTCAGGGGGGTTAAAATGCTTTTGGAGGCGTAAACACACTTTTGAAAATTCTATATCTTGCTTGATCATTCCTTCACAATGCTTTTCTTTTACCATAAAAACCAATTTTTTGCATTTAGGTGGAAGCTAAAAATTGGTACTTCTTCTCAATGAACTTCTATGTTAGAAAGAAAAAGACAAAAATGTCAAGCACATGACTCATGTTCATCACTCTTTTATTAATAAAATATAACATGATACATATATTCATATAAAAATATATAATAGATTACAAAATATATATTATAATACATCTATGTACAAGAATATAGTACATATATTATAAACCATATAATATACTATATTTTTTATATCTATATGTACATATTATATTTATTTACATATGAATAAAAAATATATAATATAATTTTTATAAAATGTTTAGCATGTAGCTTAGATGTGTAGCTTAGATTTTGTCTGTTATATTCATTTTCCCCACAAAATGAAATTTTATCTATTTAATGTGTACCTTAAATTCTATAAATTTTTTTTACCATTCTTGAATGTAAATAAAATTTCATTTTAAATGTATATTAAGATTAAAAATCTAAAGTATTTTTTTCTCCCAAGCTAATGATGTATATTGAAAATATTTTATTATTAGCACTTATTTTAAATCTTAAAATTTTTATTTGCATATTATATTAAAATTTTATAAAATATAATTATTTTATCATAAAATATGCATTAAATTTATGATATTTAAAATATTTAAATAATATTATTGAGTGTATTTTATTTTAAAGAGAAGTTTGATGTAAATAGAATTGATTTAACTAATGAGATTTCATTGAAATCCTTTGTAAAATAAAAATTATTTATGAAAATATTTATATATTAAATCAAAATTTATAAAAATAGTGCTAAGATTTTATGTAAGCACTTTGAAGTAAATATTAAATAAATAATAATTTATATTTATTAAAATTATTTTTCAAGATTTGGTATTCTAAATAATTTTTTTGAAGATAACTAATGATAAAGTCAAAGCATAATTCTTTTGTCCTTTTTGGTTATTTGCATAATGAAAGTACTTTCATTAAATTATAGCCAAACAGATATATAATACCAAAAATACTTTTAAAAATTATTTTACTTGGAGTACTTTTTATTAAAGTTTTATTGTAATAACACTTTTTCAAAAAGTAATTAAATTTCTCAGTCGGGCCAAATGGAGCCTTAGTCGTTGTGAACCTTTTGGTAAGTTTTCGACAGTTTGTGATGACTTGCAATTCACATAACTAAAGAACCGACAGTGACAGCTTCTTCAGAGCGCTGAAAACAAGCTTCAAACTTTTGAAGGTTGAGTGAAATTGCTAGTAACCATTGCATCATTAAATTCAGACCTCTGAAGGGAGTTATCCTTTCCTCTTAATGCTAGCAGGAGAAACTTAGTCCAGAGCCTTCTTTAGATATCCGAAGGTCAAGGTGTGTTCTTTGAAGTTTCCTTTGAAAACTCTAATTGGTTCAACTATCACTAATGACTAGTTTTGCAGATTTCTAGAGTTGAGATCTCCTCTAAAAAAACTTCTGAAGACAGAAAAACCTTTTAGGGTGCACTAGAGACCTTTGGAAAAGATTTTCCTAACCTCTGAAGACATCTGTGAAGATTTTTGAAACTTGTTTATGATTTTAGACACCTTCAAACTGTAAAACTTGATTAAACTTATGCATTTAAATATTTTTTCCTTTGATATTTGATTTCTGATATGTGTGGGTTGATCATTTGAGTTCTCTTGTCCCATATCACTTTAAGATTATTTTTTCTTGTGATTTTCTTGGTTTTATAATTTTAACTTTGCAACATTTAGAAATTAACATGTTAGTACTTCATTTGCTCACTTATGTGCTTGCTCATCATCAAAATTTAGTCATTACTTCACATTCATCATCAAAATTAAATTAAGCCTCAATTTGTTGAATAACTATGTATATTGAGCACTTTATTAAACAGCCATTAACTAAAAATATAGTTTCAATCGGATAGATATCATTAGATTTTAGTTTCTTTATTATTTAACTTATGAGTTTTTTCATATTTTCATACTTTATAAATGAATTATAAATTTATAAATATTTAAAATAAAAAATAAGCAATTTGAGTTTCAATTCAAATTTTAATATAAATTTAAATCCTATATTTAACCTGAATCTAGACACTACCTTTAGGGTTAAGGTTAAGATTTTAAAAATAAGATTAGAATTGAGTTTTTAAAAATAAGGTTGGGGCTATGATTGATTCCAATCTGAGACCTAGAGTTGCAGTCCAACTTTTAGTGCTTCTTCCTTGCTGCTCCGAGAGGTGCGACTAGGCTTACCCAGATCCAAACTTGAACTATCCCAACCAGAATTAAATGAATAAATATGAGAAATATTAACCCTAATTGTTAACTTAACCTGAATTTTAAAAGTTTGAACTCGACCAGACCTGATCATTAAATAGAGCTGGGTTGGAAATTTTATAAGGTTAAAGTTAGGTTGATCCAATTTGCATCCCTAACCCTAATGCCACTAGCCTACAGCAGCTCTCCTTGATGCATACGGTTGCAACAAAATCTGTGACATCTTTTCTTTTAACGATAAGTATTAGCTTCTTGTCTATTTAAACTCATCGAATATGAATGCCGGAAAAAATTCTAATTCACCATGTTAACCACTCTACTCTTATCTTCATGTGAACGTACTACAATGGAAAAAAAATGGGATGTGAAAGCACTTCAATGTAAAAAAATTGGGCTACCAACAGAAACGGCAGTTGAATTCACTGGGAAGCTGGGGTTCGTATTATCCACGCATCCATATCGAAGTCATTAACAACATCATCATCAAAATAATCTGTATCACCACTATCTTCAGTAATGCCATCCAAATCGATATCCTCAGGAAGAATATCTTTAGGCTACTCATCTCAAAACTTAATTGTAAACTATGTTATTTAGGAAATAGGGGTTTGCTGCTAAGTATTTGACCAAATAGATGCAATTTGCAGTTTGATAATATAAAAGCATACAAAGCTTTTTAGGTGCTTAAGAGTATGTCGTTAGGATGCATCATCATCATCATTATCAAAAGTTGCTTTTCACCTAAAGGCGGTCAACTATATGAGTCCCAGTGTGTTGGGTCACATCCTTAGCCACATCATTTTTATATTTCCCTGATGACCTCTAACTTACATAAACAAATTGTAATAACAACTCACATGACCAAATCGACCTGAGACTCAGGATTGCAATTAGGGTTAAGAAAATGTGGTTGGAATATGAGGCTAAAATCTCATTATGAAGACTGAGAAATTTGATTCATTCTTTTTATTCTCTGGAGTCAAAATTCTTCAAAGTTCACTAGAAATTGAAATGTTAAATCTTCTCAAAAGTGAAAGAAAACCTATAAGACAACTAGAACATTAGAATTTCCTTTTCTTTTACATCATTCAGACAAGCAGTAATCAACACCAACACACAAATCTGGAACTGTCTGCTCTACTTGTGTGTTGGCAATGACCACTAATGAAACAAAAATGTTAAAAGAGTTCAAGAGGGGGAGAAATGACAGCCATTATTATGCTCGGAGGTTCCTTCTCCTGCATACAGCAAAACAAGGCTGCACTGTACATGCTTCTCCGGAAACCCTAAACAGATGAGCTGACCTACAAAATTTTTCGAATGTGCAGTTCTGAGTCTTCTGACCACATTCTGTAGTTGAGCAGATCCTAACCTGATACATTTCTTCTTGCTGCATACATCCTGTAAGCAGCCAACCCAGCAATTGCAACTGCAGCCCCAACTGCAACATTGAATCAGAAGCAAGTTGTATTATATTAAGAAACCAGAAAGTGCTAAAGATCCATGGAGAGAGAATTGCAAGAGATGGAATTGCCAGAGAAGAGACCTGATACAGGAAGAAGAATATAGAGCAGAATGCAGATTTCTAAGAGCTCACTGTTTCATTTTTGGGAAAATTATTGAACAAAAACTAAGAGAAACAACCTGATGTTAATATTGCTTTTGAGCAGATCAATGCTAATGCCTAGTGCTGTAGTGCATCAAAGTCAAAAAATACCATAACATGCAAGCAATTCATTGCAATTTAAAAGTCCAAACCTAAAACATCAGGGTTCAAGGATTCCAAACAAAGCATAAGAAGTCCTTGGTTGCCTAGGATCAGCAACAGTGATAAACTGATGTGAAAATTTATTTCATCAATATTGAAGCACTTAGGATCATGGTTAAAAAAAATACTTTTGATGTACTGAGTTGATTACAGTAATATACTATCAGTATAGACCAATATGGGCACTAGCTTATAGATTATGACAAATGAAGCATGTAGCTGGGAGATTACGGCACCACCATGATTGAATGCAGTCATGATAACGGGCTTATGATTTGCTACTTTTCAGATAGTTTGCATGAATAGGCTCTCACTTGGTTTCACTCCCTGGGCCCCATCAATCTAAGATCATGGGAACAATTGGCCTCTCTGTTCCTGAAGCAATATGCATTTAACTAGGACATTGTATCCAAGAAAGAGGACGTATATGCTATGCAACAGAAATCAGATGAAACATTTACAGCATATGCAACAAGGGTAAGAGCTGTGGTTGCCCGATTAACAGAAATAATGCCCAAACAAGAGCAGATGAATGTAGTGGCCAAAATCTGCAACCCAAAGTTGGTGGGATATCTCATGATCCATTGCCAACCTGATTTTACTACACTCATCAATATGGGGGTCTGAATTGAAAATTGGATCAAAACTGAAAAAATTTCCCCTTGCAACCCACCAGGAAATCAGGTTGCAAGATCTCAGAAGAAAACAAAACCTAAACTCAAGACAGGTGGCAATGGGACTGCATTGGCATCTGTACAGGTCAATACCATCTCTTAGGGCACACCTGCCCCCACTGGTCAGACAAATTCACAAGGAGACCAAGGGGCAACCACAGGCCAGGTTACAATCAGTGGCAGGAAATCAATCACAAAGGCCAAGAAGAAATTTCACTCGACTAGACATTTATCTCAATCTATTAAATTTGCTAGTCAAGAGGGGTCAGATTGTGGTGCGTGTGGGTTTTGGAGTGGCCACCAACTGAAATTGTAACGACATGAGTTTAATTAAGCTAATCCACCAATCTAAGTCTAGGCAATGGAAAGGATTTAGGCACCCATTGCACCTTAAAACAAGGTCTCAGCAAGGTGTTTGACAGAAGATTTGGCCGAGGTGATTCAATTACCTATAATCTAGTGAGAGAACTAATTCAGGCATTTCATCAAACATAATATGTGCAAAATAGAAATAAGTGTGGTATTCTCAATAAAATGGTACTAAAGTCTTCCTATGCTTCTTAAACAGATAACCAAATGTGATCAATCAAGGATTAACGAAAAAGATCACTAGTCACTCAAAAAGGGCTACCCATCCTCTTTGAATATTGCCTTTCTTCAGAATATGAAGATCATTCAATTGGAGATAACTCTCCCAAACTCATACCAAGGGGCCAAGATCCTTAATTCATTTGGAATTGAGCATTACCCCTTAGCTTAGAGATTGGGATGGCTATCCACCATTCTTGTATTCTCTACCTCCTCTCTCTCTCTCTTGAATTCTCTCTCAGGGACTAAGTACTAGGTGTAGAAACAAAAGGGCAGAGTTTCCTCCTCCAATTTTGGCTCCCCCAAAATGCAGAGGATGAGCCTCCATTTATAAACTTTCCCAGTGACAAGCTAGTGATTTTGAGGTTACGGTTGAGCAAAAATGAACGATGTGTAACTAATTGCAAACTTTCGAATTGGTAAGTATGCTTTTTGATTGATGAACACCAATCAGAGCATGGCCTTGTGTTAAATCCGAGTTACACAGGAATCAATACCATTTCACTAACCACTGCCATGCGAGACCTCATTCTTTAGGTTAAACAACCTCTTGTTGCATTGCCAATGCTTATCCAAGGTCACTTCAATGCTCTGCTCATCCATTTCAAGGACCTCAAATCTTGACAAAAAGTATAGTTACAGGAACTGTCTAACATGTCAAGGAGCTCTTTATTATCTTATCTCCTTTTGTGGAAAATAAGAACTTCCAAGTTTTTGCTTGCAAAAGATTTGCTACCGACAACCCACCCCCTATGACCCAAGCTAGAGATGAGTTGACAAAATGATGTAAGATAAGGTTTTCACAAGGAATATAAAAAAAATGTCATAGTAGGATCTTGAAGATGAATTAAACAAAGAATTCATTGTTCCATAAATTTCAGCATGGCCAAAATTTGAAGTCTTAGGAATTAAACCCCAGTATACATGAATATTGAACTAACAAACCTGAGACAAGCATCAGTGAGCGATTTACAAACTGCCAATATTGCTTGCGGGTTTTCCCAGCTTCAGTTTCAGGCATACTCAAATGGGGAGATTGTGCTGCAGAAACAATCCGGCCAAATACGTTATTGGAATCTCTTAACTTCATGCTAACAGGTATAGGTGCTTCAATTCCCATAACCTGGCAGACCTGCCAAGAATAATTGAAACATAAAAATAAATTGTAGATCAGTAAACATTACATGTCAGATACAAGAACGCATTGGCGCAATGAGTTAGGCGTGTGAATTAGGTCAGGTTGCATCGGGTTGATGACAACCCAACCCTAAACCTAATTCTTGGAACCCTAAAACCCCAACCTAACTCTTAACCCAAGCCTAAAAATTTGGGATGCATTTGGGTTAACAACTTGGGTGATTTTTAATTAATAAATTTAACAAATTCTAGGTTATCTCCATCAATTTTATAAATATATAATCAAATTTTAGTTGAAATGATTTTATCTTCAATATAAATATGTACATATACTTATGAATTACTGTGTTTTTGATAAAAATTAATTTAATCATTATTTTTTAATTCATTCATAAATTTAAGAATGATTTTTTAAGATTTTTAACATATCATTTTTGAATTTTAATGGCTAAAAATTAAAAAAATTAATATAAATAGTGAAATAAATCAATGCGCTTACATTTATCTACATAATGTGATTAGAAGCACTTCAAAAATAGAGTCGAAATTCAGGTTGGGTTGTGATGGCCCCAGCCCAACTCAATCCTATTGTGAAATCAGGTCTAGTTGAACCCTAACCTTTTTAACTCAAATTATAAAAAATTACCAACCCGCCTGTAACGAAAATCAGGTTGGGTGGGTCGCGTTCAGGTTGACCTGACCCAATTTCACACTTACGATGAATCATACAGTTGGTGGAGAAATGATGAAGCTTACGATAAGTTAAATGGTGGAAAATTGCACCAAGATAAGGAAAATGAGTTTCTAACTACTTGGCAGTTCAGGATTGCTATAAAAATTTGCACACATGTGAGGAGCAGCTGTAAGCTTTCAAATGGCATTAAGCTAGGAGAATAGACACCTAAACAGACTTTATGCCAGATTGATATACAGCACTTTCCTCATCAAAATAGGTTATTTTGAAAACGGACATAAAGCTTATCTAACAATTGAAATTTTTTTTCACTTATTGTAGACCAGACATGAAATTTTTATGACTTTTTGAAAACAGACACTGCCATTTGGTAATGTTAGCTGTCATATGGGAAAAAGAAAACATTTTTACTCATGGAATCTCTACCGACCATCTTCTTCTTCCTAGGACAACACAAGCGTCCTTCCAAATCCTAGTAACTCTAAAAAAGGAGACCAAACTATCCAGAAAAAATTATTTGTAATTGATCAATATTTCAATGATCAGAGGTGTGAATAAGGAATGAAACATTGTGATTCGTAGAGAAGGAATATGAAAAAATCATATTAGATAAAGTTTCCCCATGGCAGTATACATTTTGAACCTAATGCATATCATTCACCCTGATCTTTTTTCCATCCCTAAGTGGTAGTAGGGAAGGATTGCATCGGCTGTGACAAAGCCCCTTCATTAGTTGTTGATTACCTCTCTGATAATTGTATATTGAACAAGCACAATTAAATTGCATGTGATAAATGCTCCTTCCACCTTGGTTACACCTAAAATTGTTGAACAGATGGTGTTATGCATGCCGCTTCTTGGAAGAGCTGTTCACATGGTATATGCTGCTTATGCCACTTCGCATGCCACATTCCCGAAGTATTTTTGCTTCAAATGGCCCACTTTGATACTACTCCTAAAGTACGACATGGTAGATGGGAACATCTTAGGGACAACGATAGAATTCCTTCAACATGATCTATCTCAAATTTCATAAACATAATGAATTCGTCCTAACCTAGAATTACAAGATTGTAAAGATTAGATTGGGACTTTTGCTGGCAATGTGGATGGCATGTTATGCCCATACAATATTAGATGTGAATGGGATGGATTTATAACTAGAATTGAGCACATTCTCTATGCCCGCACTTTGTTGGTTTCAAAGCATCAAGACTTGATCAGACAAAGCCTTTGGGATAACAATTATATTTTTTTTTCTGACACCATCTTTGCACGCTTTGCTCACTCTCCTTCTAATCTCCCCTTTCTATTCTCCACTCAGCCTGTGATTATGGTTGAAAAGATGATCAAGTGCAGCATTGAATTAAAATTTTTTTTTGGTACATACAAACTTTGTTTATTAGGTAATTCAAGAAAACCTAAAGGTAGAATCAACAAGTAATAATATGAGAGAAAGTAGACCTAGGTGGTTAATTCCAGTGATTGTATTATCGATTTTATTGATGATATTGCCGTTGATAAAATCATTCTTCCCATTCAGCAATAAAATAAACTACCGTGAAACGATTTTATCTCCATATTACCATAAATATCGATATTTTCTTCGATATTATAGATATAATCAATTATATCCATTTTATCGCGACATTTTATCGAAAATATTAGTAAGGCATAACGATATTATCAATTTGTATGGAAACAATGTCATCCGGACGTTGTTTTGGATTCAAAGCCATCAAAACTCTTTTTTTCCTCTCGAATCCCCCACTTCCATATGCTATTATCAAAATAAAAAACTCTATTTATGATTTAATATAGCAAAAGTTGCGTTTTGAAGATCAAAATTAGATTTTTCCACCTGGACGTCCGAACGGAGTGAAGGTATGAAAATCTAATTTTCATGCATTTTTCTTGCTTGTTTTGTTTGAAATCAAATACTTGCAACATGTAATGCATTATAACTTTAATTTATACAGATTTAAACAAATTTTAACAGCAAAATCTGATGGATTTGTTGAGATTGAGGATAAACACGCGATTTGGGAAAAATTTCTCAAAATCGTTTGATTCAATGCAAATTAGTCATTGTTTATGCATCGAAATAAAAATTACATGTTAGATTTGTTGATAAAGACTGATTTTTAGCAAAAAAATTAAATTTTTTTAAATTAGGAATTTTAGAAAAAAAGCCTAAAACGGTATTCTTTAAAAAACTAGTATTTGGATCATGATAAATGCAACATACTTAGTTATTTTAAGCATGGATTTGTATAAATCTATAGGTATATATATTTTTATTTTTTTACATTTTAATATTAATTATAATTATTTATTAAATAAATAATTAGTAAATTTAAATGGGTTGTGTTAATTCGCAGGTATATTAGTATAGATGGTGATTAATATGATAGCATTAAAAATTTAATCAGAAAATTACCTATATAATTTTTTAAATTTATTTCAAAATTTTAAATAATTATTTTTTTAAATTGTGGAAAATAAAATTATTTTTAAAAAATTGTAAATATATTTTTTAATTGGTTTTGAATGTTTAGAGTCCTTTGTAGACATTTTTAAATGCACGTGTTGTGAAGATTTATATGTTCAAGAGTATTCAAGTCTTAAAGGTAGTGATGTTGTGTGGATGGGAAAGAAAAAAATCACTTATTTTGATTTGATAGGTTTTAGGTTGAAATTTGGAGATGTCAATATACAAGAGTGACAAGAAGATTAGAGGCAAAACTATGCTTCAAGATTTTGCATAGGAACATGGGAAGCCAATATCTGACAATTCATTTAGAGTTGAATGCAGTTAACTATTGTAAGCAAGTAACGAAGTCGGGGGAATTACTAGACTAAAAGACTTAAAGTAGTCCAAATGTTAGAAATTGTCTAAAGGTGCCTAAGGAGATTAGAGCATTTATGAAAAAGGCTATTCAGTCGGGTTTTAGTAGAAAAGTTCAGAAGTAGAAGGAGATTGCAGCTAAATTGAGTGGCTTGCATTCTGATGTTGATGAAGATAAGGATGATGATGACAGTGATAGATATGAAAAGGAATAGATGAGGCAGGCTAGGAAGGCTAGTAGGGCGGAGCAATGGGCTAGAGAAGAGGCAATTAGATTGGAAAGGGATAGACCTGCTTTCCATGATTCTACAAGAAAAGTTCGAGGGAGAAGCATGTAAGGGAGGTTGGATGAAGGATGGAGATAGAAGAGATTATTGAAGTTTTTGAGTCGTTCTTTATCTATAAGGGAATCGCAGCCAAAGTTGTATGGATATGCTGGTAGTTTGCTAAAGAAGATAACTCAGATATACAAAAAGGGTAGAAATAGTGTAAAAAGTCTTGGAACTCATGTATCTTGATTCTTCATTTATGGTGTCACTCCTCTACATTTGACAGACAGCATACCTTTTAAAAACATGATTCAAGTTGTATGGATCGAAGGAGAAAATGTGTCACCTCCTTCAACGCGCACTAGATTGGGGGGATGTATCTTGATCAGGAGAATAGTGATATGAAAAATTATACGAAAGGAATGACTTGCACACGAGAAACTTATGGATTAGTTGTGATGTGTGATGGGTAGACCGGCTCTACAAAGCTTAGTATTATCAACTTTATGTTGTATTATCAAGGCATCATGATGTTTGGTAAATCTGTGAATGCATCTAAGCATATCAAGGATGCATCTTATATTCAATATTTGATTGAGAATCGGATCGAATCTCTCAACTCAAAATATCATGTAGTGCAAATTATTACAGATAACGGTAGTGCATTTAAGAAGGCTGGGAAAGCATTAGAGAAAAATTACTTTTGTATTAGACTCCTTGTGCAGTCTACTATATTAATCTCATTTTGGAGGACGTTGGTCAATGACAGAATGTGCGTAATGTGATAGAAAATGTTGACAAATTATTAAATTTATCTACAACCATAGTTGGGTGAAGGCACTGTTTTATGAAGCTTTTAATTATAAAAGAAAGATTGTACGTCCAAGCAAGACCCGATATGTGGCATGATTCCAGATATGCACATAATAAAGAAGGGATGAAGGTGGAGAGAATCATTATAACATCTTCCTTTTGGGATAAAGTGCAATGAATACTGAGTATTTTAAAACCCATATATAGAGTCTTAGGAGTGGTTGATATGAGATATATCCTAATGTGGGTTCTTTGTATGAAGCATTTCATTTTATAAAAGAGTTTATAGAGAAACATGTGAGAAGAGGGCAATGAGTGATTAACATCATAGAAGATTATTGGAAGAATATGCTTCGTCATCCATTATATGCAGCTGATGAGTTCTATCGTATGAATAATAACTTATTCAAGTTTCGTCCCTATGTATCTTCTTTTGTTTTGGCTTAATTGCAATCTTACTATTGCAATGTATTTTTTGAATTCAAAATACCACTAATAGCATTGTCTTGGATCGAATATGGAATTAAATGGTGCGGTATTTTAGGTCTTTGAGAAGCTGTTTCCCAATCATTTTAATACTTGTGACTTTGTGGAGAGGTAAATGACATATGATGTCTACTGAATACACTCCATTATCTTATTTTATGTGATAAAGGAGAAAAATCGATCTTTATAAATATTCACCAACAGTTGACTTTTCGTGAAGCATGAGAGATATTTGGAAAACCAGTGACTATTCAATCATGGTTAAAAGATTTACTCTGTATGTAATTGTTTCTTAACCCTTATGTCATATTACATTTGACTGATGATGACTTGCATATCTGCTTAATTTTTACAAGTACTAATACATCATCTCATATTGATTATAGGCGAATGGTGGAATTTATATGGCATGAAGAACCCGGCACTCAGGCTACTAGGGAAGTTAGATAGATCAGATAGATCGGGGTATGAGAAACTCAGGAAGTTAGTGTTCTATTATTATAACATGAGGATACTAGAGAGGTTGTTACAAGATAAAAAATCGGGAGCCTGAAGACCCTCTAAATCTTATGATGATTGGACAACATGCATATATGGAGGAGGATAATACAAGAGAAATAAATCGTTATGATCAAAAAATCTAGATAAACAAAATGGTAATCTAGCAAAAGCCATTGCTCAACAAGCTTGTGCAGATGGAGTGGATGCAGAAGGGGTGCTAGAGCGAGGATGGACCTCAAAATAAGCCGTCGATCCATTATCAAAATCTCAAACCTAATCAGTTGTTAAGGGAGGCTCACAAATATCTCAGTGAGCATTAAGTAATTTTTCATTGTCAAGAACAAAGAGCGGAGATGATGATGGTGCTGGTGGTGGTTATGATGATGATGATGACAACAAGAGTAGTGGTGGTTCATAACACACAGAGTTAAGAGCTATTTAGCCCATTTACTTGTGAGGAGGGTCATACACATGCTACACAGGATGAAGATTAATTATATGCATGCCCTCCAATTAGGCAAAATAAGAGAGAGTCAGGAAGTGGAAAGAGCAAAGAACTAGTTAAGGCTAACACACTTATAAATAGTATGACATCTGTGGATTTAAGTGGGAGTAGAATTGATTCTTCTTATGGCCTAAGAGACATATCCATATCAAGGATCAAATGATTCTGGATTTAGAGTTTGGAGATTAATTCCACAGGCCGAATTGGCTTGGTTTAGCCACCACATGAATGATATCAACCCTCCTCACAGCTAACTTAGCTTAACTTGGCCTTACTTGACATCCAACTACATGGATATATGTTATCGGATTACCCAGAAAGTAGAGCAGATTCATCATCATCTTATAATAGTTTTGTAGGACCTTATATGCATGGACAAATGTCATATGAATATGAGCCTATACATCAACAAGATGACAACAACCTTGAGAAACCTTTACGACACTCAACTTGGAATTAAGGTATGAGAGACTGTTTAGTTTTAATTTTCAAAACACTAATCATGTATTGTTTCTTTTTGACTTATTATAGGAGATATAATACTTAATATAATGCTTTTTCTTGCTAAGATTTACTCTCTTTTTGTCTGTTTATATGCACTTCTCATGTGTGTTTCCATCATTCATTCAATGGTCGCTTTTTTAGTATAATATTTTGTTGAAATTGTGTATTTATATTTATAATAATTTATTACAAAATTTCATTAAATATCTCTCAATTTTTTCTTTTTTTCTATTTTTTTCTATATTTCCAATAAAGTTCTTTGAAAAAAGATAATATCTTTGATAAAAACAATAATACCTTTTTTTCCAGGACAAAGATAAATAGGTATTTATCTATATTACGAACACTGAGTTAGTCATATACAACGGAGGCCAAAACAGCACTAGTTAGAAGGAATGAATTTATTATATAGAAGGTTATAAGAGAAATAGGAGACGGCCAAAATAATACTTGGTTAAAGGTTATTCAGAAATATATGACAATGCTTAGACTTACTGAGAATATAATTCAAGATCAAAAAGAATGGAGCAATAAAATCCATGTAACTGACCCCATGTAGGAGGGAAACAACTTTTGATAACATTGATGACAAACTTTTTTTACCAGGTAGATTTTAACATGACCAGTAATAGTGTCAATTTTAAAAATATCATTAAACTTGATGTCCATTATATAATACATGAAAAGTGGGTGTCCATTTCCCATTTGTCACTAAAAGGTAGTGCCCATTTTCAAAATAACCCTCATAAAAATGCCATTTCCAAATATCCAGACTACAAAAATGTTGGATAATGATACAATGGGACCTTTCTACCAAAATCTTGGTGGAACCTTTCTGTTTCCAGCCCACATTGAATTATCGGAGGAAATCAAATCCGACTATAATATTTAGCACCACTTATCCACCTAATATCCTAAATTAGGTGAACTATAAAATTTGAGTTGATTGAGAGTGAATATATACCATTTAAAATTCAAAATATATCCCATTTAAAATTTAATTCTTACTCATGAGACCCGCTAGTGTTAGAACATAATCAAACACTCATTCAAAGTCTTTCTCCCACATCGATACACAATTCTATAATTTTTTAAGAGATTCAACATTCAAATAGGCCGATCTAAATAACATTCAAGTAGATCTATCTAAATAAATTTTATATTTTATAAATAATTTTATACATTTTCAAATTGTGCAGCCCCACACAAACCTCTAATTGAAATGATTTTAAGTACTTTAACAAAAAGAATAACGCTAGGCATGATGGTTGGATTGGATTTCACCAAATCATCCATGGTAGGCCTCAAAACAGAAAGGTTCCACAAAGGTTTTGATGTAAACGCTTCTGTTGAATCATTATCTGAAAATTTTAAACCCAAATTAAGACAACACAGCACAAAAACTAGATTAGCAACCTCAACATGTAGCAATATGTAAAACCCCAACAGAAAACTAGTGACTTCACTAAAAACATCATCTAAAATCTGAGCATATAGGATCACATGAATTTCTTAAAAACACCTACAAGTTAAGGAACATTTGATTGACAGATTGGATCTATAAGTCAGGCATGTTTGGCTGTTGAGCAGCCAGTTTACTAAGTGGAATTGCTCCATGTGCCTAGTTCTATGTTTACTTGTCATACAGATCTATCTTTCCCTTGAATATGTAACTTGCTTAGGACAATGCCTCATGCGTATGGCAGACCCTTCACTTTTTTTAGTAATTAAGCTAGATCCATGGTCCCCAAAAAAGATACTATTACCTTTATTGAAGATAATGCCATTTTTATTCGAGAAATTTACTCAAAATTTTTTAAAAGAATTATAAATTTGAAAGTTAAAAAGTTAAGATAAATATAAATATGAATTTAAGCCAAAAATATTACTTTAGATCTCAATCTTTAATGGCCAATGAAGGTACATAAGAGACCCATATATACAACAACAAACAAATTTAGTATGACACTAAAATATAAAAATTAAGTATATATTAGTCTAAAGTATAAAAAAATAAACAATAAGGATTAAATAGATATGAGTTTTTAATAATTTACGGATATTATCATAATTGTTTAGAAAGAAATAATGGATATAACTTGAAAAAAAAACAATCCTATCTCCAATATTATCAATGAATTGGAGATTATATCAATGATATCAATAAATTATAGATAACATCAATAATTTCTCCAATAGTATCAATAAAATTTGGAATAAATGAAAACATCAGTTTCCTATAAGATAATTTATTAGCTCTGTCCCAGTATGTTATTATAAGAGATAATATTGGAGATATTATTGATAAAGCGAACACTAGGCAGACCCATAATAAAATCAATTCTCTTCAAAATAAGGCATACACAATTATTATTGAATTCATTCCTTCCAAATGAGACCATCAATACTAAAATGTCCAGAACAGTCAAATTAATTGGAGACTAATTTTTGTTAGTTGGAATATTCATCGACTGTTCAATGGCATAACTTGTTTGGATAGTTGAAATGTCAACACTCAGCAGCTTAAGGAATGATGTTAGCAGTAACGCAAACAAAGAAAAAAATAAACAGGCTTTTTTATGGGAAAGAGTAGGATGGTTACAGTAGGTACATGTTACATCCAGAGTTTTTTTTTTTTTTTTTGAATGGGGAAATTTTTTTTTTGGCTTAGCAAAGACGCTGTGTTTATTCATGAATATTAACTCGGAAAGATACTGTCACTAGGAAATGTTGCGTAGCATGTCTATAGGTTTATGTTTCCTTTTTCTGTCAATAAAGGCAAAATGCATGTCACCATTCAAAGCAAATTATTCGTTGGGAATAATTAGTGTAAATCCCTACAGCATTTGGCCCAGTATGCATAGCTAGGAAAAAAAATCTAATAAGACAGTTCATAGCTGATACTAGAGAGTTATGTACAAGTGGTATAATAGAGTCACCGCTATGAATTACATACTCTTGTTGAATCTTGTACGGCCATTGGAGATGGGTCTAGATCATCCTTGGTTGGAACAACAAGGCAAGGCACCTCAAAACCTGTAACTTCTCCATGACCAGCAATGTCAACAAGCAACTCCATTGATTTTCGCCATGAAGTTTCATCAGAACTGCAAAATTATAATATTATATCACTCAATAAACTAATGAAAGGCTCTTCATGTCTTTCTTTCAAAGAAAAAAATGGTTGCTCAGTGTTCATGTAGTCTAAATAGGTCAATTAAAATAAGCAAATAGAAACTGCCAAGATGAAACTAAAAGAAAGGCACACAAGGAAATGAGTGAAATTAGCAGCAGGGAAACAAGCCAACCAATCCAAACTCTGATATGATAGTAAAATAAACGTACATGAAACCAAAC
The DNA here is from genome assembly GCA_036873735.1 of Pouteria campechiana. Classification (NCBI taxonomy): domain Eukaryota; kingdom Viridiplantae; phylum Streptophyta; class Magnoliopsida; order Ericales; family Sapotaceae; genus Pouteria; species Pouteria campechiana. The sequence continues at coordinate 111,619 of JAYJMB010000007.1, forward strand.
TAAATGCCAATCCTCTTTTAACTCTTTGTGCCATGAAATATCCAGGGATTATATGAGTGTAACAAAATGTAACAAGGGTCATATCAACATATATGTGGCAGAAAGAGAAATAAATGATCATATCACCATTAGAATGCATTGTAAAATAAAAGCCAAAGAACAGAACTTCTGGCTGCTTGATGTGAAACAATAGAATTTGGCTTTTTTCAATCAGATCAATAAAGTAAAAATCATAGGCTACAGCCATGAGGAGGCTCATGCCTCACAGAAAAGTCACAGGCTCCGTTAATTTGCTCCAAGTAATTAAATTACATTTATAGCTTCTAAGCCATGAAAAATTAAACTAATTACACAAGTCCCTTAACAGATTAAGGGATGCAAAAATGTAGTAACAAGGTCCATGGTTTTTCATCTTAGCCTGCAACTCTGGTTTGTGTAGGCCTCCAAATTTCAGGGCCCTTTTCCTTTTCTCATGAAGAAGACACGAGAAGAGAATCAATGCTAGTAAAACTGCATTATCATTCATAAAATAAATAAATAAAAAGAAAAAGAAAAAGAAAAAGAAAAACAAAAGGAGAAAAAAGAAAAAACAACCTTATGGTCCATTTGGTAACAAGAAAAAGGGATGGAGCCTCCTTCCCCTTTGAATTGATGTTACGTTTACCAACTCCAATGATCATAATTTTTCAATCATTATCTCCAATCTTGCCATCCGAAGTGCATATCTATTTTATTTTCAATCATTACCATCTATCTCATCTCATTATTTCCACCCTTTTTCCTCCATTTTTTCCAGATTTTGCTTTTTCCTCTTCTTTTCCCAATTTCCAAATGGTTAATATTTTTAACACTTGTTGAAATTTAGAAAGGAAAAAATAAATAAAGAATTGTCAACATGAACCATTGTTCTCCTTATCAACATTCTATCTGATAATATCATTTTAGAAGGTGGCCAATAAATTCACTTCTAGGAAACTGACATTTTCATTGACTCTACACTTCTATCAAAAATATCAAAGATATTATTATTGATATTATCTCTAGTTTATTCATATTAAATGATATATCTCCGAATTATTGATAATATTGGAGATATTATCATTTACTACAAATATGTCCTAAAGCTTCCCTATTAACCATTTCTTCCTTTATTTCTTCCCAAACAACTGTGATAACCTTCCAAAATCCTTTAAAACTTATATGCATTCAGTGAATATTATTTATATATGTTTATTTCAATATATACTTAATTTTCATGTGTTAAAATATACTAAATTTGATGGGTTGTATGCATGGTTCTCTTATATATTTCCCTAGGTCATTAAATGTTGGCATTTAATGCAATATTTTTATCTCAAATGCATATCTATAATTATCTTAATTTATCATGGACATTTATTGAAAATTTTATTATTTTTTATTTTTCTATAAATTTTCTGAATAAAAATGATATAATCTCCAATAAAAGCAATCACATCTTTTTCTGGGACCACCAATAGATCCTTAATTATCAATAAAGCAAACACTGATCTGAACTAAATGTAACTCCCATTGTTTTACACTTTCAATTCAGATCAGGTCTCTCTCTCTTTCTCAATCCTCTAAACATGTGAAATGTCATAACAGAAGCTCTCTCAGGTTTAAAATTGAACTAAAAGATGCCTTATTTTGTTCCTCCATCTCCTTAGATTCAAATTTAAACAAAAAATGAAGCCTTGTTTTCATTTGAAACAAAGAAGCTATAATTTTACCCTGCTATTTCCAAATTGAAGTTCTTCTTCCTTTTTCCGTCAAATCAAGAAAGCTGTTAATTAGTGTCTGCTAAGGAGATTCTGTCTAGAGATGCAAAAGCTCTTTCACTCTCATGTTGCATTTGGAAGTAAAAAAAATCCATGCAAAAATGGAAGGAAATAGCTTGGTTGACTGCTATTCAAATTAAAAGGAAAAGCATTATCATGATTGGAACACTGTAACCAACAGATAATCAATCACAGATGGTTTATTTGTCAACTACCTGTCATAGACAAATGATGTTATGTCACAAGTGGCTAAAAACTCTTTATTTGCTAGCAGGAAGGAAATATTGCAGTTGACTACTATTCAAATTTTGAAAAGGAAAAGCATTATCATGACTTGATTACTGCAACCAACAGATAACAAATCACAGATGGTTTATTTGTCAACTACCTGTCATAGACAAATACTGCTATGTCACAAGCGGCTAAGGACTCTTTATTTGCTAGAAGGCTTTTGACTGCATCTTCAGGTATCTCACGCAACGCAAGGGTCTTTTTCTTCGTTACCTTCAGATTAGAAAAGAAAAAAAAAAAAGAAAAAACAGAAAAAATCATGTCTAATGGAAAAGATAAATGGTTAAATTAAGATAAAAGATGAAGAAAGAATATTTGAGGCATTAAACAGGATTCAGTATTGAATATTACAAGCTGTCCAATGAAGACTGGACCTTCAACATCCCACTGTCAAACGAGATAGCAAAGTGATGCCACTGCAACTGTAAAAATTCCACTAACAAATGGAATCAAATTGGGTGCCCACTTGTTCAATCAGGAAATGTTCTAAGTCATTATTTCTTGCAGACTTTTAGGATCATAAACTAGGCATATATAACATCCACCAACATGAAAACATTCATAGCCTCCATGTGCCTTCCATCCAGAGTGTTGCAATTAAATTTTGATTCTTCAGTTGCAATTTCTCAGGATTCTGACAAAAATCATGGCCAAAGTTACATGCTGGCAGCTATCCAGGCTTGAGATTAGTAATTTTAATTAAAACACCCAGTATTTTCTAATAGGACTAGAGTCTGCATCTTACCTTTCTAATTTTTTTATTTTAAGTAAATCCAAGCATACGATATGGTGACTAAAATAATATTGACTAAAAAATTTCTTAGTAATTCAAGGGTGTTTCCTGCAAGTGCATTTGAAATGATGCTGCTGCGATGCCTCTAGACCTCTTTGTTGCCACCCAAAAGCTTGAGTGGAATGATTATGCATGGTGATATCTTCTACTTCCTCTTCTTGTACATTTTCTTGATAAAAAAGCTTTCTATGGTAAGCAACAGTCTTTTACTATGAGCCCAAGAAAGGATGCAAAGCAGAAGTTGCATCTCAACTAGACTCAAGAATGGGCTCCGTAGAACTTCATTTGAATGAAATATCATCACCAAAGACTTGCTACAAAATAATACCATGAAGACAAGGATTGCATAGCATTGACTTGCTGTTTTGATGAATGTTTTGGTAGCATTCCTAAAAATTATAGGACAAGATAAAAATATATCTTTACTAAAAAATGTTTTGATGCTTTGAAAAATGACAAAGTTAATAATATGTGACAAGAAAAATAAATTCTAGAGAGAGAAAGATAGAGACAGTATCACAATGTTTAAATGGAGGAAGTTATTAGGGAAAATAATATGTAAGGGCATCGGAACACTTTTTTCATCCACTGGTCATGGCATAAAGAGTACATGGACCAAATCAAAAGTTTAACAGAGATGTTATTAGGGGAATAAGATACAATGGCAGTGAAACGATTTTTCCAGTCCATTGGTCATTGCGAAAAAGAGTCCATGAAGCAGATCACTAAAGATACATTCACTACCATGGACGCGCATGAAAGAGATAGGAAGTACAATCTTGTCATCCAATAGGTGGAGTTTCCAGTCTAATGTCATTGCCCGTTATTCTCTTTCCTCCAAATTTCAAGCCACTAAAAAAAATTCCATCTTGGAACAGTTCTTTCTCCCAGGAGATCATGAAACAACAACAAAAAAACAAACTTGATAGGATTATCCAGACTGCAAAATATGGACTATGGTGACCATGCTTTCAATTTGGGCTCGGACAAATTTTAGCTGAACTTGAAGAAAAAGGCTGGGATCTGTTTAAATCAAGTTACTGATCAAAAATAAGAGGAGAAAAGAAGCCAGATGAGCAAAGATAAGGCATACTTAACAACTTTTGGGTAGGGATGAAACTTGGATGGGCTTGTTCTTAACAATGTCTGGACCGAACAGTCATTTACTGGGCTTGCACAGATCAAGCCCTCGTAGGGTTTGAGCAAGTTTTCACAACACCCAATTTGGCGTGGACCAGGCTTGGGAAGATGAAATGGGAAACCAGTGAGCCAGACAAACCAGGGTTCCTGACCCAAACCCATGTTTAAAAGGTGTGCATGAGCCCAGACCCTATCCTCTCTGCCACTGCTCTCATTTTTCTATACACTGTTACCTCTAGGTGAAGAAAGGGAAGGAAAAAATGTGTCATCCATGAAAAGGCCTTTTACTCTGCCATCCCAACTGGACAGAAAAGAAGCAGACTGAGAAAAGTGTTTTTACTTCTCCTCTCCCATCAAGTATGTTAAACTGAGCCTGCCTTGTTTCTGAATCTGAGTTACACCAGGATTTCAAAATTTGCATCTTAGCTGGTGTCACACAAACTAAATTGCAGTTTTTCTTGAGACACAGTCCAAGCTTGGGTATGCATTTCATAGCTGGGGTTGGGTCTGGGTTGATGATAAACCTGACAAGCCTACCCCAGTTGCACCACCGTTGTTGGTGCTTATAATTCTGAAATCAAACCTAGACCAACCTATACACTTATTAAGCTCTACACAAAACCAGATGCAGTCAGACCAGACTGCATGTCCACATTGTGCGACTTGGAGCAAAGACCATGAGGATGCATGCGGTAGATATAGAACCTCAAGCTTGTATTTTTCACAGAATAGACAATAGGATAAGCAAATTTAACAACCATCAGGCAAGAATTGGAATTCAACAGAATATCGAAGCAGTAAAGATACAGGTAACAATTGTTGTACTAAGAGGTAGTTAAAATTTTCAGTCAGCTAAGATTCAATACAACTACTATAAACATGATACGTACCCTAGGTAGCTCAACAACATTGACAGCAAAAACCTCACTTGTGGTTGCAGTATATCTCTCTGAGAAGGGCCTGCATGAAGAACCAACAACTATAAACTTTGAAGTTGATTAAAGAGATCATGGACACAGTTACAAAAGGGACATTGAGGTGGACCTATCAAAAGACATGAGAGCAACAAAGACAACAATGAAAAAAGTCATCATCATCACAATCTATTTGACACTTAAGTGGGGTCAACTACATGGATCCTGTTGCACCATTCCCAATGATCTTGAGTTATGTCCTTAGTAAGCCAAAGCATTTTCATATATTTCCTAATGACCTCTAACTATATTCCTTTTAGCCTTCCTCTAATTCTCTTATAGCGTTCTATTTTAATAAATTCTTTAAGCTACAACTAAAGACATTTCAAAAGACACTGGCTCAAAAACAACCTATATCAGCTTTTAAAAAAAGATTGAAATCATCAGGATTCTGGAGAACTTAGATAAAGGTATGATACCTTCCAGTGAGTGCATTCAACAATGCAGATTTTCCAGCAGTTTTAGGCCCAAATACATAACACTGAAAAACATTTCTTTGTGACTGTTGCTGCTTGCGATCTATCTTCCTCTGTCTATTGACATGGAATGCTGAAGCTATATCCTCATGGTATCCAATGTAGATCAAGTTTGCTAGACTGCTGGCCGGCTCTAGTATTGTCATAAGGGCCCACTGCAAACACAGACATTTTCTCAGGCATATATGAGAAGTCATGACTGTATCAAATGGATGTCGGGTCATCAATAATAAGAGATTGGATTTCGACAGGACCTATTATGGGAAGCCGTAACTCCATCCCAGCATGATCAATTTGGAATTCCAATTCTTTCTAATAAATAAACGAAAAGCGTTTTAGAATTGTAGTCTTCCAGCATGGAAGTTGGCAACAATGCAATCGCATGGAAATTTGATCCACTTTATTAGGTCCTGTCAAAATAATCACTCATTACTATCATCATCCGAGCCTTGTCCAAACAAGTTAGGGATAGACACATGAAATTTGTTCCACTACTCCCCTCCATCATGCACCATTACAGTATCAGTTGGTCACAAAGGGAATTTTAGTCATTTTACACAATTCCAAAGGATGTTATCAGTTGGACTTCAGTTGTGCATGTGTGTGGGAGATTGCCAAATGCTCCACCATAGAAAGGAGTTTTTCATTAAGCTTTTCCTGCAAAACCTCTTTGTGAAAAGCTCTTCTTAACAGGCTATGCTAGACTTAAACCTAAAAGCATTTATCCTTACACAAACAGAAGATAAATTCTTTCTCTGAAGCACATGGAAGAAGAAAATTAACAGAATAGAGACCAAGAAAGCTTGCTTGCTCTACTTAATAGGTTAGACTATGTCACTATTGAGAAGCATATAAGGAAAAATAAAAATGAACTGCAGTCTTACAAATTTTAGTCAAAGAATAAGTTGAATAATGTATGCTTGGAGAGTGATCACTCGAAATGAGTTGCGTCAGATTGCATGCAAGGGACAGATTGGTAAAGTGGATTTGCTTGGAATTGAATTAAATGGAAAGGAAATTGACGTCAGCAATGTAGAGACAATGTCAGCCATAAAGTGAATAAGATTAACATAAATAAGAGGTAATGATTGAAAATATAGGTAACAAAGAAAAAAAATAGGGTTGCTAGAGAAAGTATATGTCAAATCATCCCTTGGGAAATAGATTTTCCATGGAATTTAATTCCATGGATTCCAAAGCCATTCAACTGATCTCGCCTAAATGGGATGTAGATGAAAAGATGATTGGAATTAGTGGATCACTTTTAGTTTTCACCCCTTCCTCTTAGTAGCAGTTGTATCTTAATCAAGTTGGTTGAGACGGACACTAAAAAAAATTGATGGCCTCATGCATTCAGGTTGCAAGTTTAAGGCATATTTCTAATCAATATGGAATATCTGTTCTAAAGATTTTGTATGAGGACCTCCTTAAGATTTCCAAATGGTCACTTTCTAGGACTATGAACATAAATTGTCCATGATACTTTCTGGAGTGTCATGTTTGGACTTTTTAGGTAGTACATATCCCAGTATTCTAAGTATTAACCAGTGAGCATCTAATGGAGGCTGCCACATTGGAGATCATTGTGTAAGTTGTTGCTGAGGTCTTTAAAATGTGAAGATGAATAGTTGTTTACCTGTTTACCATGATTTGTGAAGGTATGTTGAATTCATAAAGGAAATAAATAAATAAATGTGCTCAAGAAATACATCACCATTACCATTGTTTAAACTGAATGTGAATGAATCTTGTTTCCCCATTCCACTTTATAATCAATCATATCCTCAGTCGAGTTTGAAAGGTAAATATAACTCAAATCTTCTCACACCCAAAAACGCTGCAAAAACACAAGCACAAACAAATACGTACCAATGACAAAAACCCATCAAGTGATAATCCACCTAAAGGATTCCTTTCAGCAGCATCCTTGTAAACACCTTCAGCCCATGGACTGTTGTCAAGTTACAAATTGAAGCCCAAATTTTTAGAATGTAAAACAATATTATTAGGGAAGTGAACTACCAAAAGACCAAAATCACGTGATAATGAGCACAACTGTAAACCTTGTCAATCATAAATAAATCACAGCAAAGAAACTGTCATTGTCCAAAAAGTATTAGACACCACCACGATAGGGTAAAAGGAAGAAGATTTGCTCTGTTGAACGCAACTGGATTGACTCAATCAACTTTCTGTTATCTCATTCCTTAGCTGACAAGCTTTAATTTCTCTTAATGCTTCTCATTTTAATTATATCCTCCTATTGCCACTCATCCATTTTCAACATCATAATTTTTTCTATTCTTATTATGAACACATTGGTAAAGATGCATGCATGACTGTGACTTTGTGGTATCTGGAATTTATGGTTCAAACCCAATGTGGGCCCCACATACTGGAAAGGGATTTAAAAATCCCTTATGCTCTCCCTCTCTCTCTCTACATATATGTCATCGGTGCTGCCTCAGAAATCAATGCCCTTTCCAGCGACTCCACCTCGTCTCCACCACGCCGCTCAAGCAGCTGCCCTTGAAAAAAAAAAAAAAAAGGGAATGTTGTTGCTGCTGAAAGCAGAGAGGAGAAGAGACAGCGAGCGAGGCGGAGAAATAGAATAGGAAAAGAGAAAAAAGGAGAGACCAAGATGGAGAGAGAAGTGGGATTTGGAGAGTTGTTTGTTCCACGCCATTGCTGCCAGCTCCAGAAAAGAAGAAGGGGGAGGACAACAAAAATGCCGGGAACTCACATTTTCTATAGGTAAGCCAGCTACCCTTCCCTCTTCCCTATTTTAACCAAATTTCAGCAATCTTCGCAAAGAGAATTTTAAGGATTTTGTTTAAGATCTTTAATTCCATATTGATGGGAGTTTTAAAACACATAAATGCTTATTTAATCTCTTGAGAAAGGACAAGCCTATGAAAATCAGGTTTGGTAGGCCCCACTTGGCCTGAAATTATTCAAATGGATGACGTGTCATGTAAAGCCGTGGATATTGGACTAAGCATCAACCACTCAAGTGGAGCTGTCTTGCTAATCATATGAACAACTCAAATAGAGGGAAAGTGAGTTATATAAATTTGGACAAAACAAACTGGGCTGGAGCTAGCCATGAACCCAGTAAATGAATGATGATAAATACAAATAGGAAATAGAGGTGAATGGAACAATAGAAGCTAAACGTAGGACTCATTGTTTTAAAAGAAGAGCTTACTCTACTAGCTTCCTAACTTAAAAACATGGGTTTGGGTCACCTGAGTAATTGAAGGCTATAAGCCTCAAGATAGCAAATAACAAAATAAAAAGAATGTATATGTGTATAAAAGTGAAGAAACCTTTGATGTTATATTTTAATATTCTTGGTAAAACAGGGGAGAAAGGAAACACGGTTCTAGTTACAAGAGATCATTGGAAAATACAAAAACTCTCATATGAGAAAAATAGTAAAACAGTAAATAAATTCATATCCAAATTATTTGCAAAAGCATCCATTTATTTAAATTGCATGTTTTCTCATATGTAATATTTCAATGATTTTGATTATGAAATGTTTTTATACAGTGTAGTGTTGAATATTTTGATTGAAATGCAAATCATAAATATCTTCTGATGAATTGTGTAAAGATCAAAGTGATTACGCTTATATTGTGTTATGATGATTTTATTAGAATTAATGAGTCGCATGAGCTGGGCTTGTTGTGAAAAGTGGATAGTCAAACCGGGTCATTGCTGGCATGATCACTGGGCCTGAGATTACATGGATAATTGAGAATGTAGTATGGCTACATGGAAAATAGATTTTATATGATAATGCCCAAATAGAGTCTCACATAAATAGGTGCACAAGGCATACATAAGTTAATTGCATACATGATAACACATGCATGTGAATGTTTGATATCTTACATGTGCAAATGATCATATAGTATTTGAATCCTAGACTAAAAGTTTTTGAAATGAATTTAAAGAAAACTTGTTTACTTACTAAGCTATAAAGCTCATACCCGTTTTGTTTTAGTGATTAAGAAAGAAAATAGACTTCATATGATACCAAGGAGCCAGAAAGAGAACAGGGAGTCAAGTATGGGAAAATGATAGAATCTTGATAGTGCTGGGTTGTAAAATGTAAACCATTGAAGTTATTATTATTATTGTTATTATTATTTTTGGGTATCTAATGTAAAATTGAATGCTTGTATAAAGATTGCGACATGTGAATGATTGAAATAACTCGATATATTTCTTTAGATTATGTAATTTTGTTTTTTAGCTTCCAATGAAGTATATTTTGAGATCGAACAGGTATAATACAGGTTACCCTATCAACCATGATTTTGAGAACATGGTTTGGTAGGCTATCATATGTTCTAGTTACAGGAGAAACTTTGCCGAAATTTAGACTTGGTGATTGGGTGACCAATTTTAGTTCAGATGATGTCCCTGTCAATGCTGATGGTGCGTGTAAATGATTAATGATAATAGGAGACCGGAGCATCACACAGAAAGTGTTACTTAGCTTTCCAAAGATAAATAAATAAATAAAATCTTATTAATCCCTCAATTTCTTTTGCTATAGCTGAATTCCAATGCTTTATTTTTCAGGTAACTAATTTTGAACCCTTACAACCTAATTAGTGAGATGCATTTTATTGGAATAGCATAGAATAGAATAAAAATGACGTCAGGAATATAAGGAATGATATCAACCATAAAATGAATAATGTTAAAATAGATAGGGGAAAAATAATTAGAAATATAGATAATAATGAGAAAAAGTAGGGTCATTATGGAAAGTATATGTCAAATCAAGCCTTTGAAAATGAAATTTTCTAAGTAGATCCATTCCAATCCATGTAGCCAATCAAGGCTTTAGGTAATTCGTATCGAATTACTATATGATCCCTAGGGTCCCTCTCAAGCTCCCTCTCTCTCCCTCCTTACCTCTCTCTTCTCTTTCTCAATCTCCAAGATAAGGGATCCGGATTTAGCTATTGAGTCTAACCCTTCTATTTAGCTTGATTATGATGATGAACATGATTAACCAATTAAGTTTTGATGATGAGTAAACATATGAGTGAAAAGGTAAGGTACTAACGAGTCACTTTCCCTAGTATTGCAGTGATAAATGAATAATTAGGTTAACCAAACTAGGAAAGTTACGTCTAAGTGATGGGCAACATATAAATGATCACATCAAGTTAAGCTCTACCACAGTCAAGTTTTCAAAGGAAGAAAAACAAGCGAATGCTCAAGGAATAATGCCCCTAAACTAAGAGGAGCATTTCAGATGGACTAGAACATGTCTGAAATCAAGAAAAGCAAGTTTAAAACATGAAGAAGCAATCAGAGGGTCTGAACACAAAGTCTGATAGCACAAAAACACACCTAAACAACTTTAGAGCGAGTTCAGAGATAGACCTCCACACTTCAAAGTTCAAAAGGATCAATCTGGACTCAATTAAGAAGCAAGGAAGTACTTCAAAGTAACTTTAAACGAGAAACTCAAGCTTCAGAGGCCAAACTATAGCTTATGGAATAGTCGGGCATCAGAAGGAAGTTTCAAAGTGACTTCAGAGTTGCTTCAGATGTTTTGAAGTACATTGTTAAAGAAAATACAAACCGATGCCAAAGTTTAAATGGTGGACACAAGCTTCAGAGGGAACTTCAAGTCTGAGAATATGTTCAGAGGTGAAGTTCAAGACATTGAGCCATCAGAGGATTTGAAGATCAAGTCAGAATAGCTTCAGAGCATGTTCAGAGGTGAACTCCACATTTTAGCATTTATAAGATCAATATGAGTTCATTTAGCCTCTTTAGAAGATCTTCAGAGTATGTTCAAAGGTGCTTCAGAGTTGAAATAATAGCTGCTGGTATGTCAGTGTCCAAAAGGAATACTCTGAGCATGAAAGATAAACTTTAGAGGCTCTGCTACTTTGTTTCAAAGGCTCTGAAGAACGAAGAAGGGATTGCATTAAAAAAACATGCTGCTTCAAATGTTCGGAAGTTAACATCAGATGTGTTAAAGCATGAAGGCATGGTGTTGGAGGATTAACGCTACTTCAGACGTGCTGAAACATGTTTACAACGCATTTCAGAAGACAAAAGCAAGAAGGCGTGGCAATGAAGGATTCATGTGGCTTTAAATGGTCAGAAATTTTACTTCGGACGTTCTAAAGCATGCTTATAACCCACTACAAAAGATTCTAATTCGAAACATTCGCAAAAAACTCAATTTTGCATAAGTCTCGACCTTTAGAGGATCTGAAACCTTATTTCAGAGGCTATGAAGCAACGACAATTTCAAAACACCACGACATTTCAAAGGAGCGCCCAATATTGCAAAGACCCGACTTTCATAGGTTTTGAAATTTTATTTAAGAGACTATGAAGAGACGGCAACATCAAAAGCCAAAACATCTCAGAATTTCTGAATGAGCGCCCCAATTGCAAAGTCCTCAACTTTCAGAGGCTCTGAAACTTTACTCTAGAGGTTCTGAAGTTGCGACAACTATCCAACGACTGGAAATTTAAACGTTTTGCTCACATTCAATGGGCGTCGCCAACTCCAACGGGTAGTTTTTGAATCTTAACATAAAAGGAGTTATTGGGGACGTTCCAGAAGTTAGTGAAAGCATTAAAACGAGCAATTACAAGCATTCAAGATTTATTTCCAAGATTTCAGCTTCAACTACACTGAAATCAAAAACTGCATTTAAAGCCAAATCTTCCACATTCTTTCTGAAGTCTGAAATTTCTACTTTTTAGTGTCATATTATTTATTGTTCTGCTCTAAAATTTGTACACTCTACCTAAATAAGAGGTATTTAATCTGTACAAACTTATTTTTGTTTTCTAGCATAGCAAGCAGGGGGCTTGCTATCTGTTTATTAGTGTTGATTACAACAAGAAAGACTTGCTGGGAAGTGTAAAAGTTTTTTTTTGAGCTCTAAAAATCAAAGTGTATTTGATCAAATTGCTGATCAAAGTGTTAGCGGAAGCCGAGTGCAATAAAGAGACTGACTTAGAGAAGTAGAGTAGGAACTCAGTAAGAGTCGAATCACTATAAAAATCCGTGTGCAAGTGTACTGTATGATTTTCTTCATCTTATTTCTGTGCAACTGTTTTAACTTGGCTGAAAGTTTTAAAAGCTCAATTCCCCCCCTCCCCTTAAGCTACCATCAGTTAGTGACCAACAATCAATATCAGAGCAGGCTTCACTTGTTACTCTTAATTACCAGTTTATTTAATTCCCGAAGCGATCCCTAATGGCCAACATGTTCCACAACACTGTTGCTGAGGAACAATCTATTTCCAGAACCCCATTTTTCAATGGAACCAAATATGGGTACTGGAAGATGCGGATGTAGAATTTCATGATAGCTACAGACCACCAATTATGGCTTATTATTAAGAATGGTAAAGTTGTCCTCAACCCAGAAGATAAATATACCCCTGAGGACATTCAGGCAGTAGAAAGAGATACGAAGGCAAAAAATTGCCTCTACCGCGCCCTATCCCCCTCAGAATTTGAGAAAATTTCCTCATGTAACTTAGCTAAGGAGATATGGAACAAATTAGAAGTAGCAAATGAAGAAACTAACTAGGTTAAAGAGACTAAGATTAACATTCTTGTACAGGAGTTTGAGTCCTTCACTACGAAGGATTCATAAACTATTTCTGATATATTTGGCAGATTTTAGAAGATCACAAACTGTCTAAAAAGTCTTGGAGAGATATTCGAAGAACCAAAACTTGTCAAGAAGATTTTGAAGTCTCTGCCCAAACAATGGATGCCAAAGGTCATTGCTATCCAAGAAGCTAAGGACTTGCACAAGATGACCATGGAAGAACTAATGGGTTCCCCCATGACCCATGAGATACTAATGAAGTTGAAGGTTTCAGAGGAACCTAAAGGAAAGAGAGTAATTGTCCTAAGAGCAAAATCATATGATGATTCTCAAAATGAAGCATCTACTAGCGGAGAAGAAGACAAAGACATGGCGATGATCACGAGAAGATTCAGGACCATGCTAAAGAACAAGAAGTTTGGAAGCAGTTCTAGAAATAATCAGAAAAGCAAGGACAAAAAGAAAGATATCCCAATCTGCTAAAATTGTAGCAAACCGGGACATATGAAGTTTGACTGTCTTGAGCCAGAGGAAAAGCCAGGAGATCAGCAGAAGAAGAAGTAAAACTCATATTTTGATAAGAGAGGTAACAACGAGTTTATAAGATATGTAGCAAAAATATGCATTTAAGCTAAAGGTATTATTTTAAACGTCGATATTTGATGACCAATAGAAATATATAAGATACCTATACGTACAATGAGTTTAATATATGAAAATTAGGTATATGTTAATACAAATATTCATAAATAATATCATTAAATAGGTATGAGTTCTTAATGATTTAGAAAGGTTATTACAGCTGTCTAGAAAGAAATAAGGGAAGAAATTATCAAAAGGGTCTTCGACAATAATTTATAACAAAAACAATAATTTCCAACATAGTTGATAAATTATTGATAATATTAATAATATATCCAATAATATTGATAACTTAAAGATGACATCAAGTATACATATTATCAATAAAATCTAGAATAGATGACAATATACGGTTGCCTATAAAATAAGTTATCGGTCACCTCCCAAAAAGATATTATCACATAATATTAATAAAGCAAACATTACTTAAATCTACCAATGATTTAGCAATCAATGTGTTTCTTAATGTAATATCTTCGAAGCCCTAATATTTTCAATTTATAAGACATAAATCTAACAACGTTGATTGCTTCAAATTTTATTATGGTTTTTTGGCAAATATACCCACAATGTTCGATCGATATTGCAATTATGTCCCTTTTATGTGAAAAATGAAAAATTAACCCATATTTTTTTATATACATTGCAAGTATACCCATGCCATTAGGGTACTATCTCAATCTGTTATAAAAAAAACTAAAATCCCCAAAATACCCTCCCAAACATATCCGATTACCCACTTGCTCTTGGTAACGCACCAAGTACAATGTGTCTCCCTTGTAAACAAACCTAAAAATGAAAGTAAACCACTGTCATGCATGTCATCACTGACTATCCGTTTAGCCAATGATCAAAACCATCTACCAAACAAATTCCATCCACGCAATTCTGAAGCACCCATTGCCATACTGAATTGCTTCCTCCGATGACTAGAAAAGGGAACAAATTGCTATCTTCCCTTATCAGCACCATCCATAACCTCCTCCACTCACCCACGCAATAGCATTAATCCACATTGCCTCCCCTAGCTTCGACTGCGTCAGCCGATCACACCCCATCACATGGCTCAACTTTCACCAGATGAAGCACCAATAAACCCTAGGGCCACCTCTATGAGCAGGGTAGAAGCAACGACCTGAGCAACCTTTTTAAACTTCTTCTAGACATGAGCAACTCTATCACAGCAAGGATTTTCCTTGCAAACTTGATGTTTAGCGTTGGCAAAGGGGTTTTATGATTTCTTCGACAATGGAGCAAGAGGGCAAATGCAGCAAGCCAATGGTGGAGGTGGGTGTCCGGCACACAAGCTTCACAAATGATGCAGTCGTCTTCATGGCTATGTCAGTTGGCATGGTAGGGAATAGGGAGGAGATGAAAGAAATGGCTTTGATGGGGTTACAATGGTTTTCCCAAAGTGGAGGCATCATCGTTTAGGTGAACAATTCTGTTCATTGATCCAAATGCTAGACAATAGCAGCTAAACATGGCAACAACATTTGCAATAGGGTTAGGGTTTTGACATGGTGTGGTGGGAAAGAAGAAAGGGCATTTTTCTTATTTTCAAAAAAAATTTAGCGGGTTAAGAGAAAGCCCTAATAGTGTAAGTATATTCTGCAATAGATGTCAAACAAGGTACGTTTATTTGCTATTTTTCAAACGAAAGAGACACTTGCAATATTGATTAAACATTGTGGATATATTTGTAAAAAGCCCTTTTATTATTTAACATTAATATTAAATCATATTTTCTTCTAAGGGTGTGTTTGGTAATGAGGGAAAAATAAAGATCTCTTTTGCTTCTTTTTCCACCACTTTTTAATCAATGTGGCATTTAATTTTCTTAACAATCGTTTTTTTCCTTATTATTACTTACATTTTCAATAATTACTCCAAATGTCTATCTATTTTTATCTTTATTTACTTTATTTTTAATTATTACCCTCTATCCTATTACATCATTTCTTCCCTTTTCTTTCACTTTTTTCTCTGTTATTATTATTTTTTTTTGGCCTCTTTTCCCAATTTTTGAAAGGATCATAAATATTTAGATCTAAGACATCAGATTGTTTTATTTTTATTGTATGGATCATTGCATTTCTGTGCTACATCAATTAGGAATCTTACTATCAATAGTACTTGGAAAGATTACATAATGGTTCAATCTTCCAATCCTATTACATGGAAACTCTCTAATACAAAGATGCCCTTTGATTCTAGCATTTCCATTCATAGTGTTAGATTCACATTTTAAGCCTCACCATAGTCTTGATATCCCTTTGATGTTCAATTTGTATTTTACCCCCACCAAAGTGTCAATAACCAGATCATATCTTTGGCCTAAAAACATCCAGAAGAAATTAATTGACAAATCATTTGCAAGTATTATTCAATAATGAATTAGGAAAAATTATCCAATAAGAAAAGCTTCCATTGATAAAAAGGAAATATGGGTAAAGTAATGTCTCCGTTGTGCAATTGATTGAACATGTCGAATATCCTCATGATAATCCTTCAACAAACATAAATAAGAAAGAAAGAGAAAAGGAAAAAAAGGAGAGAAAGAAAGGGCAAAAGAAAAAGAAGGGAAGAAAGAAAATCCTTATATTATAAAATGAGAAGAAAAGACACTCAATATTAACTCACTAACAGAACATGGATAAAGAAACTGAAAACTCACTTCTCTGGAGCAGTTGAAAAGAGATCCTCAATCTCTTCAGGTTGTAATATCCCATCCTAACATCCACAAAATCCACACGATCAGAATTGAGTAACAATTATAACAACTAGCATAATCATAATTCCCTCTTCATAACCTTAATCTAGAATAGAATCTAACCACAACAGATATAGGAAAACAAGACCTCGAAAAGGGGGTATGAAACATTATTGAGCGGTTTTCCAAAACATGGATAGTAACTGGTAAGTTGTGCAGCATCTAAGTAGTCTATTTTTATAGTTATTCCCCAAGGGAATCTTTCAGGAAAACTACTTTGTTAACAAGCATCCCTCCCATTATTGGTGAAAACAAGTATTAGAAAAAAATAAAACTATTTGAGCAGTTGCTCTTATGATGTCGGCACCATCATACTGTACTAATAATAACAGAGACTAGGAAATGCAGTTTTACTGCAGTGAACAATGCCTGCCCTAGTATGCAATGGTTTTTCTTTCATATCCATGTCCTTTCCGCTTCACCTTCTTCTCTCAGTTTCACATCTTAACCTCATGCCTCAGGTTATCAGGACTGTAGTCATTTGACAAAATCCTTTAACTCTCAATTTTAAGCAGAAGAGTAACAAGCAGAATGGATCTCAATGGGGGTGCAACTGGGTTGGGTTAAACCTGTAACCCATTAAACCCAACCCAGTTTGGGTAGGGTTAGGTTGACTGGTTCAGTAAGTCAAGACTTTGGTTACAAAAATTGGGTTGAGCTCAACCCATCTTGTAAATTGGGTTGGTTAGGGTTGATGGTTAAGCATCCTGTTCAACCTGATTTTATCACTCCTTCACATAACTATTCACTTTCAATAACTAATTTTTAGTTTCCTTTATCTTTTACTTATAATACTTAGCAGCGCCTCTTTTGCATAGTGTGTTTCCCTTTTTATTTATTTACTTGAATAAATAAAGGTCTTTAATATATTCAAATTTGCTTAGATATAAAAGAGTCAAGATACTTTACTCTTAGTAAATATTTTTTATTTATATTTATTTAAAACTTCATCTTAAATTATCTATATATGATTATTTGTGTTGATTGAGGAAATTTTGTGTAGATTTTAGAATTATTTTGATCAATTTTATGTTGTTCATGACTTTTTTTCAATACGTTAACTCCAACTTGACGTAACCCAACCCAACCCGGTTGCACCCCTAGATCTCAAGGAGTTTTCCATGTCTTTGGTTGCAGTCAGCAATGCAAGAAACCCAGTTTCACGAGGCTAAGACTCTAAAGCTCTGCTGGTGTCTCAAAACCACTCTATTACCCAAGGGAATTGCCACATCAGGAGTTGGTAACAACAGTTCAATGCAAAGAATCCTTATGCAAAAGCTGGAGATGCCTAGAAAGGAGTGGGAATAAGCGGTTGGGGGTTGGGGGGCAACGGCATGGAAGGAAATGTCTTGGTTTATGTCTTACCACCCTAGATTCTTGTAATTCAGATTGGGCTTGGGGTTGAAGGTGAGATTTGTGAAGATTCATGGTGAAGTAACGACTAATTTGGCAGAAAATCCCAAAAATTGTGTCATAACTGTTGTTGTTGCTATTGCTAATGATCATTTCTGCAGTACTGCAAGCAAACATAAGAGGCGTTCTCACCATTAAAATTTCCTCAAATTTTATTAATATGTATTATTTTCCCAATGTTTCATTAGCAAGTGATACATTCCCAAAGACATTGTGCTATTTCCCATACAATATCAATGTGTTTTGTATCCCAAAGGTTGGGTATGTGAGAAACAAAATATTATAATTAAGGATTTGTAGCAACTTGTAATCTTTCCCACACAATATTGATAAAGCATAAGGTGCACGCAGAGATTAAAATATCAAAGTGAAGTAATACATTACCTATAATTTCCATTTCCATTAAGAGAAGAAAAAAAAATTAGCATAAGATGCATGCAGAGATGAAATATCAAATGCTAAGTAATACCACAAGCAGCAATCATTTGCATTTACACTAAAAGAAGGAGAAGAAATTAATTCATACATGATCAGTGTCGAGCACAAAGAAGATTCCTTTCAAGAACTCCACAGCTTCATTTGTCAACTCCACACTCTACAAGAAATGATTTAAGGAAATTAGAAGGAATGTTATAGATCCTCAGAAGCAACATAGCTGATACTTAAAAAAAAAAAAAAAAGGACTGAGACGTGAACAGAAATCCAGCTTCACATGAATGCTTTAGTAAACAAAATAGACAACATTGATGAAACATACCACTATGAAAAAATGGCAATGATAAATTCAAAGAACATAGACCAATCAGAAAATAATTAAAAATAGCTGAGCGCTATTTGGTAAGCCAAGTTCTATTTATGAAAATTTTATCATTTACAACCCTAGTAAAATTTTAGGTAATCAGTGTTTGTAATATCGATAAAAATACCTATTTATTGGCGGCCCATAAAAAGATACTATCGTTTATTGGAAATTTAAAAAAAAAATAAGGAAAAATTAAGAGATTTTCAATGAAATTTTGTAATAAATTATTATACATATAAATACATAATTTGAACAAAAAATTAGATTAAAAAAGCCACCATTGAATGAACAATGAAAACACATATGAGACTTGAACAATCTTGAATATACAAATCTTCATAATATATGAATCCGAAAATGTCTAAAAAGGACTCTAAATATTCTAAACTAATCAAGAAACATAACCTAGAATTCTTGGGGAACAATTTCTTTTCCCAAAGTTTTTTTAAAATAATTATTTAAAAATTCAAAATAAATAAAAAATATGGGTAATTTTCTCACATTTGTAATACTATTATACTAAACAGTCCATATCCTAATATATCTGTGCATTAACACAACCCATTCTAATTTATTAACTATTTATTTAATAAATAAATAATTTTAAAATAAAAAAATAAGTATCTACACCGTAAAACACGTGAATTCTACATAAATTAATGATCCAATTTGCTAGATTGAATCCTAAAACTTATTAATGGACTCATGACTTGCAATTCCAATTTATTGGTTCATTACTTATGAACTGTTATTGGGTTTGCTCAACAGTGACATAAAAGAATGTTCTAAACAAGACTATTGTATTCATGAAAGATACGTCTTTAGTTGCACCATATAATTTCTCAGTTCTTGATTTCAAGTCATTAGATTATCTATGGCTTTGTTTCATTGACAATTAGAACTATAGTGTGATATTTGAGTTGTGATTACTATAAATGTTTAAAGACTTTTTTATTAGTATTTAACATTGAATTAGAGTCATGTTTCTCACGGGCCTAATTATGTGATCTTAACCTGCCATTGTAATTTAATTCTATGTATAATAAAAAAAATCTTTAAATGATTTATATTTGGCTCATTCGGTGCTAGCACTAATAATGACTTGGACCATGATATCGATTATACATTAGGGTGAAGTTGTTTGAAATCCATCAGAGAGTTCTCAAGGAAGCATTGTGGATGATATGCTTGTTACACATAGCATATGATTCAGAAGAAAACAACATATTCTGGTCGTGGAGAAAGTCCTGTTTGCTGGCGTGAGTTGTCATTAGAATCAGTTAGAGAGATTACAAGGATGAGTCTTGAATGTAAATCCCCGGTTTCAAGGGTCGCCCTTTATTCTAGTCGTAACATTTGTATATCCAAGAATAGGTTTCAATTATCTTCTATATATGTATATTTTCATCTCTGTAAAGGAGACAATGAAGCAATATACAATTTTTACCCATATTATCATGGTATCAGAGCCAAATCAATCCGTGGCTCTTTGTTATCCTTGACGTTTGATCAATTTGTTTTGAATTCCGTTGCACCGATTGGCATCAAGTTGGACAACACCAACTATGCCCTCTAGTTCCAAGTTGTCGAGATGTACATCTCTGGCAAAGACAAGTCAAGATATATCAATGGAGACTTTCCTAAACATCCTTCGATGTCTGCATCCTTCCAGAAATGGCGTACAAACAACGCCATTGTCAAGGGTTGGTTGATTAATTCCATGGACCCTTTGTTGATTGGAAATTTTATTCGGTTTCCCATGGCAAAGCAAGTTTGGGACTCCATTGCGACTACATATGTTAATGGCAATGATACTCCGCAAGTCTATGACCTCTGACATCGTGTAACCCATTTGCGACAAGCTGGAGGTTCTCTTGAAAAATATTACAATGACCTCCTAAGTTTGTGGCATGAGATCGACTTCTGTTGTCCGAATCTGATGGAGTGTCCTACCGATATTAAAAACTATAACCATCTTCTGCATCAAGACCGAATGTACATCTTCTTAGATGAGCTTGACGATCAACTAGACAAGATTCGGGCTGACGTGCTGCAAATGCGTCCATTTCCTACCATTGAACAAGCTTAAGCCCATGTTCGCTGAGAAGCAATCCGGCAAATTGTTATGATCATTGGCAGAACCAATGACAACCCAAAAGCAGTTTTGGCTTCTAAGGGTTTTAAGGCGGGAAGGTCAGCATCTTCCTCTACCAGATTTCTTTCACTGGGTAGTGAGAAACTCGGGGCATCCTCCAAGCCACCCTCCAAGCCACAAACGTTATCTGATGGCACCAAGTGTACTCACTGTGGAAATATGAAGCATACCCGTGAGACTTGTTTCAAGCTA
Source organism: Pouteria campechiana (assembly GCA_036873735.1). Classification (NCBI taxonomy): domain Eukaryota; kingdom Viridiplantae; phylum Streptophyta; class Magnoliopsida; order Ericales; family Sapotaceae; genus Pouteria; species Pouteria campechiana. The sequence goes on from JAYJMB010000007.1 coordinate 132,691, forward strand.
CACGGGTATCCCGACCCGTAGAATGAACTTCAAGCTCGAAAACGCCATGACGCCACAGGAACAGATGGAGGGATGGGGAAGACTGCCATGGCTACTATAGAGTCATCTCTTTCCCTTACACCATCTGTCGAACCTTCCCAGGGAGTGTTATCTCTTTCGAATTCAGGTAATTCTGGTGCTGTTTTATTTAGTTCTCATCAAGATGTTGATAGTGGTACTTGGATACTTGACTCTGGGGCTACGACCACATGACGTTCAACAACAACGATTTCTCGCACACTTATCCACTGTGATGCACTAGCATTGCAAATGCCAATGGAGTTGTTTCTTCGGTCACTGGGGCTGGCACCGTGACTTTATCACCTTCTCTCACAAATTATCTAATACTTTATTGGTTCCCTCCCTGTCTCATAAGTTACTATCTATCAACCAAGTAACAACAGACCTAAATTGTATTGTGCTCATTTATCCTACCTTTTATCTTCTTCAGGATATTCTCACCAAGGAGATCATTGGGTGTGGTACTAAGACTGGGAGGGGGTTATACTGCATGGATGATTTCAGTGTGGGCCGAGCACATCACATGCATCATCGGAATGGTACCAAGGAGAGACAGATTTGGCTTTTACATCATCGGTTGGGATATCCGTCGTTTGGGTACATGCAACATTTGTTTCCTAATTTGTTTTCACATATATCAACTGTTGACTTTAAGTGTGATACTTGCATCCTTGCTAAAAGTCATCAAGTTACTTATCCATTGAGTATGAATAAAAGTGGGGTTCTGTTTGCTTTAATTCATTCCGATGTGTGGGGTCCTTCCCTTGTTTCTACTGCATCCAACAATCGCTAGTTTGTAATATTTGTTGATGATTGTACTCGCATGACTTGGCTGTACTTGCTGAAACATAAAGATGAAGTATTGAGTGTGTTCAAATCATTTCATAAAATGGTTCAAACTCAATTTTCAGCTCACATATAGATTCTCAAATCCGATAATGGCAGTGAATATGTTAACCAAGGGTTCCATGATTATTTCCAATACCATGGAGTTCTTCATGAAAACTCTTGCCCGCTGACTCCTTAGCAAAATGGTGTTGCTAAACAGAAAAATTGACATATACTTGAAATTGCTCGTGCCCTTTTACTTGGAGCTCACGTACCCAATCGACACTGGGGTGATGCAGTTGCTACAGCCGTGCACCTCCTCAACCGTATGCCATCCAAAGTCTTGGGTTTTAAGACACCCCTACAGACCCTCTTAACTTATGTGTCCTTACCCACAGTGTTGATGATTCCTCCCCAGATCTTTGGATGTGTAGCTTTCGTACATCTCCATAAGAACCAGCGCACTAAACTTGATCCCTGTCCTGTTTGATGTCTTTTTTTCAAGTATGCCTTACATAAAAAAGGATACCACTACTATGATCCGACAACCAAGCACACCTATGTAACTATGGATTTCATGTTTCTGGAATTCGACACGTTCTACTCTCCCTCAGTATCCAACTCTTCTCTTTAGGGGGAGATCCAAGATGAAGGCAAAATTGGTTAAGATTTGACTGGCAAGGGTTTAATGACACAGACATGGTGGTTAATAGGGAACTTGATACAACTCCGAATGCATCTCCGGAGGATGACATAACTCTAAGAGCAACATCTACACCACCTGAAGCTGAACTAGAATCCCCCCACTCATCAGTACTTGAAAAGCCATCTCCTGAGAATATCCCTAAGGTAAACACTCCCATTGCACATCCGATTAATACTGATATGGATACTTCTGCTGGTTATATCTTACCTTTTAGGAATAATCATGGAAAGCCACCAAATAGGTACTCTCCAAAAATTGAGAAGCGAAGGTCAAAGCATCCAATTGCCAATTATGTATCCACAAAGAGACTATCTGAACCCCTCAAAACATTTGCACACAAACTTTCCTCATGCCATGTTCCCACTAGTGTTCAGGAAGATCACCTAAACATCTAACAGACCCTAAGTGGACCCAGGCTATAAAGGAAGAAATGGAGGCATTACTAAAGAACACAACATGGGCTCTTGTTCCATTGCCTAAGGGAAAAAAAATGGTGGGATGCAAATGGGTGTTCTCCATCAAACACAAGGCAGATGGATCGATCAAGTGGTATAAAGCAAGGCTAGTGGCAAAGGGTTATACACAAACATATGGCGTGGACTATAAGGAAACTTTCTCACCAGTGGCCAAGTTGAATACGGTTAGAGTCTTGCTATCTTTAGCGACAAATCTTGATTGGCCATTGCACCAACTTGATGTAAAGAACACCTTCCTTCACGGTGATCTTGAGGAGGAAGTGTTTATGGATATTCCACCAGGCTACACGGCAACCTCAAAGACTGAGGCTGTGTGCAAATTACAACGAGCATTGTATGGACTGAAGCAATCACCTCGAGCATGGTTTGGGCGATTTAGCTTGGCAATAAAGAAATATGGCTTTCAACAAAGTAATTCAGACCATACACTCTTCCTAAAGCATCAACTGGGCAAGGTAATGGCCTTGATAGTCTATGTAGATAACATGATTATTACAAGGAATGATCTAGAAGAAATTTTGGGACTCCAAAAGCGGTTGGCAACTGAATTTGAGAGGACTTAAATATTTTCTAGGAATTGAAGTGGCTAGATCAAAGCAAGGTATATTTCTCTCCCAACAAAAATATATACTTGATCTACTATCTAAGGTGGGATTACTGGAGTGTAAGCTTGCAGACACACCAATAGTTCAGAACCACAAACTTGGAGAGTATGCAGACTAAGTGCCGACAAACAAAGAGAGGTACCAGAGGTTGGTTGGGAAACTTATTTATCTCTCACTTACTTGCCCAGATATTGCTTATGTTGTAAGCGTAGTAAGTCAATTCATACATTGTCCTAGTGAGGATTACATGGATGCAGCGATCAGGATTCTTCGATACTTAAAGTCATCTCCTGGAAAAGGACTTATGGTTTCGAAGAATAATCATCTAAGAGTTGAAGGATATACTGATGCAGATTGGGCAGAGAATATCTTAGACAGAAAGTCCACTTCAGGTTACTTCATGTTTGTTGGCAAAAATCTGGTTACATGGAGCATCAAGAAACAAAAGGTAGTGGCATTATCAAGTACTGAAGCCGAGTTTCGTGGAATGGCTAAGGGTCTTTGTGAGCTCCTCTGGCTAAGGAGACCATTGACGGAAATCAGCTTTGCTTCTAGCTCCGAGATGGATCTATTCTGTGACAATAAGGCGACTATTGATATTTCTCACAACCCTGTCCAGCATGATTGCACAAAACATGTGGAGGTAGATCAACATTTCATAAAACAAAACCTTGAAGCCAAGATAATTCGTTTTCCTTTCGTGAAGTCTGAAGACCAGTTAGTGGACATACTTACAAAGGCAATATGCAACAAGAATTTTTACAACTCACTTGACAAGTTGGGCATAAGAGATCTCTGTATGCACCAACTTGAAGGGGAGTGTTGGCGTAAGTTGTCATTAGAATCAGTTAGAGAAATTATAGGGATGAGTCTTGAATGTAAATCCCCGGTTTCAAGAGTCACCCTTTATTCTAGCCGTAACATTTGTATATCCGAGAATAGGTTTCAAGTATCTTCTATATATGTATATTTTCATCTCTGTAAAGGAGACAATGAAGCAATATACAATTTTTACCCATATTGTCAATATTTTTCACAATCTGATTTGTAATATGCTTAAATTAATGCAATATCAATGATGATAAAATTGATAACAAGAAACAGGGTAGCTTAAAAGAGAACATGAATTCAGCCTAAACCAATGTTTGACATTTCAAATTTATTGGCGAAAATTATGTTGATAATTTCGATTGAGGGCTTCAGCGATACCTTCTTGACAGAGAACAATCGCCTTTTCCTCCATTCCAAGAAAATATCGATATTAGGGAGAAATATTCGATATTTTCTTTAAAATCTTGAGAAATAGGCAAAATATCACTGAAATTATAGAGAAAATAGCAAAACCAAGTGAAAAAATTCTGGGAAATTGAAAAACATACCTCAATACTTTCACCTCGACAACTCTATTTTTTTTTTTTGGAAGCCATATAAGACTTTCCAAAAGGCATTTTCGATGCAACTATATGTGATTTCTCTATCACAAAACCATATTTGAGCCATCGATGTGAATATCTAAGGTTTGCAGCAATTTTTCATTAACATTGGCAACATGGATTCACCTCAAATCCTGTTTTGGGGTTTCAAAACCCATCTCCCAAGCTTCAAAATGCATTTCTAACTTTATTTCTTCTTATTAACAAAAGGGGAAACCAAATCTGAACTAGATATGACAGGATCTAAGGTTGACAGCCACTACATATGATTTTTGGGGCTTCCAAATCACCCCAAATCACTTTGAAATCAACTTTGGGATGTAAAAATCAATTTCTGGAGTTTCCAAATTAATTTTTAGTTAATTATATAATGATTTTCTATTATAAATCACATGAAAGGATATGGTAAATATATTTTTGGAAAATTATTTTACTAAAATTAAATATTTATCAAAAATTATAATTAGATAATTAATATATAATTATTTATAGAGTTTATTATTAATTTATATATATTATAATTATTTATAAATTTTCTGATTAACTTACATGTTTGTTATAATTATTGATAAAGTTGACTATTAACTTTCGTATGTATGTGTTTTTACGATATGAAAATCGAAGGTAAATATTTTTTAATCATTTTATTAAAAGAAAACTTAATCTTTCAACTATTATGGTTAGTCAATTAGTTTTTATATAATTATTTATAAAGTTATATTTATTAAGTATGAAATTAATTTATTAAAAATAAATGCTATTTAACTACATTACATATAGATGAATATTATGTATATATATGATTATAATATATATATATATAACATATCTTTAACAATATTTTTGTGTATAAAGTTCTTTTATCATTGTATATGGCATTAATATATTTCTATTAGTTTATATATGCTGGTATTTAAAGTAATGTTATTTATTCTAAATTTAAATTTATATTTATCATAATTTATTTTCAAGTTTTATTGAAAATTTTATAATTTTTCTTTATGTTTTTAATTTTGTATTTTAGTGAAATATTTTGGCGAAATTAAGGATAATTTCTCCTAATTCAGCAAAATTTTCGTTTTTAAGTTTTAGCAAAATTTCCCTTTTCAGTAAAATTGCTAACACTAGTCTAAAGACTCTAAACCCATGACATATACACTATTTGCTCAAATTTACGAGCCTGCTAAGACCTTACATTTAGACAAAAACATAAGCATTTAAAAAAACTCATTTTTACCAATAGGTTAAGGATTAGTTAAACCATGTTAGAACTAAATTTTCAATCGTAAATAAAACATTAGTACCAAATTTGTACAAGCACTATCAACATCCCCTGTTAATTACTTCCCATTTAGAGACATACCTGGTCAGGGGCCCTTTTGAATGAAAATGGAATAAGATCTTCACGTAATTTCATATCATTGTCATATCCAAATTTCCTGAGGACAGTCCATGTTGTTTCTAGACGGCCTTTTTCAATAAAAAGTGCATGAAGGAAAAGAAATCCAGTCAAGGTGAGACCATGGCTGCTAACCCCCTCAGGCAGCTTATCTTGAACAACCTTCTTAACTCCTGCTATTTCAGAGGGTTGCAATGGAGCACTAAAGCATCTAACCTGTATTCATGCAGAATTCAGTTATTACAAAATGTTAGTCAATGCATCAATGTGCCACTAAACAAACAATAAGGCACAGTCAAAAACTTCTGAGAAGGCTTGAACATAAAAATAAATAAATAAAGGTGCTCTCAAGAAAGGGAAAAAATTTACAATAAATAATGAAATAAACATAATAAAGCTTTGAATAAATGGATGGAAAGAAAACCTGAAAATCATTCAACTCAGCATCATTGAGAGCACCATCTCTGTCTTTATCACAGAGAATGAATATGCGTTTTAAAGCTCTCACACATCGAGGCTTCAATGTTTGCATCTCTTGATCAAATAGTGGTGCAGTTGGGTGAAGCACTGCCTTTTGGGCATAATAGAAAACCTCAGGGACCTGAAAAGTAAGAACTGTTACATTTAATTTTCAGGGAACACACTGGTAGTCAGGAAGATGTAGTATTATTCCTTTATGAGTGCATCCATGAAAATGACAAAACAGTAATATATGAAATGAGAACATACAAACTGATGAAAGCACTACGGAGAATGGTATTCATTTTGGTAAACTATGCAAATTGAAATAAATATATAGAGAAAACTCACTAATGTCTCTTGACCATTTAGCTTTGCATGTTTTGCTTGTGCAAAACAGTGACGGTGAAGTCCATGTTAAAGCTATAAAAGGGAATGCTAAAGTTAACCTGAATTTGCTTCAATGCTGAGCATTCAATACATGTCTCAATCTCACGAAATTGTTGCATTATTGGGGACATCACTGACTCCAAGCTCACTTGTTGTTGCTCATCTCTCAAGTCCAACTTGCATCCAACAACAATCACTGGCACCTTCACCTGTACTTGTTAAGAAACAAGCATCATAGTTAGTAATCCAATGGACATAAAGGGCACCAGTTCACCTGGTGTCTTTTACAAATGAGAGAAGCAGAAAAACAATGCAGTGATCCAGACTTTACATCTGATAGGCTATACAATGATGTTGATACAACAAGTATTAACATAATTCCATCGGCAAGGAAATCTCCAAATTCTGATGGCTGACCAAAAACCAAAGCCAGAGACTAGAAAGTGACTGCAATACCAAGACAGTCTACCGATAGATACATGCAATCATATAATGAATGTCATTTTGTCCTGGAATCTGTTCATAGTGCACTGTCAGGTGCATGGTCTGGAATCAAAACACTAAGATATATATCCAGTTTCCAGAAATAGGATAAGCTAGACGACTGGCCACGAGAATAGGTAGAAGCCCTAATGCATGAATGAAAGGGGAAAAAGTGCGATAAAAAGCCAAATAGACAACCTCCAACCGACGAAGTTCTGGAAGCCAGAAGGTGCTTAGTCTGTCAAGTGTGGATGGCTGATCACATGCATATGTCAATACAACTACATCCGCCAGCTTGCATTCTGCAGTAAGCTTACCTCTATGCTCTGGGCTATTAAATGAGAATCAAAACATAAAAAGTGAAATTATTAGAACAATACTGGCACATGCATAAAGAAGGAAATGTTGTTCTGCCTTTTAGCTACCTCAACTAACCATGTAGCACTAAATTGATCAATAGGCATGTGTTATAAACATCTAGCAATTTATAGTTTTTCTTCAAAGGCTTATGGATCATATTAAATCCAAGCAGATCAAAGGTCAAATTAAATAAAAAAGAAAAAGAATCAATCTCAAAATAAACAATAAAAAGATAAAGAAGTAGCTCTCAGGGTCCTCTCCTAATGGTCCAAAATAGTCATAACAGCATTAGCCTCCCCAGATCTCTCTCAAATAAAATATTGTAGAAAAAAAATGCCACATAGGAAATGATGCTATCGACCAATCCCAAAAATAAATAAATAAATAGATGTAGAATGAGCGCAATAACACCAAGACCCGCTCTCGAATCTCATTTGAAAGCAAATTCAACACTTTCTTCTTCATCCCATAAAGCTCCCCATGGAGCATTAAATGAGACATCTTGCATGGATCCTGATAATAAGAAAAGACTAAAATACCCTACCAGTTTGTAGCTATATTTGAGTCTTAAAAAAACAGCCAAGTTGCCCAAGTAAGCCCTTCAAGAACTGTAAGTCGCACAAGCACTAAGCTTACTTGATAGGCATCAAATGGTATTAATTTCAGCTTGCAAAGTTATGAGGTATGATAAAAGGAGGCATAAAGGAGGCATAAAGAAAGTGACAAGAATTAAAATTATTTATTCCCAGTCTACTGATATCGACTAACATAGTAGTGTCAAAAACAAGCTAGGTGCATGCCTAGGAGCTCACTAAGGGGCTTGGATAAAGAAGCACCCAACTGCAGCTTGAGCATTGCTTTGGCCACTGGGCCTGCCCATGGATGCACCCAGCACCTAGGTGCACCTCGGGACTGATTTGCATCATATGGCTGTGTTAGCGACTTCTTCATTTTTAAATAGCTCATGCAATGAAACTGATTCCTCCACTGAAAAACATGTAAAACAAAATGGTAGTAAAGATATTTCTAAAGCCACTTCCCCTTTTCTTGGAAAGCTCATAAACAGACCAAATTTCAACTTTTCATTTCTTCCAAAACTATTAAAGCATTCAAAGTAAGAATCAATCAAGAGGGTTGATTGGATCTATGAGAGGAGGACCTTTGATTAAATTGTACATAATTAGAATGTAGGCTTTGTTTGGTAACAAGGAAAAGAGGGTGGAAAAGTTTTTCACCCTTTTCATCCCCTCCTTCCACACCTTTTACTATAATTTGACATCTTAACTACTTATTACCTATATTTTCAATCATCATTTCTCATTTTTCATAAAAAAGCCTACATATTTTGTCCTTATTCACTTTATTTCTAATTATTATCATCTATCACATCACATCGCATCATATCTTTTTTTCTCTTTTCCCTCACTTTTCCTTATCTTTTTCACACATCTTTTCCTCATTCTAAAACAGACCCTTAGAGCCAAAACAAAGGAGAAAACCATGCTTCTCTATGTTCCACCCTAACTCTTCTCACATTTTGTTTCTCTCGATTAGTTCTATCATTCAAGACAACATTAAAGAATGCTGATGGGAAAATTTGGTTGTGGATGATGGATCATTGAAAGCATTTTTTATCTTAAATAATGAAAAATGAACTTATTTTAGCTTATAACTTTTTGTCTTTATGCTTGATTGCTTTCTTTAGGATTTCATTCATTTAAATTCTATTGATTATAGGATTTTGTAGATATACATACGGCTTTGTAAAATAATTACAATTATACCAACGGTTTCAAAATATTTGCAAATACACTAACAATTTTCTAAAGTAGTTACAAATACCAAAGTCGTTATCAAATGTCCAAACGAACATTGATGGCCAACAAAATGATGATTTCTACTTTCCAAAATACCTAAAAATGCTCCTATGAACATGTTAAGCGAGTTTATGAGAATAGCCATGGATATTTATGTTAGGGATGCAAATTGGGTCAACCCCAACCTAAATAGTCCCGACCTGAATTTTAAGTGCGTTGAAGCACCACTATTGACCTGTAGGATCAAGTTGAATTTAAAGATGCAACCCGATTCAAAAATTGGGTTTGTGTTGGGTTAACCTAGCTATAAACCAACCCGACTCATTTTTGATAACTTTAAATAAATACACACACATTTAATCTTTAATCCACTACCTATTATTTCAAATAGGAATGCAAACCCACCACCTATTATGTGAAATAAGAATGAAATTTCAAATCCCAACACTATCTCCACTTCTTCATTTTGAAAGCCAACATCACCCTAAGCTTCCATTTAACACATTAATCCTTACATATTTGATTTTTTAATATATAAAAATCTATTTTTTGTTAAGTATATTGGTTATTATTAACCAGTATCTTAAATAGATCAAAATATGTATGCGTAAAAGGCATAAACCCGAGTTGTTGACCCAAAGCTAACCTAAATCCAACCCAAATTTTAGAAATTTGGACTATGGTTGGGTCAACCTCAACCTAAACTAGCCTACAAATAGGGTTGGCTTGAAGTACTTACAAATAAGGTCAGGGTTGAGTTGACCTTGACCCAATATAACTTGACCTGACTTTCAACCTTAATTTACGTGAAGGGAAGAAGATTGAGTCCCATGGAGAATGCTTCAAAGTTAGTGTTACTGAGATTAACCTTGGATGCTATTGATTTATAGTGAAGCTCCATCCTTTCCAACATTATATTAAATGATCGAGTATCATGATTTCATGAGTAGGAGAGGGTGATGAATGCTTGAAGGTTTCTTGGCCATCTGAATCACTTTATCTTCATTTGAGCATCTCTCTAACCTTTGCATAAATATCTTCAAAAAGTTCTTTCTCAATATATTTGCCTCTTAACACAATCCAACAAAGGAAAATCGAACTTCTTTTGTTGAAAGAGAAAGGCTTCACGTATTGCTCTTTTCTTGACCTATCTAGCCTTGGACGAAGATACCTCACTACCCTTTTGTGGTTTTTCCTTGGCATCCCATTTATAGTAGCTGTTGAAATTTAATTGTTAAGAAAATGAAAATGAAAAGTGAAAATTGAATGGAGAGAAGGTAGAGAAAAATTGGAGATTAAGAGACTAAATGAAAGATTGAAAGAAACAAAGTGTGGAGGACAATGAATGACTAAGGTAGAGGACTTTTCAAAGAGAAAGATGAGAGGATTCGATGAAGAAATGAGTTTTGGTAGTTTTAAATAGGATTTGAAAAGCCTAGCTTAGTCAATTAAGGTACACTTTGTTAACATACCTTAGTTGACTAAGGTACACTCTCTTGACGTCAATGTTTGTTTAGACATCTAGTAATGATCTTGGTATAATTGTGATTACTTTAGAAAATAATTGATATGTTTACCAATATTTTGAAATCGTTGGAATAATCATAATTGTTTTACAAAACCATAGGTACATCTACAAAAATCCCTTTATTTTAATATATTAAAAAGATCATTATAAATTTACAATTCATAAATGCATAAATGCTAATGCTTACATGCACAAACACATGCACTGACTCACGCATGCATGCATATGCACAAACAAGTAGGCACATGCATGCATATGCACAAGCACACGCACAAACATATACATATATATATGTATGTATATGTGTACACATGTGAAATACTTCAATGTAACTAATTATACTCAGTACTTTTGTGAAACACACACTCATAAATACATATATATATAAATGAGTGATATTATAATACCCCAACTCTAGCCAATGTTAAGTATTGTCCGCTTTGGGCCCACAAGATCCCGCTGGCACGCAGAGCCCGCACGGTTTTGCCCATTTTAGGCCTACTCTTCTGGCCCAAAAGGCGCCTCACAATGACTTGCCGCAGTTTACATTCGAACCTTTGATCTCAAGTCATATTGGTTTCGAAACCAACTCTGATACTAACTTGGCAAAAAAAGCTCAGTTGATATCAGAGTTGGTTTCGAAACCAATATGACTTGAGATCAGAGGTTCAAATGTGAACTGTGACAAATCATTGTGAGGCGTCTTTTGGGCCAGAAGAGTAAGCCTCAAATAGGCAAAACCGTGCGGGCTCTGCGTGCCAGAGGGATCTGGTGGGCCCAAAGTGGACAATACTTCACATTAGCTAGAGTTGGGGTGTTACAAATGGTATCAAAGTTGGTTTCAAAACCAATATGACTTGAGATCAGATGATCAAATATAAACTATGGCAAGTCATTGTGAGGTGCCTTTTGGGCCAGAAAAGTAGGCCTAAAATGGGTAACACCGTGCGGGCTTTGTGTGCCAACGGGATCTGGTGGGCTCAAAGCGGACAATACTTCAGATTGGTTAGAGTTGGGGGTGTTACAGATATACTTCTACATAACCAATAACACTAAATATTTCAATGAATCATCTCCTTTTGAAGCCACCTTCACGATCATAAGAAATACACAATAATCATCAAATTTTATCATTAGACTCATTACTTATTTAGCTAGGAGATCAAATATATACAAAGACTCACAAAGGCTGCAAAATTAAAATCATTTAAAAGTGGATATTGACTCATTAAAATTGTTTAATTACTTGAGGGATATACAACCTTCAAACTTGTAATCAAACATTTGTACCGTTCAAAGTATTCCTCCTATTTAGACAAATGATGGAAGTGATTTTTCTATTTTAGACATGATTTTTTACTTTTTCAACTATTATAACCCATATGAATCTCCAACTGAAATAATTTCAAGTATTCTAATCAAATAGATGATGCTAAATATAATGATTTAGATTTCATATAATCATAAAAGTGACCCTAAAGAAAAGGTTTTAATGTAGTACTTTAATGTATAGGTAAACGTATATATATACAATTACATTAAAGTATTTTCCTATATTTGTGGATGTAATGTGTATAAATATATATATGTGTGTGTGATGGGAAAAAAAAAACAAGAACCTCTAGGTAAAAGCCTAGTTGTTTCTGGCCTTGGGACCTTAGTACTCTTAACTAGTATGTTTATTATGAAAGTAAATAATTCCCAAAAATAGAAACAACCACAAGGTTTAGCTTTTGAACCATGGGCCACAACCACAACTTAATCTCCAGCGGTTGGATCAATATTAGCAATGAAGCATTTGGTATGGCTACGTGGATGTGTCGGAAAATGGTGTGAATCTCATTCTACATGGCATAGTCCAAAACTCCAAGGGCTCATGCACCTGCAACCCAAGGAAGACATTAGGCTAAGCAAGACTTGTGAATTGGTGCAAGACAAAAATGAAAAGAAACACTAATGGACTTTGAGAGAGATTCACCTAACTCTTAAACCATATTTGCATAGAGGCTCTACAGCTTCAGTGGCACACAACTTGTACTGGATAACATGAGCCAAATCCCCGCAAGGCAATTTTACAAGCCATTAATTAACCATTGTCACATATTTTTACTGGTCTAGTCAATTTATAAGTATGCTACATGAGTAATTTTTTTGGTGCCAGGCCAACTCAACAAGTGATGAAAATTCCCGAGCTAACCTAGAGTCATCATGATTAGATCAAGTTGAGGGGATTTGTATTTTGTACTGACTAGGCCAAACTCGCACTACCTTCGACAGGGTATCTCACTCCTCTGCAATTTCCACTCAAACCAATAGGCTAAGGTAATATCAAGTTGCATCAAACAACATATTTAACCATGCTGCTAAATTTTGTATAGTCAACTTCCCATTGAAAATATTAGTGAAAACTAATTGATACTTTCGCATGGGCTTGAATATACCCACCATTGGGATCACTTGATAAGATGGAGCTTAAACCAGTGGCTATTTCCATTGCTAAAGACTGAATTGAATAACAAAACTGCCTTCATTCATCTAACAAAACTACCTTCATTCATCTATGTTAGGAAAACTTTATTAATTTCTACTCAACAATCTACTCAGATTCATCAATATTCCAAAAAGACAACAAAGGAAGAAAAAAAAAAGTGTCCCGACACAGACAGAAGTCGTGGGACATTCTCATTCAGTTTACAATCCTACAATCGACTTCCTCAACGAAGCTATCACACGAAAAACGCAAACATTAACAAGCTGCCAAACAACACTCACAGTCCTGGAAGAAATACAACCACAAGATCTTCAAAAGATAGTTTTTGTACAACTGTCGCGTATCTCTGTAGCATTGCATCACGACGACATTAAAAATGCACCGCGCGAAACACTTTCAGTGGCCAAATTGTTGTTATCAAGGGTGAGAACATAAACACCAGGGAGAAGGATAAATAATCAGAGAAATCTCCGCACCTGGACGAAGTATCGATGATGGTGATGGGAACCCGATCCGGGTAGAAATCAGATGGCAGGCGCGTCGGCGGCAAGACGTGCTGGACGTTTTCCGGGAAGGAATCGGCAGCTATAGTGACAATGAGGCTCGACTTTCCTGTGCCGCGGTCGCCGACGACGACGACGCGGACGTTCGTCCGACCGCCGAAGTCGTTGTGGGCGACGGTATTCGCCATGGAAACCGGGAAAGAAGAAGAAAATTTGGAAAGGAGAGAGAGAGAGAGAGAGAGAGAGAGAGAGAGAGAGAGAGCTTCGAAATGTGAAAAGATAGCTTTCGTGAGTCGGAAAACAATGGCGGTTTTCTCGGAAAGCTTCTGGTAGAAGGAATAGAAGAAAATGAGAAGGTGATCAGGGACGGAGAAATGTCTTGTTAGGGCTTGCTTGGGCGATCGGAAACTCCGATTGAAGATCGGATTTCCATTTCAAAGATGTCTGCTGAGATGAGTTCTTGGAAATTGATTCTCCGCTGGCAAGTTCATTGGTGGGCCCCACATGTCATGGGCAAAAAGGGTTGGAATAGCTCATTTTGGGCCCATATGAAAGCCCACCTGATCTCATTCAGTATCTGAGACAATACCCAATTAGATGGAGCGTTTGGTTGGTAAATGTTTCGACTTTCGATGGACATTTTCCAACTAAACCGATTCAAGACTTTGACTCTTTGAGATTATAAATAAACATAAAGTTGGTAAATTGAAAATATAATAAAAATAAGAAGAAAGCAAGAATTGTTAAGATAAAATGAAACAAGGCCCAGGAGGTAAAAGAATGAGGCCCAAATTTAGTAGTTTATATAAACCCAATTTTTGCATATTTTCATGCTTGTTTTCAATTCTTACAAGTAGATGTATCATTTGCCGGAGCTTTTGTACAGACATATTTTGCATTGAGAGTCTATATTTATTCCATGCAATGCATCACTTTCCCCTTGCATTCTTGTGATAGAAAAGTTTACCCTGTGAAAGGATGAAAATGATATCAATAAATGTGAAAATAACATTAGCAAATGAGTTAATAAAGAAAATAAATATTATATAAGGAGAATAATTCAATGCTGCCAGTATGTTATTTAATTCTTATTCATAATAGACATCTGCAATAATAGACTACGCTCAACTTAACTCTTACATGCCCAAGTCTAGCAAGCCTTACGAAGTACTGAACCCGACATTTTCTCTTTTTACCAATCAGGCAAGGGAGGAGAGAAATTGGGTTTTTTTTTTTCTTCCCTTTTCAATGGCCTGGATACTTATTCAGTATCCTTTATGATGTTTTTGCCCCTTTGCTCCTACGTTGGCATGAATCCAAAAAGCATTGGAAAGTCCGCTTTCTTGTCGAATGATGTCTTGCCGGTCCTTCACAAGTTGATTCCATCAAAAGTTAGATAAATAAGAAGATGAGAAGTAATGGCTTGATTTCCGTTGAATAAAGATGATGTATATATACAAGTATAGGATAAGATCGGATTGATTTCTCAATCTTAATTAATAGGCATGAAATATTCTAAATCTAGCTAATTACCTAATTTATGGGATTTGTTATCATTTCAAATTATTTACAAAACCAAAATAGGAAACTAGATAATTATAGAGATATACAAATATTAATCTAATATACCCCCTCAAGATGGAGCTCTGAGGACACATGGGTGACATGTAAAGCTTCACTTTATACTTGATTCCTAATAAAATGACAATCAATCGTAACATGCTTCATGTGTGAATGAAAGACAGGATTGGAACAAAGATGAGTTGCACCAACATTGTCACAATAAATAATCAAAGGAGCAGGAATACAAATGCCAAGTTTAGCTAGAAGATAACAAATCCAACATAACTCAGTAGTTGTAGTAGCAAAAGAATGATATTCAACTTCAGTGGAGGAGTGTGTAATCGTGCATTGTTTCTTGGAAGACCACGAAATCGAATTCCGACAAAGATACACAATATAAGCACTGGTGGAGGTATAGTCATCTTTTTTTTCGGCCCAGGTAGCATCTAAAAAGGCATGAAGAGATAGCGACATATGATAGTGCAAGGCAAGATCATGATCAATTGTACTAGAAAAATAACAAAGCAAGTGCTTGATGGCATTTCAATTTTTAGTAGTAGGCTGATGCATGAATTGAGAAAATTTATTAACAACATATGCAATATCAAGGCAAGTAAGGCACAATTATTGAAGACTATCAACAATGGTTTTGTATTCAGAAGTATCTGTTAATGTAGTTCCAGAAAGAACTGTAAGTGTTGGCTTAGTGGCAAGTGGAGTGGTGATAGGTTTGGCCCCAATCATATTTGTACGAGCGAGAAGATTTGCGATATATTTCTGTTGAGAGAGAAATAAACCATTAGAAGTAGTTGCAACTTCAACACCAAGAAAGTAACTCAAATCACCAAGATCCTTGATGAAAAATCCTTTGCCAAGAAGATCCGTAAACCATTGAACTGCAATGGCATTACTTCCAGTAATAATTATGTCATCAATGTACACAAGAAGATAGACTAGAATACCGTTGTTGTTGAAGACAAAGAGTGATGTGTCTGCATAAGAGTTTATAAACCCAGAGGCTACAAGAAATTATCTTAGCTCATGGTACCATGCCCCTGGTGCTTGTTTGAGACAGTGTATAGCCTTGCGTTACTTGAAGACATGTGTTGGATTATCACAATCAATAAAACCTAGTGATTGTGCCATAAAAATATCTTCAAGGATATGACCTTGTAGAAAGGCATTGTTGACATCAAGTTGATGAAGAGACCACCCACGGCTAATAACAAGACT
The DNA here is from genome assembly GCA_036873735.1 of Pouteria campechiana. Taxonomy (NCBI): domain Eukaryota; kingdom Viridiplantae; phylum Streptophyta; class Magnoliopsida; order Ericales; family Sapotaceae; genus Pouteria; species Pouteria campechiana. Next base: position 149,025 of record JAYJMB010000007.1, read on the forward strand.
GAGAACCAAGCGAATAGTGGTAGGTTTGACTACTGAACTTAATGTGTCATGATAATCAACACCAGGATGGTGATGGAACCCTTTAGCAACTAGTCGCACTTTGTACCTATAAATAGAGCCATTAGGTAATCATTTAATTTTAAAAATCCATTTACAACCAACAATTTCGCACAAGAGAATCATACTCCTCATACATACCCGACACTATTTAGGATCTTTGGGAACTTGGGTCATTATGTGTGGCTTAGGGTGATGGTAGTAGTAAGATTAAGTTTTTGGACGAATTTATGGATATTGTTTTTAGCACAAGTGGTCAATGCAGTGGGTATTAGTGGGTGGGTTTAGAGGAGGGGGTCCTAAAGAGAGTGGCAAGGGAGGAGAGGGTGGGTTTTGTGGGCTATTGGTGTTGCTGTCTTATCTCGATTGACCGGATGATGGGGCTTGGTCGATTGAAGTTTGGTTGAGAGTAAGTGGGGGTTCAGTTATGAGACATGGAGTTTCAGATGGTGTGCGGTTGACTAAGGATTTGGGATGGTGGGTAGGAGATTGGCAGTGAGATGGATCCAAGCCTAGAGGCAAGGCTATTGAGGGCATGTTAAGTGGTGCAACCATAATGGAAAGAAATGACACAGATGGAAACCAATTTGAGAGTATTTCTAGACTAGGACAACTAAGATGAGCTTGAATGGATTTGAATATAAAGATAGATTTCACAAACTTGACACGATGAGATGTATAGATTTTGGAAGTGGAAGTATCAAGACAAAGATATACCCTTTGGGTTAGGGAGTGTAGCCCCCCTCCCCCCTTCCTCCCGGTCAACACAAACCGGGATGAGTATCATCTATCAGTCAATCGATCATCTCCCCACAACTATAAGATCAACTAAATGAGTAAAGATTACACAAGTACAAATCATATCACTATAACCATACCAATGGCCATAATTCATAAGATATACACACAATGTAGGTACATGATTGATTAGAATATATCATCTTTTAATAAATATACAATTTCTCATCAAAATTACCAATTACGATAAGTCCTACATATCAAAATGATACTGTTGTAGCATGAACTAGAAATGGCAAAGCAAATTTTACAGCTTGACAAATGTTCTAGTTTGGGCAGCACAAGCAAGGAACAAAAAGACATCCTCAGCCAACAGAGGCAGCAATCTCTGCTCATCTTTTCTAAGTCCAACGTGATCCAAAACT
>JAYJMB010000007.1:150344-179713 GCA_036873735.1 Pouteria campechiana
TCCGTTCGCATTTCGTTTCTTCCTCATTATTTACTATGCCTAATCTGACTTCTTGAGCGCGCTCTCCGCGGCACGTTTCAAACACTCAAAGAGATGGATTTTATGATAGGCCAATAATTCGCATTCAAAAGATCACAGAGTTCTAATGGTTGTCTTCCTTGGATTAGTAAACCCACCACATTACAAGCACAAGAAACTGTTGTGCACCATGGTAGAGTTTTCTCCAAGGCTAGATCAGATGGCCATGATGGTCTTAGAATAACGAGGAGTTGCCTCAAAATGAAATAAAATAAAATTCAAGTTCCTTCACTATTATGGAAGAAGAAGAAGCTTCAAGAAGGAGTAAGAAGAAAGTCTTGTATTAGATAGAGAAAAAAATGCCCGAGCAGAGTTTATCTCCCAAGAACGTTCTAACAGAGTTTGGCCTTAAAAGAAGATGAACTTTAGCAAAAGTAGCACGTCTCTTTCTCTCTCTCTCAAAAGAATTATTTTCTCAAAAACAATTGAGCCTTTTATAGCCACTAAAATGCATTTGGCATGAAGGAGCACCTCCTCACGTATCGGAGCCTTGGTGGTAAGGCAAAGCCTGGCATGGTAGAGCCTGACATTGCAGAGCACAGTTGGCGTGGCAGAGCCTGGCATGGCAGAGGACATGTGGCATGGTGGAGTCTGGCATTACAAAGCATAATTGGCATGGCAAAGCCTTGGTAGCTTGGCAGAGTCTGGCTTGGCAAAGCCTTGGTGGCGTGGCGAAGCCTGATGTGGCAGAGCCTTGGTGGCATGATGAAGCCTAGCATGGCAGAGCCTCGGAGCTGGCGTGACAGAGCACAACTGTCGTAGCAGAGCCTTAGTGGCATGACGGAGCTTAGCGTTGTAGAGCATAGTTGGCATGAAAGAGCCTTGGTACAGTTGGAGTTTAAGCAAGGTATTTTTGGAGTCATTAATTGCATTTTTAATTTGATTGGTCTAACTAAAATTGTTTGGATGATCCATAAAAAATGCCAATTAAGTGTTCACCATTAAATAACACATTGGATGGTTGATTACTTGGCTTGGCCCATTCTTGGTATGATCTAATCTGCTCCTTGTATAAGCCAAGGGCATGTGATTTTAGACTATCCAACACATATAAACAAAAAATCAACCTATGTAACATTGTAGCACATTTATCTATGAACTTTACTACTTTATCTTAATCTAAACCATCTATGTGCATCATTAATGATCAACTTCAACATGATCACTCCACTAATCCACTCAGATCTACTCATATATTTGCTATGTTAAACCATATCAAATTTGATCTATCCCAATCAACCTTAATTATTATGATCTACTTTATTATGATCTACTTTAATCACACCCAATGATGCACCTTAAGACCCTGTGAAGGGAAATGTCCCTGGATCGATTTCAAAGAGAGAAGAGGTCAAATCCCAATACTCTGAATATCGGAACTTCAAGATTCGGAGGGGGCGATTGCAAATCTTCAAAAGACTTGAACTCAAAATTTCTATTACGCTTTATCCGAAGGTTTGGAAAAGGAAGAGAGAATAATGTAAGACATCGATATTAAAGCTCTTTATCATGCTATGGCACTTGGAAAGTTGACAAATCCCGATTTATATAAATTTTATTATTCCCATGCAAGTAAAGATTAATTAATTCTTTTGCATTCCTCTTCGGATTCATTGGAGTCCCAGGTAAGGCCTACAGAAGGGAGAGGAGTGTGCCAGCCAAGTGCATCTCACCCTTCCTATTGAGTCCCCATCACTTTCTCATCCTCAACCTCTAGAGGAGTGGAGGATACTTCTTTGTCCTTCTTGTTCTTACTTTTACTCTTACTTCTTCTCATCTAAGCATTTGCTTCAGCTGAGCCGGCAATATCATAAACTCGAATAAGACTAGGGTCAGCCAACCTAGAAGATATGGATACAAATGGGTCAACAGATTTAGAGGTAAATTTGTCAAGCAACACAGACACAGGTACATAGGAATCACATCATCACCTCCTTACCTCTTTGCGGACTGATTTTGTCTCAACGAATCAAAAACCATTGATACAATCTATAATAATTTTTCTCAATTCACACTATCTACATGAGTCGCATCATCTCAAAATATCATATTTATCATTAGGATTACTAATAATAATAAAATCACTATTGATTTGTGTATCCATTAGATCCACATCATCAAAGTATAATTTTCCTAATTTGACCCTTACATTTATAATATCCCAAAACATAGAAATTAATACATGGAACATTAAAATCTGACACTAGGATCACAAAATATGGGCTACACATGTATTGCTTTAGTATACCTCAATACACCAAAACTTGGTGTATCATCTTCATCAAAGAAAAACCCTAATCCTCAAAACCATTATAATTACCACTATCTTCTTGTGCTACCATCAATGGATGTAATGATAGTCGCTGCTACCTCCTTGTGCCACTGTCAGTGACTATTTGTCAGCTAATTAGGTTCGACCAATTGAGCCTCCTCTCCATTTCAACCTTCGGCGAGCCATTGCCACATTAGATCCTCACCACCGATCATCGAAAAACACAATAAGTCACTTCCGAAACTTGTCTTCCTCTTCTCTAGCAAAAACCATTGTCGTTCCGATGAACACCTCTTTTTTATTTTTAATTTTCTTTTCCTACCTCACTATCTACAATCAATGTCTTGAACTATGCATGCTAGCCATCGGATCTACACATCCTTGCTGAAATAAATCCATTAGTATTGCTATCTTTGCCACTTTGATCTACCCTATAATTCATGATTTGGTTAATCTCATGGTTGCCATATCAAAACCATGCAATCCTAGCAATCTAATTAATTTACTGGTGCATGATTATCACAAACCATCCATGCTACCCAAGATCCATCATCCAATTGCTCCACGATCATGTTTTGATTAGCAATCCATGCTCTTCATACTATCATCATGATCTTGCCATCATTTCTACTCTCATCATTGACCTAATCAACGATTTACAACCTTAATCATAGTATATCGACTAGAATCTCTAATACCACTCGTTGTGTAAGCTCCGATACCAATTCTAGGATTACGATCATAAATACAAAATCATATATACACATACACACTAAAGGTATAATTAACATATATAAAAATATAAGATTTACATGGAAAACCTTTCAACCCAAAAGTTAAAAACAACGAGAAGGAGATAATCAATCCACTACGAAGAACATGTTACAGAGATACACTTAGTATGTCTCATACACATTTTCATGGAATGTCTTACACACATCCCAAATCAAACACTCTCATAACTGGTTTTATCATAATCGGACCAATGATTGAATCAGTCTAGTGTTTGTTCACTATTTGATTGCTCGACCGGTCGGTTCAACCAGGTGAACCATTTTTTTGAAATAAATAAATTAATAAATTATATATAATAAGATTTTAAAAAATAAATAATAGATATTAATCTAAATATATAGATCTTTTATTATAATACCATATTACTTTAATATAATTTTTATTTTATTAATAATATAAAAATAAAAAATTCTACTATTGAACCGAATTTGGCCAGATCTAACTAGTTCAATTAGCCGATCCTATATGATTTTGATAATACCTTTTGTAACCTCCTTTCTCATTGTAAAAAACACTAGCATCTACATGTTCCTATTTAAAACCTCATTATATAGCTTTCTCAATGGACTTTCCTATATTGACTTTCCATTGACCCACTCTAGACCCATCTCAAATACATACATAGATCCTACTAAACTTTGTAGACTACAAGAGACAAAATCCAACAAAACGTGATTAACATGGTAGATTCGAAATTCATTGCTATCAGGCCATTAGACCAGGTCAAATGCGCAGATGATGATCGATCCGATAATCGATCCAAATCAAAGTTTCACGGCTCATTAAAACCCCGAATTGGACTTCACCAACTTTGATGTTGGCCAAGCTAAGCAGACGAGTTTCTTTTACTGATTCTAATCAAACCCAAGGCTGAGTTGACCACCGTTTCTTTTAATGACAGCACTTCATGACGTTTTTTATCGGCCACTGATTCCCATGCCCTCGCATTCAGGCAAAGAGAAGCACTAGGCAGGCCACACACTTGGCAAGAGAGTAGACGAAAATCTAATGCTTTCCTAAACAAGCTAGGGGTATAAATGGACTTGAGTTGACCGGGGTTGAGGTCAAGCCCACCTTGATCCCATCTAGAAAATTCCAACCCGAACCCAACTATACTTCTAATTCTATTTTTAAAACATTAACTTATTCTTAATCCAATCATAACAAAATCACTTTAGGCTTGAGTTGAATTCAAATTAAAGCTGAAGTTGAAAAAACGAGTTCTCCATTTTAATTCTGGTAAAATTTTATTTTAAATTTATTTTAAATAAATATTTTATGTTAACTATAACACAAAAAATACATAAAATCACTATTGCCATGCAAGAAAAAAATGAGGTGCATGTGAAAAATGGGCGTGTTAAAGCGTATAGATAATTTAAGTAATTTAAGGATATTTGAAATATGGTTGAATTGAAAAATCTAACCATTCAATTATCATAAAATAAATTAGAATTATTTGCAAATATACCTATAATGTTTAACATATTTTATAAATATATCCATGACAATTGAAAAATAGCAAATATACAGTATGGTTAACAATATTGTAAATATACCCATATCGCTGGAGTTCCATCCTATTCTATCTAAAAGAATTCTAAATTTTCTAAAATGCCCTTGTCTTCTTCCATGCTTGAAACCCTGGCCGCCATTGCTGACACTTGTGAACCACCACCAACCAGCGTCCAATTACTTATCCGATTCAACCAAAAGATTTCCATCACCGTTTCGATCTCCAGCAGGTAAGCGTTGCCCCGTGTCTAGACGGTTGCGCATTCAACCATTTTTCTCCTTTTATTTTGATGGAAACCCACCGCCTCTTCACCACATCTAGCCACCTGTGTGGCATGCATGTCGAGTCCTTACATACCTAAACTTCCACATAATTCCCAGCTTCAATTTTTATTTCATCGTTCTTTGCTCTAATCAATTTCAAAATTCTCGCTGAATAAATTTGCGCCTCTCCGCAACATCTCTGCAGCATCGGTTGCAGCCAACTACAATCAATATCCTTCACAGTCATCGGGACAATTTCATCTATCGACACCAAACTCATCACCTTCAAAGCCATCTCCGCCACGTCCAAATCCCCATTCCAATCGCGTAATACTCCAACAACAACCTTGATGCAAGAAACACTCCAATAAATTCTAAGTTCTTGGTGGATAAAAGTTGCGATCTTGGATAAAGAATGGGCGGCAGATGACGAAGGTTGTGAAATGAAAGCTTGCTATTGCCAGGAGCGGATGAGAGTGAGGAGGGTGGGGTTTGGGGTGAAAGTGGTGGAGCAAAGGGGTTGGATGGTGGCGGGGCAGGTGATGTAGCTGATGTTGAGCCATTTCCGTACTTTTGTCGGCTATAGTTGATCATAGGAGGTGGTAGCAATGGCGGCTAGTGTTTCAAGCAGGAAGAAGGCGAGGGTATTTTGGATATTTTAATTTTTTTTAAAACATGCTAGGATGCAATTTTAACTTTAACAGTAGGTATATTTATAATATATGTTAAACGTCACAGGTATATTTGTTAATTTTCAAATATTGTCAATATATTTATAATATACGTCAAACACGTAGGTATATTTGTAAATAACCTTATAAATTATAAATTAGGCTAGGTTGAACCATAATAACCACCTTGCCGGCTGTTTGGTATCTTGGGAAGGCAACAAACATTTCATTTTTAGGAGAATTCTATTTCTAAGGCATTGATGTAATATATCTTACCATCAAAATTCTGTTTTTTATTAGTAAATATATTTTTAATTATTATTTTTTATTTTTTTATTTTATCAAATTCATCGCTACAACATCCTACACTTTAATTCATTTCCCGAAACCAAAATCCCCCTAAATTATCTCATTTTCACAATCCAACCCAACCTATAATCGAGTCAATGCAAAACAATTTACACAATGAAATTGGCACTTACTTGCCCTACTTATTATAACAATCCCTAACTATTATAATAATTATCTTAATCATTATTAGTTTTGTTTTCTTGTAAAAAATTCCTTTCCTATCATTCCATTTTTTAGCAAAATTGTGGCCCGCCAGAGTGAGTGGACCACCCAATTTACTGCCACCATGCTTTCTCACATTTCGGCCATGCATTATTCTATTTCTACTCGGCATCCTGTTTCGGCCGAGTTGCGTGTAGCAAAGCACCGACGATGAAACTCGGGCCCGCTCCAGAAGAGATCACCGACCGTTTATTCATCGCAGCACGGAAGAGAAGTTCTACTTAGTTCGTCATCCCTCTCTCTTCACATTAATCAGGTCAATCCATGATCTGAACCGTTAATATTGTAAAATTAATGATAGAAATTTTCCTTTTTAACGTTAATGAAGAAGATTGATGATCCGAATCATTATTTTTAACCGTATTACTTAAAATTAAGTTAAAAAATACTGAAATTTTCAAGGGTCAGTTTTCACTTTAAAAAATAGAAAAAATTGTGTTATAATTTAAGGATGTAAGTTGAGTATGTATATGTATATATATATATATATGATTCTTATGAAGATATGGACGGTTTCATGAATAAATCAGTATATCAGGTGGACGTCTACACGCCGATTACCTGGCGGAAAACCAACCGCAGCTTCCTCCCTCGTTGCGTAAAAAGGGCATATTACTCGGAAAGAACAGTGGAGTCCATGCGCTCGCCTACGAATAACTGACAAAATTTCTCTGGAGCCATTCGAATATTTTCCATTAAAAAAATCCAGATGAATCATGATCTTCCCCGCTTTGAAACTTATTATATGGTCAGACGGTCTTATTTTACAGGAAACGTAAGTGTCCCAATCAGATGTTTGCATCATTCAATGAACTTAAAAAAGTTACGAATCCACATCTTATTTGCCGTTAACGACATTAATAGAATTGTAATTTTTAGGTGCATTTGCTAAAATTTCAAAAATGTAAGCATATAGGTATATTTCCAAATATTTTTTTATGTTGGTGTCGGATTTAATTATCCACAACTATTCAAATTTTTATGTTATTATTATTTTAAAAAAAGCCTATTAATATCATTTATATTTTTTATTTTATATTATTGACATTATTACTTTATTATAGGATAATATTAATAAAAATATCAATAATAAAATAAATAAAAATAAAATAAATATCTTTTTAGATCCAAAAGTAAATCCGACAACTTAAAAAATATGTCATTATAAAAAATAAAATTATTTAAATCAATGAACATTACATTAAAAGAAAATAAAAGACTTTACATGGTGCATCCGAAAACACCCCCAACTGAAATCTCACCCCAGCTGCCCAGCGTATCATGTGACGTATCCCGGTGGACTACAGATGTGGTGTCTTTCTCAATGGAAGCTCGTCATGTGTGTTCGCACCCGCGAGCCACGGTAGTCGTCGTCGTTGCTAAACGCGGAGTGCTTTAGACCGTTGATCCGACAAGGGGATGCTTCTAGGAACAAGCCCACAGGGCACGTGCGGCATGATGACATCCTTTTTCTCCTGGGCTAACTCCTGTATATAGAGCTCCGAATACTTAACAAAGCCTCCCAACGCCAACCTGCAACATGGAGAACTACGACGAGGAGTACCAGCTCTACTGGGAGACTAAAATGTTCTTACAGAATGAGGAGCTCGATAGGTACTCCCCCCATAATTTCACCCTCTTCCTCCCCCCTTCATACCATCTTTTCTCTTCCCACCTTCTGCAATGTCATGCTTTCAACCACATCTCACGTTTTTGACGTTTTGCATCACTTTCCATGCATCGAATTCTGTTTTTGCTTTGTCTAATTTCATTACCCAAAGCCTTTCTTCTCTTTCTATCTTGGAAATCTTGGTGGGTCTTTCTCGCCAATTTCTTCTGCTAACATGAGGGATAACCGATTCTGCTGCTGAAGGGATTTCTTTTCTCTTCTTTAGGTGGCAAAATTGTCTGGTTTTCAATCAATCCTTACACAGAAAACCATCGATTTCTCTCTTGATTGTTGGGTTGTTTGCAAGCTAAAAGGGATTTCACAAAACAGTTTTCTCGGCTGTTTCGGGAATTACACGCTTTAGACGAATAAAACCCTCTTCTTCTTCTTCTTTTTTGTTATTCTTTTTCTTTTCCTTTACTTTTTGACGATTTGCCGGTCGTCTTCGACAACATAATTGCGACCTGAGTCAGTTGTCTGGGGTCCATCATTTCCTTTATGATTTTTCATTATTTCCCAAATAAAAGCTTTCCGGTTGGTGCTCGACGCTGTCTGAAAAGGGTTCTCTCACTTTCTGCAGCTGGGGCGGTTGGGATGAACCAATCTCAGGCTACTACGATTCCAGCTCTCCGGACGGTGCTGCGTCTTCCGTTACTGCGAAGAACATCGTCTCCGAAAGGAATCGAAGAAAAAAACTCAACGAACGGCTCTTCGCCCTCCGGGCTGTAGTGCCCAACATCACCAAGGTAAAAATACAGATATTCACCATGGAAGGACATGAATTAGCGGTGCGTTTGGGCTGGACCACCTATCACGATTTGGTGGGGTTCCGTGATTGTTGGTGCAACCAAACGCACTGTGGGGAGAGGTGCGTAGAAGACGCTATAATTCGGGATTATTATATGAAGTGCGTGGTTTATGGGGCACATCTTATCGCTGTCTCCCTCGCTTTCTTCTTTGATTAAAAAAAACCAAGAAAGCGACGTTTGCTAATACCGTATCTTTTTTCGCTGTCGTTGCATTTATCCTAACCCATCAACCACCCAAAAACAAATTACAATAATTGCGTTTTTTATTGCTTGTTGTCTATGAATGATGTTTTAGATGGATAAAGCTTCGATTATAAAAGATGCAATCGACTACATTCAAGAGCTTCATGAACAAGAAAGAACCATACAAGCTGAGATTGCGGAGCTTGAGATTGGAAAACAGAAGAAGTTTTCTGATTTTGACATGGACCATGACCGACAATCCGGGATGAGGATGAAGAAAAAAAGAGCCAACGTGGGTCTCGATGATGGCCCAGGGGGTCTGCGTGTTGCTCCTATAGAGATCCTGGAAGTATGTTGAATCTCTCTCTCTCTCTCTCTGTGTATATTTCGAATCACTGAATCAGCAAGGACCAGTTTTGGATGGTCTTTTCAATGTGAAAGATGTACTTGCAATGAAGGAAGAGAAATAGTTACCTGATCTTTCATTAAATGATTGTGGAGCATAGGATATGGCTCTAAAATACTAGCACAGTCAGCTAATAAAATGAGTAAATATGAAAAATGAGATCTACAGTCCTGTTAAAACATCGTTCTCGTTTCATTAAGCATTTGAGCTAGATATGTATTGATATTATATTCGCTCTTTCTTTCTTTCTTGACCCTTTCTCGGACATGGTTGCAGCTGCGCGTTTTCGAAGGCGGGGAAAAGACCTCAATAATAAATATCACCTGCAGCAAGAAGGCTGACACAATTGTAAATCTATGTGCGGTTTTTGAGTCTCTCAAGCTCAAAATCATTACGTCCAACATAACTACTTTTTCTGGTAGACTTTGCCAGACCGTTTTCATTGAGGTAATTGGTTTGCTTCTATCTTATGCAACCAACCTCGCCGTTGATGGGCGGATATCTTCTACTTTCGAATATTTCCGACAACCTTCCCTATCAATGCATGTCTGATCCACCACTTTACCTAGCAGTACCTAATCATCAATGATATGAGCATGCTATTGTGAGTCTCTTAAAACTATTTTTTAAAAGAACCGTGCCTTTAATGTTGCTAATATCTCAATCATTTTGGACAGATTGTCATCATTTTCCATGCTAATCTTGACTTCGTAGGCACCATGAGCGAAAAATTTTGGGCAATTAGATCATCATGTAGGCCACACTGGTAGAAAATTAAATCACTGCCCCCCCGGCCCACCTACACCCACTCTAGGGGTCCATTTGGATGTATTCGGAAGTGAGTGTATTAGCTTCCAATGCTTTCTTTTAGACTGATGTAATATATTAATTATCATATTAATCTTAATTTTTTATTTATATTTTTAAATTTTCATTAAAAAGCATGTCATTCCCTATAACACTGGTTAAATACATTCACTTACTAATTTATTATATCCCAATAGACCCTTAGCGATCAAGCTGCTCTTGTATTGGAAAGTTGTTCTCTATTTTGTTTCCACTACATCCTTGATTATGATCAAAATGGAAGGAAGAAAAAAGAGCAAGAAAAAGGAAAATTTTTTTTATCTGAATCACCCATTGGAAACTTCACTAATATAACTCTTATGCTTTCTTTAGGCCGACGATGCAGAGAAGGCTAAACTCAAGGAAAGGATTGAGACGGCCATAGCAGATCTTGATGCACCAAAAAGCCCCATGAGCTTTTAATTGAAAGAAAGAGTTTCTTCAAGTTTTCTCTTTGGTTTATAAATGCTTATAAGCTTTTTACATGTACTTGTTCTAGACATGTGCATCATGCACTGTTTTCTCACGCCTCATAAAAGGCTCCTCCTAATAAATCAACAAGGGAGTTTATTATTCTAATCTTTGCTTGTTTCTCTTTTTACACTTTCTTTCTTTCTTTCCTTCTTTTTTTTTTTTTGGCTTTTTAAGTTGCCTCGTTATGGAATATTGGTGCCATGCATTTGAATGTGGCCTTAAACCACGTTGCCCAGGAGGCGCCCGTCGCAACAACTTTGGCGATTGTACCAGTTGTACTAATTCTTTGAAAAATTAAAAGTGGATTTCAGATTCAGCACAAAGCCTGTTATTTCACATCGCAATCCCGAAAGCAGTGATGTCTCTTTTGGTGCAGCTTGGGGAAACCAATCACTGCTTTGTGACGTATAATCACAAACTGCTATCTTATCATTCCTTGAATCTAGAAAAAAGGCTGCTACTATTCTGTTGCGCTCAACTCACTTTGAAAGGTTTATTGGTTAACGTACAAGGGTAGCCTCTTTGACTGGGCTTATTTTGTGGACTCAAGGCTTCTTTCCTTAAGACAAGAAATTTATAAAAATAAGTCATATTTTATCGTGCTTTAGAAGTGGTTATTTGCCTGTTTTGATAGATTAACCCTAATTAGTCTTTCGGATGTTTTTGGGCTTATTGAACTTTCACATTCCTAATATGTAAAATACTCATTCCTTTTATAATTTTTTTCACTCTAAAAGTCTGTTTGATAATGGGAAAAAAAATAAAAAGCTTTTTTACCTTTTTCTATCTTTTTTTTACATATCTTTTGATGTAATTTGAAATATGAACTACCTAATAACCCTCATTTCTTTATCATTATTATTATATTTTTTTAATTATTATTTTATATCTTTTTATCTTTATTGACTTTATTTTTAATCATTATCTTTTATCACATCACATTATCTCCTCCTTTTTCCTCACTTTCCCACATCTTTTTTTTTCATATTTTTCTCCATTCCCAAATGCACCCTAAATGTCATTCCCACAATAATATCTTTGGTGATTTGCAGATTTGTAAATAGTAAAATTACTTCTTATTGTATTCAGTTTTATCCTTTTAAATGAGATTGTAAATATTTTAATTAATTTTTTTAAGTTAAAATTTTTTTATTTTATTTTTATAAATTTATTTGTCAAATTAAAATATTTATTTTTTAATATATTCAAATATTTTAATTATATTATTTTAATCAATATTTTATATATTAATCCTAAGAGTTTTAAGGGCATTTTGGTCTTTAACCTATTATTTCAACATTTCGTTCCAATTACATCAAACAAGTTTAGCAATTTAAGTCATTTATTTCAATTGTATCAAACAATCTTCACTTATTTTATTTTAATTATTTATCAACTGCTTATCAACTATGAACCAATTAGCTTTGGCAAAATCAAATATATCTTTGACCTTTTTACTTTTTCATATTCTATGACATTTTAGAGAGATTTTAACTAATCATCTTATTTGGCATGATTTGTTTAGTCAAAATATTAACTTAGTTTTTTTCTTTATAACTTGACAAGTTTATATTTATTATGACTCAATAAGAATTTTAATTAAAATGAAAACGATACGCTATGCAGCCATATGCACTAATAAACTAATTTTTGATAAGTATGTAAACTTCAAAAATAAAAAAGTAAAATTAAGAATCTTATGGCAGGAAACAAGAGGGCAAGACGTTGAGTTAAAGGTGCACCCTCTTCAAAGATGATTAATAGTCCTCATGGTACGATGTGATTCATGAAACGATGTCTCATGGTGTGCATGTGCTGAGGATGAGACGTATTAGGGCAAATCCATCGTCAAACAATCCACCTCAATCCAATCAAAATACTGTACGAGATTCTTTATATCTCTTTATTTTTTATTGTTACAACAAATTTTTTCGTCCACACAAATTAATATTAAATTATTTGAACTATTTATAAAAAATCTATCTTTTCTCATTATTATATATGTTTTTATCACTAACTCTATTTTTTCCAATCATACAGCTTTTCTATTTTATCTTTATTTGATCAATTATATTATTTTACTTATTTACAGGTTTTTCCAAACTCATCTCCTTGAAATTAGTTTTATATTTTAAAAATTATCATTTTTTTACTAATTATTATAAATTTTTACATATATCATGATAATTTTATTCAATTATATTATTTATCCTTATTTTATTTTCTTATTCACTTGATGTTTTATTTTTTCTGAATTAACGTCCTATTTACATTTCCTTCCAGCTTACACTCTTTTCTTCACAAAATCCAACACGAGCGAATTATTTATTTCTATCCAAATTTAGAATAAAAATTTATGATGGCCTTTAGAATTTCATTATAGCCAGGTAATCTTTTCTTCCTTAATTATATTTTTCACTTCAACTCCTAAGCATTGTGGCGATAGACTAACAGCATATTTTCAACACTTTTTCTCAAGCTAAAATACTCATTATACATAAATACATTTTGCAATTAAGATCGTATCTTATTAGATATATATTGTAATTTAAACTATAATTTAAAAGACAATTTAAACAATAATTTCAGAGAATAAAATTTAAAAAATAAAGGACCAGACCCTAAGACAAGACTGAAAAAGATAAAAGAGTCGTAATATTGACGCGGACTTGTGGAAAGTGAGTGGGTCTCAAAGCGAGTCGGTCAGAGTCACCGATTCAAAAAGATTGTAAACAAAAAAGGACGCTTAATTCAGTAGTGCATTAAGGTGTATAGTGTGATAAAGAATGTATTATAAATAAGACAAAATAACACGATGAGTAATTAATAGTTGGGTGTATATTTGAAAAATTATATGAATGATTGAAACAATAAAAATGAATAATTTAAATTAATATGCTGGGATAAATAATTGAAATATTAGAAAAAAAATATTAAAAAGAGGGGAATATTGGGTATATTTGGGAATAGCTTGTTTTGTACGAAGAAAGAAGGATATGTAACCATAACCACTTTAATACACTAGTGTGTATCCATCCAAACACACTTAACAATCAAAGTGGCAATATCAAAGGCTACTCTGATGCCCTCGAAACTTTGTCTGTTTCGAGGGCCTTCGATTTCTCAATGATGCATGGAGCTGTCAATGAATCAACGCTTTTTAAGGTTTTCAGCATCATCCATATCATCCCTTTAATCTCTTGTCCCTTTTAAGAGAGCAAGCAGCTAGCCACACATCTGGCATTGGACCCATCACATCAAAAAGCCATGCTGATGAGAGGATGAGCACTTGATTGTGTCCTCTATTGGATGTGATACATATGTCTCCGTGTCCTCATTTTCCACTTTTCTTCTCAGTCACTAATAAGTATTACACTAGTGGAGTGGATAAAAAAAACGCCGCTGAAATCAGCAAATCTCGCATCCTGGATAAACGTGTTTTATGCAAATCGTGTCATTGCAAAAACCTCATAATTTCAACTTTGGGTGCAATAATTAGCATCAAGTGTCGTATATCAGCAGCCCGTGTAGCAAGAAACTCCACTTCGTGCACATAGTCGTCGATGCTACGGAGTGGTATTGCCAATTGCCCTGCCGCTAATTGGCTAGGAATGGTGGACGGAGCATTGACTTTGACAGCCGTGCATATGTGTCCATCTCTCACTGGCCCGATTAAAGGGAGCAGGCTGGGCCCCTGTTCTGCACTGCGCGGAAGACGACACGTTGCAAAGACAACGAAGGCCAAGGATCATGACTCCACGTCCCTCCCACCACGTCTGCAATCGGCTCGGCAGGTATGAAACCAGGGCCAAGACTTCACCGCCGCAATCCAAGGGGACGTAGGGTAGCCAGGCGAGTGTATGGGCCCCCCTTCTCCATGCAAGCTCGACGTGATTCATGTCGTGAGGACGACTGGACCAAGGAAATTACTCTTTTTTCCCTGCTTCTTTTTCTCCTTCTAAGTCTGTGGTCGACTCGGACCTGGCGGTTTGATTCCTCAATTTCGTTGCCAAAGATGGGCAATTGAATAATAACTAACTTCACGCGGTGTTTCCACCAGGAGAATTTGTTCGATACTCTGCCCATTTGTCTGGTTGATGCGCAGGTTCTCAGGCTCTTCATAACTATATTAGTCCGACCCTCCAGTGCCGCAATGCGCTGGGTGAAATGTGGATTTCCATGTTAATTTACCCGTCCCAACTATGTCTTCCTCCCAACGAGTAACCGTGGAGTTCTTTGGCTGGTACTTTGAACATACGTCTTAAAACTTCGCCGGGAAGCACCCACGAAACAACTTGAACTACATGTATGCGGAAGCCCCTGCATATCATCCACCACTCATTGGCTCATTGCAGCCGAGTATCAAAGTCGTTTTCTGTGCTAACGTGTGGGAATCGTCAAATCCATGAAAATCCGGTATTCAGGTGTTTTTCTTTTCGACGTTTTGAGTTGTGGTGGGCTCTCATTCATGCACCATGGTGATGAGATGCAGACATTTGGTCTGAGTCCTTCCAACCATTAATGCGTTTACCGATATATGATGATATTCTTTACCTTTGCCTTGAAACTCGGCACATTTCGCCGGATCTGTGGTCCGCAATAATGTTTGGGGTCACAATGACAAAAGAGGAATAATCATACAAATGCCCAAAATTCTATTTGAAAATATCTCAGGAGTATAAAATCACGGGACTAGGTTCAGTCGAAAAATTTTACTATCATAGTAAATAGTAGTGATTTCTTTTCTGTACATCAGGCCTATATATCATCTTGTGGGATAAGAGAAAATGATTTGGACAATGGTAAAAGTGTTATTTGGTAAATTATTATATAAAGGACAAACTCAATATTTTTCACAAAAATAGAGTCGATAATGAGAAAAAAATTATATGAAAATATTTATTATTAACCACGATAGAGAGGAAAAGGTTTTCATCTCTCTTTCCACCCAATTCCAAAAAGTCTTCAGGTTCATTTAGATATATTAGGAAAGGTTTAGGATTAATATGCTATATTTTTTACTTTTTTTAATAAATTGATATAAAATCTTAATTATCATACTAACTTTACTTTTTTTACTATTATTTATATTTTAATAAATTTTCTAATTTTTTATTAAAAATTCTATTGTGTTGATGTCATTAGATCTTTTATTATATTTTTCTAATACAACATCTTTTTAATACATTCTATCTAAATAGACACTTTGAATAAAACTAAACTTAAGGCTATGATAAATTTTAAGAAAGTAGTCAATACATTTCTGGTAAGGATGAAGCCTTGCCTCTATTTATTGACTGGCTGTTGCGTGTTTGAACAAGGTTTATTTAAAAGAAAGTATATTAATTTTTTTATTTAAAATACATGCTAATGGTAATGGGAAAGAGGACGCTGGTTCGGGGGAATGATTGGACAAAAAGTAAAATTGTCAAATAAAATAAAATAGTTATAGTGTCACGTCACTAAATACCTTTACTGATATAATTAACAAATGCAACTCCCACCCAAACACCCAAAGAACAAAGAATAAAACGAGGGAAAAAGACAAGGTCGGGCAAGAGATTTTGGGTAGCTAAAATGTCAGTATTAGGTGATTCAATGCCAGTGTCGGCAATCCCATTCCTGTTTAGTCATGTTGATTGCAAGTGAATGACACCTGAACGGCTGAACCTATAGGCGCGCGAAGACGATTTGAAATGTGACCTCTCTGCCAATTCTCACCGTGCAATATAGGCTGAGGCACGAGACTATCAATATTTTCCGAATGTGGGTGAGATAAGACAATTGGCACGGCATGGAGATGTTGGAAAAATCAAGCAAGTCCACACCTAGATTTATGAAAAGGCATCCATTGGACTCCCAGGGCTTGTTTGGAAACAAGGAAAAAGAAAGGATGGAAAACTTTTCACATCTTTTAACCTTTTTTTATACACTTATATGCTTTGACATTTTATTTACTTAACAACTCTCTTTTTATTATTATTTATATTTTAATTATTATTTTATATCATTTCATATAAAAAACTTATGTATTTGTATTTATTTACTTTTTTTTAATCATTATTCCATATTATATTATATTATTCTCTCTTTTTTTTTCTAACTTTTCTATATTGCATTTTTTTCCGTCCCCCCTTATATCCATCTTATCATCTCATGGTCATCCTTTTGTTGAAATTTTGCTACCTGACAAGTTGCTAGCTATTTATATTTTTCTATACATGATGTTTAGCAACTGTGACTACGATGCTTATAATATTAAAAAAATTTAAATTCATTTCAAATTTGCTGAAAATTTAATTACTTCTTCGTTTTCATTTGATTGTGAAAGAAGTTTTTCATTTGTTCATTTGATTGCTTGTAGGAAAAATTAGTAGATAATTTCATTCTACTTGGAATTCTCTTCTTGCTCGCTCTCTTTCACTTTTTTAATAATTTATCCCGTCGTGTGACGTGCATGGAATTATAATAATAAGCATACATAAACTATTGCCTCAATGTTAATAAATAACTTACATTTCCCAAGCCGATGTGACACAGTGAAACCTGATGTGTGACCAAATGCAACAAGACAATATTGATGTTGGAATATATAAAATTCTACTTAAATCGTGTTTCAAGGCACAGGTGTCCTTAACAGTCTCAAAAATTACATTCATTACACAAAAGCACAAAAAATGAGGGAATCGTGTCGCATGAAGATAAGACAGAGTCGAGTGGGGTTTGAGCAACAGAAATAGGTTCTTCAGAAATTGGATGTAAAGATTGCGTATGAATACAACTCAAAAGCTAAGACAAAAAGGCAGGGAGCTTCAATTTGTAAACAGCAAATGCTAGCTTGGTCGAGTGGCCGAGCTCCAATCAGCACTGCTGCCGTCAGAAAGAAATGTTTAAAAACCACAGCCAACACGTACGTCCTCCAGCGCATATCTAGCTACAACATGCGATGGGTGGCTTTCAATCCATCACTCACCACTTCCTTTTGACCGGAAGGCTAGTTTCGAGCAGCCTTGTTAAGCGTATAACATTCACGTACGTCTGCCGATCATGTGTTATCACCGCTTTCTTCGGGGCAGATCAGCTTTCATCCCCGAGTCTTGTGCATCACAACGCTTATTTTCCGAGCTTTGTCACGTACGGCATTTGGCATTTACGGCATCCAAGTACCGTGATGGCCACGGGCTTCTCTGTTTATATTTTAATTTTCCATTGCCAATCATTCCTTTAAAAAAGTACATCTAGTTCATTTTTCATTTAGTTTATTACTAACATTATCCCTAAACCCTGTTAATTAAGCACTCATTATTTGAAATTATAATTTTATAATTCTTTAGGTTTGAAGGTGACAGGAAAAAATATAATTAATTCATCAACATTGAAGGATCATAAATAGAAGACTGACCTCTTGTACTTTTTGTGATAACAACAAAAATCGATCCGCAGAAGAGTTACTTAGATGAAGTGCACGCTATCAGAGCTTGCAGTAGAAAGTACGTTCCAAACCCCAATGATGATAATGATGATCCTAGGGAACTCTGATTGAAACCTAAAAAATACTCTAACTTTTGGAGAGAGAAGAAGAGGCTTAGACGTGCTAGTGTGAAGGAAAATATGTTTTCCTTTTATAAAAGAACTTATCCTTAGAATCCTAAACTAATTAGAAAACAACTTTTCGAAAGCAACCTACGTATTCTCCCCAAGAATAGGTGTGGATGCCCACAATTTTAATACTTTGCAACAACTCCCACTTGTACACACTCATATAGTGTACTCCATTATATAACAAGCATTCAAAACCAAATTTATCTGTTCATACAAGGAAATGGAATGTGCAACCAAAACGAAAAAATAAAAGGCTAAAGAGCACTATATTAAGTCATCATCAATCTAACATAATAGCTACCTTATAAAATTCCGTTATACTTTAAATTATCACATCTTGTGTGATCCTTCAATTACCAAATATGGGAATGCTTGATTCATCTTCATTTGTTTGTACTTATGATCATACTAAATAATAAATATTCATACGATTGTCTGCGCAATGAGCTACAAAGCAACTGTGTTAATCAGATAATTTTTCTCTAAAATCTCATATCAATTTATTTAACTTAACTGCTTTCCTAGAATGGTCTGCTAAAGCAAATTGATATGCTCCTTAGATGCAGACTAAGGAAGCAACCTCAAGTTTTAATTTCATGACATAGTTCTAAATTTCAAAGGGTATTCGTATGATTCAAAAAATCCACAAGGCTCATACAGTACTGAAGCATGATCTGGCCACTCCTTTAAATTGGTCAACTTAAACATATATAGTATAAAATACATGCTATGGTGGAACTCTAACTTATGTTAGCCATACTTTAAACACCATATGAACCTTGTCCAAATGCTCCCACTCACATTTGACCTGCTCATTTTTCAAAATAGGTATTACATGAACATCTTCTTGTCTAACTTTCATCTGGTTTTCTTAGGCTACACAGAGGTGTAAAAATTCTCTATATTCAACAAACCAAGTAGTCTCATATCCTTTCATTAGAGACGACTCTTAAAATCATAAAATGATCCTTACACAAAAGTTATTACTCATAAATATGATCAAAAGCAATACATCTAGAGTCTCATCCTGCTTACTACTCAAGCGTCAGGGAGATCACTCGTGTGAGAGATCTGATCATTATGCTTAGTGGCTATTATTATTGGAATATGGGCTATCACATAGATGATACACAAAGTAATAAGGCATGCATATAGTAGAATAAAAGAAAATAAATCTCATATTAATTATGTAAATGCATCAAAGTAATACAATGTCATTCATAAAATGTTCAAAGATAAAAATAATAAATACAATAACTGTTAAAGTAAGTAATGAACTTATCATCTGTACCTAAATGCGCTTCAATCCAAAAAAGTATTAATATGCTTATGGAATGAATTTCTTGGAATAGGCTTAATGAGCGGGTCCGTAACCATATCACCTGTTGGAATATATTCTTAAATCACATGACCTTTTGCGATATGATCACATATGAAGTAAAGTTATGTATCTATATGCTTTATCCTTCCATGGTATTTCAGATTCTTAGCTTACGCGATAGCAATTGTGTTATTACAATAGATAGGAATAGCTTTATCTGCATGTTTTGTCACATCAAGACTCCCAAAAAATCTCCTTAACCAAATGACCTCCTGTACTACTGCTGTACAGGCTATAAGCTCCAACTCTATCATAGATAATGAAATTAAATTCACCTTCTTGCTTTGCCATTACATTGTCCCACCTCCAAGGGAAAATGCATAAGCCGATATAGGATTACTCATGTCTCTATCAGTAGACTCTTTAGCATTGGCAAAACCATATAATTGAAGATTTTCACCGTGATAACACAAAGTCAAATCTATTGTTCCTTGGAATAGCAAAAGATCTTTTTAATTGTCGTCCAATAAGACAATCTAGGGTTACTTTGATAACGACTAACCATATTAACTGCATGGCTATATCAAGTCATGTACACAATATAGCATACATTAAACTACCAACTGCATTGGAGTATGAAAAGTTAGTCATTCTTTCTCTTTCTTCCCTAGTCGTAGGACATTGTTCAACACTAAGCACAAAGCCCTTCTGAATGAGAATATCAATAGGTTTATTGTTGTGAATTTGAAATTTTTCTAAAATATTCCTCATGTAGGTTTCTTGCGATGAAGTGAGAAATCTTTTAGATCTATCACGAATGACCTGGACACCTAATATAAACTCAACTAGTCTCAAATCCTTCATCTTGAAAATAGAAGAAAGTGTGTCTCTAGTAGTATTTTTCATTTTCATATTGTTTCTAGCCAAAAGTATATCATCAACATATAATGTGAAGATGAGAATCTTATCTTTATCCTTATGACATACACACAATGGTCATCATTTATTATCGAGAAACCCAAAGTCAAAATAGTTTCTTGAAAACAAATTTACCACTATCTATATGATTGTTTCATACCATAAATAGAATGTTTCAAGTGATAAACCTTGCTAGTTTCTCCTTTGATTTGAGAACCTCAGACTGATCCATGTATATCTCCTCATCTAGCTTTCCATTGAGAAATGCAATCTTAATATCCATTTGAAATAATTTCAAATCTAGGTGAGCTACTATGGCCAAAATGAGACAGAGTGAAGCGAATCTCACCACAGGAGAAACGTCTCATCATAATCTACATTCTTTAGTTGAGTATAACCCTTAGCTACTAATCGTGCCTTGAACTTATCAATGAAACCGTCGAATTTTCTTTTGATTTTAAAAATCTATTTATTACCAACTGGTTTACACCCTAGTGGTAAGTCTATTAACTTCCGAACATGATTCTT
This sequence comes from Pouteria campechiana, assembly GCA_036873735.1. NCBI lineage: Eukaryota > Viridiplantae > Streptophyta > Magnoliopsida > Ericales > Sapotaceae > Pouteria > Pouteria campechiana. The sequence goes on from JAYJMB010000007.1 coordinate 171,269, forward strand.
AGCCATGGAATTAATTTCTTCTTGCATAACTTTAAGTCATTTTCTTGAATCAGGTGATGCTAAAGTTTTAGCATAAGTAGTTGGCTCCTGAGAATCTACTCTAGCTAGGTTCACTAAGACCTCACCCTCGATCTCAAAATGCTAGCAATGAACATTTCCTCAAGCACCTCTCTTCAATCCAAGGTTCTCAGGATTATATGACACTCCATGTTTATCTCGTAATGAACTACTCCCACTATTCCCTACCATGTAAGGAATTATTGAAAGTTCCTTATCCTATATATATGATGAGGACATGTTGTCAGACAAATCTAACAACTCATACAATTGAAGATCAGCTTTAATTTCATCAATTTTAGGAAAAATCTCTTCTAGAAAATCCATATCTATGGAATCAATTTTAGTTATTCCTCTATTTGGATGTTCACCATACATTACATACCCTTTTAAATATTTAGGATATCTTTTAAAAACACATTTTAAGACCTAGAACCCAATTTTTCATATTTATATGACATGTTGTGAATATATATGGTACAACCCCATGGCCTTAAGTTATCCGGATTTGGTCTTATACCATTCTACAACTCATATGAAGTGGTTAGAATTTATTTTGAAGGCATATGGTTCAAGATATAAGTGACTATCATGAGCGCATCTCCTTAGAACTTAACTGGAAGATTAGCCTCCTATCAGATCCTACTGACATGCAGAGTCTACACGATTTTGCTCATTTAGGCCTACTTTTCTAGTCCAAAAGGCGTCTTACAATTACTTGCCATAATTCACACTCGAACCTCTGATCTCAAGTCATATTGGTTTTGAAATTAACTCTAATACTAACTGATACAATTTGTAAGACCCCTAACTCTAGCCAATGTGAAGTATTATCCACTTTGGACCTACCAGATCTTGCTGGCACATAGAGCTTTCTAGATCTACTCACCTAGCAATGGCCAAAAAGCTACTCTGATACTATTTATAATAACCCCAACTCTAGCTAGTAGCTTAGTTGGTACCAAAGTTGGTTTCGAAACCAATATAACTTGAGTCAGATATTCAAGTATAAACTATGACAAGCCATTGCGAGACGCCTTTTGGGCTAGAAGAGTATGACTAAATGGGCAAAATCAGGTAAGCTTTACATGCTAGTGGAATCTGGCGGGCCCAACGCAAATAATACTTTACAGTGGCTAGAATTGGGGCGTTACATAACCTGTTCAAAAGGGTTCAATTCTTCCATTCTCTAATACCATTTTGTTGCAAAGTGTATGGAATCTTTAATTGTCACTTGATCCTTTTTATCCCATAATATTCTCTAAATTAATCAGATAGATACTCTCTCCCCTATCAATTCAAAAAACCTTAAAGTGAGAGCTTTTCTATTTCTTAACTTTCGCAACAAAGTGTTTGAAGCACTCGAAAGCTTCAGAACAATGAGATAAGGGAAATGTGTGTCCATATTGTGAGAAATCATCAATGAACATAATAAAGTAATATGCACTATTTTTAGATCTTGTGTTCATAGGACCACAAATATTAGAATGAATTAAATCTAAAAGATTTAAAACTCTTATAGCCTCACATAAGGCTTCTTACAAGCTTTTCTCGCTATACACGACTCACAAAGAGGAAGGCCAACATTGAAAAGTGAACCTAACAATCCATTTCTAGCTAAACAAAACCTTCTTTCCTGGCCAATGTATCTTGGTCTAGCATGTCATTTTACTGATTCAGAAATAATATCAGAAGATGAAATGGAAGACGTACTTATTACTGTATTTACTTTGTCAAAATAGTTTAAGTCTAATTCTAACAAAAAGAACTCATTACTCATTATTTTTAGACCAAATAAAGTTTCATCAGGGTAAATAAACAAACCATTATTATCAAATAAGAAAGAATATTCATAACTAATTAATTGTCTGACTAAAATTAGACTAAATTGAATAGAAGGTCCATGAAGCATATCATGCAGAAGCAATGCGCGCCCATTACGCAGGTTAAGTTGATGTGATCCAACTCCAAGAACTTCTCCTTGCGCTCCATTCCCTATAGTAACATATCTTGTGCCCTTTGCAAGACAATGATAATCTAACAATTCAGCTTTATCAACAGTTATGTGCTTGATTGCGCTTATATCTACAATCCAAACAAAAGAAAAGTGAGTCATAAACACATGTGAACAAACAAATATTAGACCACTAAAGTTAGGACATATCTTCTTTGGTGTACCGGACTCATTAGCGAAGTAACCTTTCTCTCAACAATTGTAGCACTTTAGTTTAGATTTATCCTTTCTACTAATGCACTTGCCTTTGGACTTCTTTGACCATTTGCCTTTAGACATCAAATCCTCTTGATTTTCTTCATTCTTCCTTTTATGCTAAGGTCTACGACCCTTACGTTGCGAGGAAGATGAGGCAATCATTACAGCATGGTGACTCACTTGAATACACTCTACTTTTAGTTCCAAATGCCTGGAAATATCTATAACTGTCTTGAGACTCTCATTATAAGTGAGTCTCAACTTAACCTGGGTCCACTCAGGATCAGGTAAAGAACATATTATTTGTAGAATTTTCTGAACTGATGAAAGTTTTACTCCAGCTAATGTTATTTCTCTTGCCATGTTAGACATTTCAGCAATATGCCCAGTCATAGTATTTTTTGGGTTTAGTTCATATTAATTGTATATTATCATTAAGATACACAACCTAAATTTTGAGGTACCCCAAAAATAAATATACACTTGATCCCATATTTCCTTAGTAGATGAAAATTTCTTAATTTTCTCGATCAAAATTGTTGTCCACGCAAGCAAGTATCAAGAACGAGCTAATTGGCCATTTTTGACCAAGTTTTTATAAGCTTTCTTATCACGACTATTTGTGCTGTATTACCCTCTACAGGGGGTTCCATAACCTAGGTTAGATGACCAAGTAATTCTTGATCATGGAGAAAGTACTAAACCTTCCTATGCCATACATTAAAGTTATTCTTATTCAATCTTTTACCTTTTACAAGATCAGTTAGGAAACTTTTTTTGGTCATCTATATACATATATATATAGAAAAAAGGAAGAAAAATTATTTAGCCTTAGCCTAATATTCTTAAACATAATATTATCATATAATTAAAGACTTCTAAATTCCTATTTAAATTACAAAATCAAAAAATTTGCTATGTTCATAAATCATCTCTTGTAATAAAGAAAGAAATAAAGCATCTAAAATAAAAAATAATATGCCACATAATTATATACTTAGCATAATTAACAACTAATTCTATCTTATAAGCCACATTAACATACATGAAAAAAATGTCATGAATATCATCTAATCATGTCACAGCCTGACCTAAAAATAGCATAAATAAATATCATTTTTAAATCAATGGTAAATTTTTTCTTGACATATCACACTTAAGATAATACATAATTACATAAATAACCATAAATAAAAAAATTATGATAAATAACATCACATGTCCATTCCACAATACAAGTCTTATACATCAATAGACACAAATTATCTTTAAATAAATATTTAAAATAATATTCATCATCTACTTCTCTTGCACCACGAACTAATGCATTCCCCATGCTGCATTCTCTGAAAAAAAAATTTAAGAAGGGGTAAGTCATAACTCAGTAAGTAAGATAGATGTAAATAATATATATATATATATATAAAATAATTAGTATCATTTACCACAATCATTACAAGTCATATTTCAAGCCAACCTAAGAAGGTAGCTCCATTGGCAATATGAAAATCTTATCTAATTTTGTACACTTCAGGCCACCCAGGCTAGTTTAAAAGGAAAACAACTCTACTGGTGAGCTCAACTGGCAGTGTAACATTAATAAATTGGGCTCTAGGCCACTTGGGCCAGAATATTAAAAAATCTTAAGATCAACTACCTTATCATTTTAATCAGTGATCGTGGGGCCCAAAAATGGATAAATCAAGTCTGACCATTCAATGTTATATGATCTAACCATCTCTTGGACAATCCGACTCTTCCATTGGGTTCGTTAGGTCTAAATATCTTAAGATCAACTATTAAATCGTCCAATTTGGAGTTCATGGGGCCCATATCTCATCAAAATAAATTTGACCATTCAATCACTCATAATATGGTCATATTTTGGGTAAGCTGACCATACTATTAGATTCAGAATGTCTAAAATCCTAAAATTGACTATTTAATCACTCAAATTGGAGATCGAATGGTCAAGATATTACCAAAATAATCTAGACCGTCCATTCATAAGATCACCGGACACCGCAGGCTGGGCTTCCGTGCCTGGGCCATGCACTTGGGCTCGCTACTGCCGCTGGATTTGGGCTTCTAGTGCTGGGCTGGAGCCTGTTGGCTCGGCTAGGTCTGAATGCAGGCTGAAGCCCGTCTGGCGAACTAGGCTAGCCAAGGTCGGCTCAACCGGATTTCTCAGGCAACAATACGCTGCCAATATATTTTGCATAAGGGCGTGCGTCCCATTTAATCAACAAATGGATTTTTTTTCAAATACCTGATTTTTTGATCATTTCTAAACTTTCAAAATATAAAAAATTAGATTATAAGTATTCCCAAAAAATCCTCTGATCAATCTAATGTGGCCCATCAATGATTTATGACCCAAAAATCTAAAGTTTAGTGATTTTTATAATTTTTATGTTTAATTAGATTTAACTAATCAATTAATATTATTTCAACCCTAAATTTCTACCATAGCCTAATTACATTATTTGCAATATATCTAACAATTCAAATCTTTCAAAAACTATTTAGAATAAAAACTCAAAAACTTATTTACGTGTGAACAGTAACTTTGTCATTGTTTATAAAGAGATCATTGGGTTTTTTTCTAAACTTTTTTATTTTTTATTTTGTCCATATCTTTATATACATGCATTATTTCATAAATCCAAGTCATGAGATATGTGTTAATTGACAATAGTTTCAATTCAAGCCCAATATTCAATATGAATTTTTTTGCAATTGCAAGAAATAAATATGGGTGCATTTCTAATGTACATATCATTTACATTAAAAATCGCTAATTATTTCTCATCCAAATTTTATAAAATTCACATGGCATCTAAATACATGTATATTAGATGTAATAGATGGTTCAGATAGATAGTTCCGATTCATAATCCAAATTTTACCAATTATCCAAAATTAATATTTTTGTTTGGGTAATGTTTTAACTTAAAATATTGAATTTTCTTTGTACGTCTAATACGTATAATCTAGATCCATTCGGTTTTGTATTTTTCACATAAATCTTACATATATTTCGCATCCATACTGTCTAACATGATGTATAAAACAAAATATTATGCATATGAATTTCTTGGATAAAAAATTGCATAAAAATAAGAGGATCTATCCCACTTACCTCTATAACGACTCATGGAGGTTTTTCTGATTGATTCTCCTCCTTGATCGAGGTGTCTCACGGCAACAACACCTCCTCTCTTTTTCCACAGCATCTCTTCTCTTTTCCTCTCTCCACTTTCTCCCTAATATACAATTGTGGGGGAAAGGTACGCATGGATCGTTACATGATTCATACGGATCATTATAATAAAATAAAAAAAACCAAATAATGTGATCCCATGTTACGCTGTCTCCCCACAGCCCATGCGAAATATGCCATTGCCCCTCCCACGCGCCTCACATGGGAGAGGTTTAAACCAGATCATTACATTCTAGCTCAGTTGGTATCAGAGTTGATTTCGAAACCAATATGACTTGAGATCAGAGGTTCGAATATTAACTATGACAAGTCATTATGAGGCGCATTTTGGGCCAGAAGAGTAGGCCTAAATGGGTAAAATCGGGGCTCTATGTGCATATGAGATCTAGTAGGCTCAAAGCGGACAATACTTCACATTGGCTAGAGTTGGAAGTATTACAAATCAACAAATCACTAACTAATCAAACCACATAGGTTAATAATTTAATTTATGCATTAAATATTTTAATTGCATAAAAATAAATATGCCCCTATCAAAGATGTTCATAAATATCTCATTATTTAGTCATATTTTTGGTAATCTGATCTATCCATTTAATCTAGAACATCCAAAAACACAAAAAATGACTATTTGATCACCAAAATCCGAGTAGTAAGGACATACATAGATCTAATCCATTAATAGTATTTTGGAAAGTAGCATGAACAACTCTTAAAAGTGAGTGAACAGTGCATAATAATTTGTGAATAGTGCATAACGGTGCGTGAGCAATGCGATCTAAAAAGGAAAAAAATTCAACGTGGTTGGTTAAGGGCTGACTTCAATCGGTCTCTCTCACTCATGATTTAGACAATGATAATGTATAGATGATAGTCTAATGCTCTAAATTTGGAACAAAAAATCAAACATTCTAATTTTTTCTCTATGGCCATTTCAATCCCCAATTAGTATATTTTAGACAACACTAATCAGACACAAAATCTGGTCTAAGAAGTTTATCCAACCCTAAATAACAATTAGCACCAAGTGGATTAATATCACGCATGTGTAGAATAAAGTGGGCAGCATAGCTAAAATTTACATACCTTCTATCTGAATATTAAAGTCTAGAAATTCTATACCTATACTTTTTTATGAAAAAAATAAATTTCATGGTATGATGAATTAATCAAAAGATGACTTGTGATTTAAAACTAATGTAAATCAATAATAAAAATAAATTTTATGATTTTCTATCAAGAGAGAGATTTAAAACGAATTTAAATCTATTAAAATCATATACATAGATGGCTCTGATACAATTGACTGAAAAAAAATTAATTTATTCATCAATATATAATATTGAAGGATTGTAAATAGAAGACTTACCTCTTGTACTTAATGTGATTACAACCAAAATCGATCTACAGAAGACTTAGTTAAATGGAGTGCAGGGTATCAGAGTTTATAACAAAAAGTATATTCTAAATCCCAAGGATGATGATGATGATCCCAAAAAACTCTAATTGGAACCTTGAGAATGCCCTAACTTTTGGGGAAAGGAGAAGAGGCTTAAATGTGCTAAGATTTTTTTTTTTTTTTTTTTTTTTGCGTTCTCCCAAAACTACATGCCTATTCTCCCCAATAATAGGTGTCGATGCACACTGTTTTAATACCTTGCAACAGAATGCAATTTTATGGTACATGCTTGTTCAACTTGGAAAGGAGACTAAGACCATTTAACACCTAAAGTATATGGGCAAAAACTGGCCTTTGCAAGAGCTGAGTTAGTTTGTGCTAACGTTTGTATGGTCACCAAGGTCCTACTTGGCTAGTTAAAATCCAGCACAATATGCAGTTCTGAGCTCACTGCTGACGGAAGTGCAAATTACCGGCTTGCGTAAGATCAGGTCAACCCAACTTAACTTTATTTGTATAAATTCTAACTCAATCATGAATCTAATTAAGTTGAGGTAAACCCAACCTTCTGGAATTTGGGTCGTCATATCTTGTATTTACATATTTGATCCATTTAATATATTAATTAATTAAATACAATAAATATGTTTATAAAAGATAAATTTCGATATATTACCGACCCTGGCAGCCAGGACAGTATAATTAAATTTTGTAAACGTGGGTAGAAGTCCCAAATGAGTTAAAGGCTTGGAAGTTGCTTAGTTTATATCCAGGTAAGGAAGGAAAGGAGGGTGCCTAACGTGGGTGGTGGCCAGTTTTTTTGGGCTTGGACACAAGTCGATGGTGTGGTGGCTGTGGCTAAATTTTTACGGCTTTTAGGCCTGGTGGCTTGGGTTGACTGTACTGGGCCTTGACACAAATTTGATTACTTGGAAACTTGAGAAGTGTGGGTTGAATACGTGTAGATAGAAGTAGTATAAACAAGTGAGGGAGCTATTTTGGCAGGTAAAATATCAAGGGTCTCTTTGGATAGCTGTAAAAGTGTAGTGAATGTAAGATAATAATTGAAAAAAAATTAAGATAATGGGTTAAAAAAAATATAGTGGTATTGAGGGAAATGTAAGGATGATGGTTTAAAACAGAGAGAGAATGAAATATGATGTAAATGGGCTGACCGATGTCAAAACAGGCCTTAGGGTGTGTTCAGATAGGAGTTTGTCAAAACCCCCTTCCAATTTAAAATAATAGTAATATTATTAAAATTTTTATGATGTCCACGGTTTTCTAACAACCTTACGTTTTGTATCACAATTTATATTTTTATACCATCAATCACGCCTTTCTCACAAAAAGACTTCTATTTTGTTTTTATTTATTTTATAACAAATACCACGTTGACATTGTAAGCCTCCGCCTCCAACGTTGCGAAAACATCCCTTCCACCCAAATACACCTGAAAAATTTTGTTTCATTTTAAGCTGAACCAAAAACACATTAAGCCCTTAAGGCTAAAAACGAAGTGTTGGTGCCCATATCTGCAGCAAAAACAGCAAA
>JAYJMB010000007.1:179813-209053 GCA_036873735.1 Pouteria campechiana
GCTGAACCAAAAACACATTAAGCCCTTAAGGCTAAAAACGAAGTGTTGGTGCCCATATCTGCAGCAAAAACAGCAAAAATTATAATCCATTATTGAATCAAATCAAAGTATGGATAACATGTTCCTTCTCCAGCCTGTGCGAAACTGCAAGTATATCCTAAATTTCAAGCTTATTTCTAAATGAGGCCACTGGGCCTCATAGAAGCAATGTACAAACTCTAGGTCCGTCTTAGCTGTCCACTTGTTCGAGATCGTAACCCTAGCCTTCGATGAATATGGATGAGCAGATGACCTTGAAAAGAATTTAAAAACAATAATGATGAAAAAAAATCTTCTGCTATGTTTTGGAATTCAAGTGCATTAGCAATTGACTATTTTCAATGTATCTTTTTAAATTGATTCAGCATCTTAATTATTATTATTGCTCTATTTTTACTCATTATTATTTATATTTTCAATCTATTTTTAATAACTTTTTATTAAAAACCTCGTACTGTTGATTTCATGTATATTATTCTACATTTCTAATACACTTTCCTTCCTAATAAACTCTCTTTCCTAATGCTCTCTATCCAAACGAAGCGTTAGGCACGTGTGATTTTGATTCGATTTTCATTGCCAATGGCAAGAGATGGATGATAACTGGTGAATGACGTTTTGGGTGCACCTCATTGTGGGTCTAAGATGGGCTACCCATCCAGCCCGTTCAACGGACACAGAATGGTAGTCCAATGGTAGCTCAGCTAGGCTCGGTCGCAGAAAACTCGAGGTCTTTTTGTGTCTTCTGTACCCGCCACCCCCAGGCCTCTCACGTAACTTCTATTTATATTAACAATTCTATTTTTCATCATTTTTTTTACTTTATGTTTATTCAACTGATATCATATTCTATAACATTGACATTGTTTTCTTTCCCCCAGCATTCCTTTCTTTTCATTACTGTCTGGCCAAACGGAGCAGTCGAATGTTTTTTGAATCAAATGGATCGTTTGGAAAGGCCTTTCAAGTATTCGTGGCGCACCAGTCGTATAAAGCCGAGTAAGTTTTAAACTGTGCGGGTATGGCCTTCTGCAAACCCCAAACGAAATCCCCTTTTTCTATATTGTCGGTGCTGAGTTCGTGGCTGTTTCGTTTTGAACCTATTCCCCACATCTGATTGCATGCGATATTCCTCCGAGGCGTGCGCTGGACTGGGATATCATGAACTGTTCGTTGCTTACACGCCAATTTTCCTCCAAAAATCTTTATATATATATATATTTACTTATTTCCATATTTTTTCTGACATAATCTCCCATCTATCTTGGTATAATTTACATTTTTTGTCAGTTATATTTACATAGATTTACCTCCTTATGAATAAATATATCTGGACCGTCCACTCGTTGGCGGAGACGCACGTGTCAAACCACCCACCCTTGAGTGCGAATTGCGAAACAATGACACGAAGCTCTCTTTGCGTCGGATCTAAGTGAGGCGCAGAACCGGCGCAACGAAGGAAGGAGAAAACTGAAAAAAAAACAAAACCTCTCTCTAGCTCTCTGATGAAACGTAATTGAGGTTTGTGACTCTCGGATCTCGATTTCTCCTTTTTCGCATTTAATCCTTCCGTATTTTACCAATTTTCTATCCCTGCCGACCACATCTCGCTGAAATCGTGGCAACTCTAGTTGTTAGGTTGAAATTCTTGCATTTGGATTAGGGTTTTATATTTTCCCCATTTCTGGATATATGCAGCGTCGGATGAGGATCGCTTGATTGCTTCCCGGACTGCGCCTGAATCCGCAGCGAGATCGGGATGGATAAGAAGGGGAACCGCACCGGCATGCTCGCAGCAGGCCGCAAAAAGGTCAGATTTCGACGAAAACCGTAGCAATCGAAACATTAGGTGCTTTTTCAAGTGATGGTTTGGGCCGGATTTTTCGTGACTTAGAGCAGATAGAAGCTTTATCTATTTATTTATTTTTAAAATTTTACTCTTCTTTTTCGTTGGATCAGCTTGAACAATTTAGACAAAAAAAGGAAGGCAAGGGCAGTAGTAGTCGCGGAAAATCCACTGATAAATCTAGTAAGGCCGGGGCCAATGTGAATGCTGACCCAGCACTTGTTGCTGCTGTGGTGCCGGGTGATGATTCGTTGGAATCCAAGTTGGGGGAGGGGGGGAGTTTGCTGGTTGTTGATGCGGATGCAGCATCCCACGATCCAGGGAATATGGGAATGGATGCTGAGGTGGCTGTTGCTGATTTGTCCGATTCTGCTTCTGCCATGAATGAAGGGCAGAGTGGCATGGGAGCTGCTGTTGATTCCTCAGTTGGAGTAACAGTGACAACAAACCCTGTGCCTGTAGATGCATTGGTGCCAATTGCCATGGAGAATGTGGATGAAGCAGATGCTGAATTTGCAACACCATCCGTTCCATCTGATACACTGGAGGCAGATCGAAGAGATATGGAACCAGTGGAGGAGGGTGGACGGAATTTGGCAACTGGTGAGTTGTCAGCAGTTGCAGAAAATGTGGATGAGGGGCATCAGAATTTGCCATATGCCGATTCATCAACTCCACCAGAAATGATGAAGTTGGATTTGTTGACAACTTCAGATTCGCTGCATTCCGTTGCTGTCGAAGTGGCGGATGAGGTGGAGGTGCCAAAGGTTGGAGATGCACAATTGAGCAAAGCAGTATCAGGTCAGGTAAGATTTATTGCTTATTTTTGCTGCCCATACAGTTACTAGCTATGTGTTTTCTTTTCTCTGGGCTGTAGTTATCAATGAAACATGGATCAGCTTAGGATGCGTAATTTGGGATTTGATGTATAATTACATTCTCATTTGTTGGGTAGGGGCAATGCAGGAAATTCAATGTTCGGGTTTGGATCACTGTGACAGAAATGGTGACGGTAATAACAGACAATTACAAGATGGTGTTGAGGACTTGGAAGTTCAAGCATTAAGGATGGAGCCTGCAAGGCATGGGACTGTTGCTGCATCTGATGCTATGGTAGGAGGTGGGGTGGGAAGAGCTGGAGAAGGAGAAGCGTCTCATGCTTTGGGTGAAATTTGCCCAGAGATATCAGGAACTACATCTGTCATTGACCATGGAGATACATCAGGTTCTAAGGATGAGGATGCTGGCAAGCAACATGCTGGTGGTGTAAATACAAAAATTATGTCTTCATCTCAAGATTTTGCAGCTGAGTATGAAGGGGCTGCTGGTACAGGAGAGCAAGAATGGTGCTGTTTTACAGAGGATGCCACTATGATTGTCAGCACAAGCATACAAAACCATCCAGAAGAACAGCAGGCAAGTTTGGCAGGACAAAGTATTTCTCTGGTCAAGGTACTGGAGGGACTTGATGAAGAGGAAGTTCATTTTCTACTTAAATCAAGGCAATCAGCTTCTATGACAGATGGTGAAGTTAGATTGGGGAAAAGCATTGAACTTGAAGGCAGCATTGCCGATAGTGTGGAGAATCTTAAGCAGCATCTTTTCTTGACGAACATTGAGAAAGACTATCTCCATTTGCAGCTTGTGGAACAGATTGAGGCTCAAATGAACTTCGAGCAGCAAGACAAACAGTTACTTGATGAAGTATCCAAGCTGGAAGCTTCAGTCATAGAAACTAAAGAAATGAACATGAGCATTAGTGATGAACTCACAAATTGTAGGTCTGAGCTACATACTATGGTGGCCGAAAATGAGAAGCTTGAACTCCAAATCTTGTCTGCAAGGAGCGATGTTGAGGAACATAAAGCTATAGCTTCTGGGTTATTGGAGAAACTAGAACAGTCACGAGAAGAAGCTGCACAACTTTTGGCAGAATTGGCTAGCTGCAAGGATTTACTGGGAACATTACAGATTGAAAATGCAAATTTAAGTCAAAATCTCATTTCAACTACTGAGGAGAGAAAAAAGCTTGAGGCCGATAAAGAATATTTTGCTTCTGAGAACATGAAACTTGCTGTGGAGTTGTCTGAACATAAAGAACGTCTGGTTGTTTTACAAAACACACAAATGCAGCTTGAGGCAGAGAAAGAATATTTAGCAAGTATGAATTCTTCCGTTTCTGCTGGGTTGTCTGGACATGAACAGCGTTTGGCTATTGTGCATGATACACAAATGCAGCTTGAGGCCGACCTTAATAAAGCTATGTCAGACCTTGAACGATGCACTGAAGAGAACTTCTACCTTTCTGGAAGTTTAGATTTGTACAAGCAGAAGGTGAAAGAGTTCGATGGAAGATATCAGCAGCTATTTGCTCAAGCCACGATTAAATTTGAAAACTCTGTTAGTCTGGGAAATGTTGATGATAAAGCAGTTGAATCTCATCTTGTAATTGAAAGAAGTAATGGAGGTGATATCTCTGTGGAGGAATCTGGAATACTTGACCATGCACAAGGGCTATCACATCCTGCAATTGAAGGGAAAGGTTCTTGTGATCCTGTTGGGTTGTTTTTCTTGAAGGGACACGCTGAAGAAGCCATCAAAACAATGAACAAGCTTGAAAAGGCAATTCTAGGTATGCACTCTCAGTCAACATCCTTAGGTAGGTTCGGCGATAAGGCCTCTTCTTCTGGGATATCAAAATTGATTCAAGCATTTGAGTCAAAGGTCCATCAGGATGATGCAGTTCTGGATCATGTGCCTGTGCCTGAATTAGAATGTTTTGCAGACCCGTTCAAGGCAGCACAGGAACAGACAGTAAATCTTAGAGCAGTGCTGGAGCAGCTTGAGTTTGATATGGAAAGGGCTAACGAACTACTGAAGCATGAACAACAAAGCAAAACAGTTGCCACCGTGGCATTGGAGGCACTTAAAGTTGAGCATGAAATTCAAAAGCAATGGAACAGCAATCTTGAAGAAAAAAGCAATGAGCTTGTCCATAAATTATTCAATTATCAATCTAGAATTGATGATCTTACACATCAATGCAATGACATTCAGCAAACTGCTCTTAAAACAGCAAGTGTTATCTTAAATCAATTAGAAGGCTTACAAGAGAAGGTGGTTGACAAGATATCTATTCTAGAGCAGGAGCAGATGTCCCTTACAGGGATTGTTTCGGAGGCTATTGAAAAGCTCCACTCATGTATTGGGCTGGTTGCAGACCGTAGTTCAGCCAATTCTGAGAAGTCTGATGTAGGTGGCCATGCAATTGAGGTGGTCAATGCCACCATTAGAGCCTTTGAAAGCCTTCAGCAAGAGCGGACATCACTTGTGGGGTCAATCTCTGATGCCATTAAAAGGCTTGACATGTGTATTGGATCAGTGGTCTCCCTTAATTCAGTCGATCCTGAGCAGCAAGATGTTGTTGCCCATGCCACTGGGGTGATTGATGCTGCCATAAGAACAATTGAGGGTCTCCACAAGAAACTTGAAGAAGCTTATACTTTGCATGAGAAGATCCACAGTGCTTATGAGCAACTGAATCAGGATTTTGCTGACATGCAAGGACGGAGTAAAATTGCTGTTGGTATGCTCAATCAGATTTATCATGGCATCAAGAAACTCACAATTGACTCATGTGGAAATAAAGAGTCAACTGAGACACTTACAGAAGGTGATGAACTTCTTGATCTGGTACCCAGTGACTGTGAACTGCTTATTAAGCAACTAGAGGAGTTGCTGAATGAGAGGCAGGAATTCCTGTGTTCCAAAGGTGAGCTGGAGCATGAGCTTATAAACAGAACACACTCCATAGAAGAGTTGAACCAAAGATGTGTTCTTTTAGCCAACAAAGCTGAAGATCTTGAGTCTGAACTCATGAAGGGAACCCAAGCTGTAGAAGGGCTAAACAAACAGTGTGTTGATCTGCTCAATAAGCTGGAAGAGAATGAAAAGAATCCGCATCCTGAAGCCATTTCTCTGTTGCTGGACAATGTTCTGTCTGTAATTCAGTCCAAGGAGATTGCTATGGACTCAGTGATGCTACCTGTAAGACATCTAGAGGCTTCAGTTGTTTTACTTATACAGAAATACAGGGGACTGGAGGAGCAGGTGAGCCTGTCTAAGGACTATTTACTGGAATTCATATCTAGGCCAGAGCTTTCCGAGGGTTGTATGATTCCTTTGCATACCTTGCTAAGGGAAGAGTTTGGGCCAAAGTTGATGGAAGTGAAAGATTTGAAGGAAAAGATGCACCAGATAAACTCTTCAAATCTTCATCAGGATAATGAGGTGCGTGTTTTGAAAGAAAATTTAAGTAAGATGGAAGAATCCCTTGAATTGGCTCATTCAGAATTGCAGGTTAAAACAACTGAACTTGAACAATCAGAGCAGAGGCTGTCATCTGTCAGGGAAAAGCTTAGCTTGGCTGTTGCAAAGGGAAAAGGTCTGATTGTGCAGCGAGACAGTCTAAAGCAGTCGCTGGCAGAGAAATCAAGTGAGCTTGAAAAGTGCATGCAGGAATTGGAGTCTAAGTATGCTTCACTTAATGAAGTTGAATCAAAGCTTAAAGCCTATTCAGAGGCAGGTGAACGTGTTGAGGCTCTTGAAACTGAGTTGTCATACATTCGGAATTCAGCTACTGCATTGAGAGAATCCTTTCTTCTTAAGGATTCTGTTCTTCAAAGAATCGAAGAGACACTGGAGGACTTGGAGTTACCTGAGCATTTCCATTCTCAGGACATAATTGAGAAAATTGAGTGGCTGGCAAAATTGGTCACAGGGAATTCTTTGTCTTTAAATGATTGGGATCAGAAAAGTTCTGTGGGAGGATCTTATTCTGATGGTGGTTTTGTGGTTATGGATGCCTGGAAGGAAGAGTTGCAACCAAGCTTAAATCCAGCATTTGATGACTTGAGAAAAAAGTATGATGACCTCCAGAGTAAGTTTTATGGTTTAGCTGAGCATAATGAGATGCTCGAACAGTCGTTGTTGGAGAGGAACAATCTCATACAGAGGTGGGAAGAAGTATTAGACAGAATCAATATGCCTCTTCAGTTGAGGTCAATGGAGCCAGAAGACAAGATAGAGTGGTTAGGAAGAGCACTTTCCGAGGCCCAACAGGTTAGAGATGCTTTCCAGATGAAGATTGAGAACCTTGAGAACTCTTCGGATTCACTTATAGCTGAACTGGAAGATTCACAAAATAAATTGGATGACCTGAAGGCCAAGCTTGCTGCTATCACACATGAGAAAGAGCAGCTTTCTGAAAGCATGGAGAAGCTTACCCTTGAGTGTCAGAAAATGTCAGGGAAGGCAGATGAAGATGAATCTGAAAAGGACAAGTTGCTGAAGGACATAGCTGATTTGCAGGGGAAATTGGCTCAGAAGGTTGAAAGTTTTGAGCATGTTGATGCTGGCATTAAGAGATTGCAGGGTTTATTGAATGATGTCTTGCTGAAACATGATGTGGAGGTCACAGTTAGTGGTGGCAGCAGTACTGAGTGCTTGGAAGGACTGCTGAAAATGCTTATTGACAAGTATGAGTCCCTTTCTTCAGAGAAATCTATGGCTAATAAAGCAGAGGAAGAACATTTTCACAATGAAGTTGGTGAAACACTTGACGTACAGGGTCTGAAAGATGTACTTGATGTGAAGGAGCAGGAATTATTGCTTCTGAAGCGACAACTTGATACATCTTTGAGTAATGTTGTTCTTGTCAAGGAGGAGAAGGATGAATTTGCACGGAGGTACATGTCATTGATGTCTGAACATGAAGCAATCCGTAAAGAGAGAGATGATGTGCTAGAACAGTGCAAACAGGAGGAGCAAAAAACTGCGTCTGTAAGAGAGAAGTTGAATGTTGCTGTAAGAAAAGGGAAGGGGTTGGTGCAACAGCGAGATGCTATGAAGCAAACAATTGAGGAAATGCATGCTGAAGTTGAACGCGTAAAGATAGAGCTCAGCCGGCGAGAGAATGCTCTTTTGCAGTATGAACAGAAAATCCAGGATTTGTCAGCCTACTCAGAGAAGGTTGATGCTTTGGCATCTGAAAATTCAACCTTGAGGAAGCTGTTGGCAGACACTGAGAAGAGACTACAGGACACTGAGCAAATTTTGAGTCGATTATCAACTTCACTGCATGCCATTGATATTGTAGGGCAGGTGAATTCAAATGATCCTATGCAGAAGATGGAGCAGATTGTGCAATGGAGTGGTGATTTGCATTCCGCGGCTGTTTCCTTTGAGCAGGAAGCAAAGAAGTCTAAAAGGGCAGCTGAGCTACTTGTTGCAGAGTTGAATGAAGTCCAAGAAAGAGCTGACATCTTCCAGGAGGAGCTGGAAAAGGCACAAAATTCAGCTGCAGAACTCTCCAGACAAAAGGAGAAGCTGGAGGCTGCAAGACTTGAAGTTCATTCTAAACTTGAACAGATCATTTCTTCCCATGAAGAGGAAAGGAAATGGCAACATGCTTACCTTCTGGAGTTGAAGGCTGGTGTTGATCAACTGCAGGAGGTGTATTTTGGTTTAGCCAATGTTCTAGCTGATATGTTTTCAAAGGACCTTGATCTCTTGCACAATGTGGAGATTGGAATTTTGTCTTTTGTGAAGCAGTTGAATAGTACAAATGCCATTGGCCAGTCTCTGCCTCATGCATCTCCAGATGTCTTCTCCAGTATTCCCCTAAATGAGGTAATTTTATGCTGTTCTTCCAAGTGTTACTTTGTAAACTTCCAGAATGCTTTTATATAGTGTCTAAATATTGTGTTGGTTTCTCATATTATTAGTGCTGTTTTCAGATGAGGACATCTGCTTTTGGTCCTTTCTTAGAACAGAAAATGCAAGGTGGAGATTCTCTGATTGAAGGTTTCAGTATTGTTGGTCATGGCTTGCAAGAACGCATGAGAGAGATCAACGACTTGAAGAGAAAATGCCACACATATTCAACTACTTTTGAGAAACAAGCAGCATGCATTCCTGAATTCATGGAGGCTATTCAGAGAGAGATATCTTCTCAAAATGAAGCTTCAGAATCTCTAAGGAAAGAAGTTGCTCAACTTGAGTCACTAAGAAAGGAAAAGGATGGTGAAATCAATATGCTGCAGAAAAGCATTTCCTTGCTTTACGAAGCATGTAGCAAATCACTTGCTGAAATTGAAGATCGAAAAGCACACATGATTGAGAATGGTTTGCCTTCTGGAGTTCATGTATCAGGAAAAACTGGAATGACTTTTCCTATGTATATTGATGGAAAAGAAGCTGCTGGTGGAGGGAACATTTCTTTCACTAACGAATCTATCAGGACAATGGCAGATGCATTATTTTCAGCTGTGAAGGGTTCAGCAAATCTTCAGATACAACGTTTGGAGGGCAATGAGAGGGAACTGAAAGCCACTATATCAAATTTGCAAAATGAACTTCAGGAGAAGGACATCCAAAGAAACAGGATATGTTCAGAGCTTGTTACTCAAATTAAGGAAGCAGAAGCAACAGCAAAGCGTTACATGGTGGATCTTGAATCTGCCAAGTCAGAGGTGGATAATTTGGAGAAACAGCTAGAATCAATGAAGGATGATCAGAGGTCACTGGAGATGAGAGTTAAGGAGCTGAGGGATTATGAGATCTTGTCAAAAGATTTACAAGATAAGATCAGATCTCTGTCCGATGGTTTGACTGCCAAAGATCAAGGTAAACTATTTGGATCTTTTCACTTAAAATATACCTTCAAGCAGGAGTCATGTGAAATGTCTAACTTAGAAATGCATTTGTAGCACATACCAGCATTCATGCGATATCCAAACTACTTGTCCAATGGGACCTCAGTCTTCCCATCAGATTGGCTGCACACTCTCAAAAGTAATCTAATTTAAAATCATTCATGCATGTGGCCCACTGATGAGCTTATCGCTCCTTTTGGCAATTGCATGCATGTGGTGCAGTAACAGCATTCACAGGAGATCCAAGCTAGTAGTCCAATGGAACATCAGCCTTCAATCAGATTGGCTGCACATTTTCAAGAGAAATCTATGTTAAAAATCATTCATCCATTTGCCTCGCTGTTGAGCTTATCACTTCTTTTGGAGATTGCATGCATGCAGTTGCACTACCTTGAGAATGGCTTTGATCTTGTGGGCATGCCAATTTGTTTCCTCTGATCATGCTGTCTTTTAGCATCTATTTGTTAGAAAGATTGGGTATTTAGTTTTATTATGTATTTTAAGATAACTGAATTCCTTACACATGCCTGAACTTCAAATTTATATGTATCCAGAAATTGAGAGCCTAATACAAGCTCTTGATGAAGAAGAGTCACAGATGGAAGATTTGTCCAACCAAATTGCAGCACTTGAGAAGAGTGTACAACAAAAGAATTTGGCACTGGAGAACCTTGAAGCTTCTCGTGGGAAGGCTATGGCAAAGCTCTCAACAACTGTGAGCAAGTTTGAGGAGTTACATCATCTTTCAGAGAACCTTCTCTTGGAGGTTGAAAATCTTCAGAAACAATTGCAAGCTCGGGACTCAGAGATATCTTTCCTACGTCAAGAGGTGACTCGCTGTACGAATGATGCTCTAACGTCACAGGAGAACAACAAGAGGAGTTTGACTGAGAAGCAGAATTTTCTGACATGGTTGTCCACAGTACTTTCCCGTTTTGGGGTGCATGATGTTCGTTTTGATGATTGCAAGGGAAGTCAAATGATTGAGGTTATGGAGAAGCATATTGCATTGATTCTGTCAGAATTAGATGATCTAAAGTTGCTGGCTCAAAGTAAAGATGCATTATTGCAAGCAGAAAGGAGCAAAGTTGATGAGCTGTCACACAAGGGGGAGATCCTTGAGATTTCTCTTCGTGAGAAGGAATCCCAACTAGCATTATTTCAAGGAACAGTGGATTCTGGGCAAACATCCAGTATCAGCAACCTGGACACAATGGATGGTGAATCAATGGTATGGTACAACTTATTTTCTTTGTATATAATTATCACTTGCTTTGAATTTTTGTTTTGTCTTCTAAATCTGATATTAGAGTGTATTGGATATATTTCGTATATGTGGGAGTTAAATCTCTGTAGATAGTTTTTCTTTAAGCACTATGTTCTGTTTGAACTGGAGCTACATTTTTGTGGTGGGCATCTCTGGTCCTTCTTTGATGCCATCATAAATGAATATACCAATTTCAATTAAGCAATTACAATAAAATGTTTCCGGATGAAATCATTTTGGTTTTGGGCAAGTTTGACACCTAAAATATAACCAATAAACCACCATATAGAGGATATAGGATATGAATTACTTTGGGCTTGCTTCTTTTGTCAGTTATGAGCTTGCTTGTTAATATAATATCATGATCATGCTGCTTGTGCAGATTACTTTGTGTCCCATGTCCATGTAATAGTGGTATTTGGCTTCATTAATTTAGAGAGGTTGTGCCTCGTGGGACGTTCTGCAGCCTGTTAGTTTGCGGTGATATGAATAGATTTGTTAGCATCAAGAATAAGCTAGCTTCTTTTTAATCAATGGAAGGATAATTTTAATGTTAGAAAATTTGAGCTGTTAATCCTTTTTCTTTTGCTTTCTATTTCAAGTATCCACCCAAAGGATGCCATATGCTCTGGAGGGTTTTATTTTTTAATTTTTATGTAAAGTTCACAGTTTGATTTACAGTTAATGCACACATTTATTCAAGGGAACTGCTTCTATGGATGGCAATGGCTATTCCAATTTTGTAAGGTTTGAATTGCCTGAGCTGCTCAGTTCAAAATCAGGCATGATAATTCATTGCCTTGCCATGCTCTACTACTTTCTATCTCCAGCTGAAACCTTTCTGGCTGTTTTGGACTAGTGTTTCTAAGCTGATCTATGTTCATGAATGTATCAAATCTTCCTAATTTTATTAGATTTATTTCACTTAACAAGAAGTTTTCTAGTCACCTATTTATTTATTTATATTTCCAGTTACTGTATTATGAAAGGTTGATCTATGTTCTTTGGTTTTGGTGTTTTAGTCCCTCAAAAGGGAGCTTGCAGTCTTAAATGCCTGTCTGAGCAAACCTTTTCCAGTTGTGTTTTCTGCATTTACAAACCTCAAATGGGCCTTTTGACTAGTTGGCCTCTTTTTTGGGTTGACATATAGAAGTCTAATCATGATTTGAACTCTAAACATCCCTCTTTATTGATGGTATGTTTATTTGGCATAGATAAATAAAAGGGCAGGCCCCATTGCCTCGCATGTTCGTAGTCTTCGCAAAGCAAACAATGATCAAGTTGCCATAGCAGTTGATGTAGAGTCAGACAACACTGCATTAGATGATGAAGATGATGACAAAGGTAAATTTGGTTTTCAGCATCACTTATTTTTATGAAAACAAGTCCTTTGGCTCTTTCTGTGGAGTATTAGTAGCTGGGAGCCTAGTATTTTCAATGACTTTCTTCTTCTTCTTTTTAAAAACGGTTGCATCTGCAGTGCATGGCTTCAAATCGCTTACAATGTCAAGGGTTGTCCCAAGAGTAACAAGACCCATTGCAGACAGGATTGATGGGATATGGTAGGCTTGGTTGTAATTTTCTTCTTGAAGCAAATGCTCTCTTGGTTATTTTCTTGTGCTAAAATATGTTTTGTTTATCCATCAGGGTGTCTGGTGAGCGCATGCTGATGAGGCAGCCTACTCTAAGGCTTGGAGTTGTTATCTATTGGTTTGTGCTGCATATATTACTTGCAACTACTATTGTTTGAGAGAAATACTGGTGCGTGCTGAAACTCTTTTCAGTTTTTACCTTTTCTCGTCCATGGCTTCATTTGAGAAATGTGGCCATCTTTCAAATTTTCATACCAACTATTGGAGTGGGCTGGTTTCCTATGCACATTTAGGGTGGGATCTAAAATAAATGGAAGGTGTGAAACGTTGGATCCTGACATCTTCTCACCCATTGGAGACTTAACAATTTTTTTTTCTGGATTGACTTCAGTATTAAGGGTACCTTTTAAAATAATGCTTAGAACCTATTGTTATATGCTTAGGTGTTCTAGTTGGCTGCTCAACTGTCATTCATGACTGAAAGCTTTATGTGATGTCAATAGAACTCCCTAGTTGATGGATTTAGAACCAAATGGACCCTTAAATGTCTATCATGGAGTAACTCATATTCTTTTGGAGAAACATTTTTATTCATTCAAAACATTGATGACAAGTGGCACATATTACTTCTATTCTAAATTATCAAATGCCACAGGCTTGCCCTTTGAAGGAAAAATCATTCTGATTCCTTAATGGAATGCAATTACATGATTCCCAGCGTTCTTTCTACACTAGAGAAAGTTCTAAAGGCTCGTAGATGAAATTGAGGCTGCCATGTGTATTATGATATGGGATGTGATAATTATTTGACTCCTCTTGGTATTTCTTATCCTGTAACCTTCATGCAGCATGTTAATTCCTCTTGTAGACTGCGCTATTGCTATGTGAACTTTGCCTCACTCATATTTTTCAGTCATTGGTGATTGTGGTTCTTGATTCCCTGGATGTCCCTCCCTCCCCCCCCCCCAACCTCGGCATTCTAGATTCTACAACACAGTACAGTGCACTGACTTGAGTGGGCTTGGACTTTTGAATCACATATCACAGGCATTATATCATGTAAGGGTGGATAATTTGTACATAATTGTCAATAGCAGTAGATTACTATTCCAAACCTTTAACTCTGGTTTGATGAGGAGCCACCCATGTTAAATTAGTATCGATCTCTTGTATAGTTTCTGGGCTAAATAATATGGTGTATGTACACGCACAGATACATTAATACATAATTTTGTGTAGGAAGATTGACCCTTTGTTTTCTGATATGCAGTTAGGCTTTTATTTGGACGAGATGATGAAAAGTTCATTTGAATCATCTGCAGACAAGAATTTTTGTTTCTTAGTTTAGACATGACGGGTGATTTACATTATTTTAGCCATACAGGCAGCTGTGATTTTCCTCATTTTTTGGTTGTATAAATCTCAGCTTGCCTTGGTTTGCTTCCAATAAAAGCGTGCATATACCATCGGCAAGCCCGCTTCAACCATATTCTTGTCAAAGTCGGAACAAAATCAAAATCCCACCAATTTGCCACATGCCCTGTACATTTCTTATAGGTTTCACTCTTTCCTATGCCTTTACTGTAGCTTCCGTGAAGGTTCTTGTTGGGGTAGCCATTTTAAAGAGTGCAAGATAAGTCGTGGCACTGTAATTCCACAATTTATTATGATTGGAATGATTCATTATGATATCAGTTCTTTGTTTTTTGTTATTTTTTCTGCTCTTTTCTTTCTGAAGAATTATCTGGATGACCGAGTTCGGCTGGACTGGTAAAAGGCACGGGAATGTCCTGCTCTGTTGTCCATTGAAAATTTTCCTTCGACAGATTGAATGTCAGCTGAGGCTTGATTTACCTCATAGGTATCTTGATAGCCAATCTGCATTGCTCTCTTATCAGGGTCTTATTGTGAAGTTGAATTTGGCGGAAGATATTCCGTAAACGTGAACTGGTCGATGGGTCACGAACTGTGGAAACTACTACCGTAGGAATGATCAAAGGTTTGAAAGTACATGGGTTGATGGTACCATCTGTATTCAGAGAGGATGATCCTTTTGATACAAGGCCGAGTTTGTCCAACCGTTTTGATGCATCCCACCACATTTGTGGTTGATAAATCACTGCCACTGTTCTTGACTTTTTCATGGTTCTTCGTGTTATCTCCATTTGATCTTTGAAATCCCCTAGAAAAATCAATTTTGACTTGAAAGGGGCAGTTTGGGTTTCTAACTTTTGTAAGAAGAATTATAGAATTGTCCCTTAGCTTTCAGAGAACTGTAAACACGCCTTGCTGTTTCATGATTTTTTTTTTTTTTATATAGCTTATGAATCTTCTAAATAAAATCCAAGCCGTTTATCTGATTTTGTTAGTATTTAAAAGAATTCATGAAAAATATAATATGAGTGAAATATGTATGGAGCCAAATAAATAGGTGTCTACAATGTCTTGTTGATAAATATATATATTTAGAATTTTTTATAATTTTTTCACGTCTTGTTACCATGTATTATAAAAAATCTAAAGCTTAATCATCCTATTATTATATTAATGAGAAGCAATTATATTCCCTAATTTTCTATAAATTTAATTTTATTTAGTTTAATTTAATATTGATTTTAAAATCTAATAAAAAAATTATAGGACCAATACATAGAAAATTGCTTGTAAGAGTAGAAGGTTAATATTATTATTTGAGAAAAAAGAAACCTTTAACTTACAAGTGTATTTAGAAATAATTTTACGCGTATGAACATCTGTGTACTAAAAATCAGCACTAATTCAACCAAAATGATTAAACCCTTTCAAATTTAAGACAACAATTTAAGATTTAGTGGCTCGAATAAAATTATTCAGTAGAATTAAACCTGCAAGTCATGTCAATTTCTTATTCTGGTGTAGGATTGATGCTAGCCCAGTGCAACTTGACCGCTGCAGGCAGTTCACCAGATTGTCTACTTGTCCTGAGGTTGGTCTGACTGATCTTGCGGTGCTGTTGATTATGGACAGCAAACACGTGAAGCAGTTAGTATAGATACACGGACTGCCGTGTGCCCAGCACCACCGCATTCTTTTATTAGGATCTCTCAAGAATCCAGATTTGAAGCTGTGGTATGCAAATTGCCACGTGGCATAGTTGTTGTATACATATCTTAACAAGAGAGTACCACAAGCAGTTTCTGTGAAATTTACGCAAAGCTCTTAGCTAAAGCCAGGCGTGGGAAGCTTTGGAGGAATGCAATTGGTAGGTGGCGGAGAGTGCGATGGGGGCATTGCTATTTCCAGGAGTACGGAAACGCCTTGAACTCGAGCAACCTGTGGGAGGCTGGCTAGATGTTCACATGCACGCCGAGTTGGAAAACCAGCGTGCTCCAGCATTTAGTGAGAGAATCTAATGTGATGATTCCATTCAAAATTTTAGGGAAGTTTTATATTTTAAACCCACCAGAGTAATTTAATAAAGTTCGATTCACTTAGTGCCACTTGTTTGAAAATAAATCCAGAGATATCATCCTAATTCAAGAGCAACAGTGCACTATTTGAAATTCTTTTCTTGCTTGTGGGACTCGTAAGTTTTTAATTAGATAAAAGTATTCCTCCGGTATGGATATTCTAATACTTGTATAACCCCATCCAAGTAAATTTTTTAAATATAATTTTATACATTTTCAAACGGTATGCTCCACGTAAGCCTTTGAATTAAAAAGTTTAAGTATTTTACTTAAATAGATTGCAATAAATATGATGACAGCGAAATTGAATTTAGTATTCCTAAAACAAAAGATATCTGACGAGAATTTCAAAGAAATGGTACCACCAGATTATTTTCCATAGATTCCATTCTTTCTTTCCGCATATGAGATTATTTTTCAGGCACTCACAAAGCTAGTCCTCAAACCCGGCTTAGAAGCAAGTCTGTGGCCTCATTCACCCGCATGTGGCGTTCACTGAAGAAATGTGGATCACATGAGCGAGCCAAATGCATAGAAAATCTACTTTAAGTGCTTAAAATAGCACAAGAGCGAAAAAATCAGCACCTTTTTTTTTTCTTCCTCATCACAGGTTGCTCTTCAACCACACATTTCAGCAGTGTGTGTGTGTGGCGTGGCTTGGTTCTAGCACTCCACAACCACCATGTGGAAACCCAACATCCCAAGCCACGTAACTCATCTACACATTCACGTGTCGGTATGTGTGGAAAAAAACCATGCCATGCAAGGGGAAGAAGATCAAGAAATCTAAATTCCAGAAATAGAAGATCTCTAGATTGCTCTGCAAGGATGTGATGGGAAACATGGACCACTGTTCTGGCATAGATGCAGAAATGGAGGGTAAAATCTGAATTTGGGTGGCTGGATTTTTTTGTTATTGGTTATTTATCAAGAGCTTTGGTGTGTTTTTACTTGCATATTTAAGGGCCTGCTTTTGGAATTTGATGAGATGGGGATTTGGATGGCTGGATTTTGTTGTTATTGATTACAAATTAAGAAGTTTGGTGTGCTTTTACTTGCATTGAAGGGTTTGCTTGGATGGTTATAACGGGTCTGTGTTGTACGTAAGAGGATCCAATGGAGAAAGACTAGAATAGAAAAATGAATGCAAGCCAAAAAGAGGGTGAAATTGGCTTTACGGAAAAATATGGGTCGTGATTGGAAATTTTTAAGAAATGATAAGAAGTAAAAATAAAAAATAAAAATTATGGGCATTAACGATAAAAGATATGGACAATGTTAGAAAAAAGAAGCAAATGCAATGGAATGTTTTTAATTTGCCGATCATCCTTAGCACTATCTATTTAATCTGTTTTCTTAAAATTATTTTATTCGAAATCTATGCATATCATGCCATCTTAAAATGTATAAAATTATATATAAAATATAAACATGTTCTTACGTTGATTCACCCAAATATCAAAATGCTATAGAAGTTTTAGCCTTCCCAATCCTGGAAATTCCCTTTTGGCCGATTGCATAAAACTAGTGGGCCCCTGGCCATTGGACGGATCTGATCAGCAGTCTTCTCAAACGGTAGCACGTGCGATTGTGTGTGCGTGGATCGACTCGACAGGTGCGAGGGTCAGGACAGCCAGCTCTACCTGGCGTCCTTTTAAACGACAGCCAATTGATTTGTTTCCTTCGACTTTAAAACACGGCCACAAATTCCCCTGGCCCATCCAATGACACGTGGGCCCCACGTAATATTTTTATAACATTGGATCATACACACCCACGAGTCCCACTCTCCAGCAATAAACACGTCTACTCACACCCTATGTCATTCATGCTCTAGCCCGGGATGCACACTCCCTCCATAGTTACTCTGGAGGGTGGTGGTCCTGGGTGCAACTCAGGTTCAAACTCGCGTTCCCTACTATAAAACTTCAACCTCCTAAACCTAATCCTATTGCTTCATGATGTCAAATATAAATCCACAAAATTTATCCACACAGTCTATATCATGAATCCAAACCAAAATGTTAATGCACATAAATCTAAAATAAGTAAATTCCAATTTAGTATGTGCATAATCAAGAGTATCAATCCTAATCTTAGTTTTGAAAATCAGGCTCGAATTGAGTTTTGGGTTAAAATTTAAGTCGATGAAAATCTAATGAAGGTCTAATTGATTAAAATGTTATGTTTTAAACTGTTTATTCATGTTTCAAATTAAATAAAAAAATGACACACCATTAAATTATTAAAATTGCCCATTTATATTTTAAACTAATAAAAAATAATATATTATTTAAAAAGTATTAAAGTTTGAAGAACTAAATTTCATTAAGTCTTTATCCTTGTATTAGACCAGTAGCCCTCTTTGCCTTATTTTATTTTGTAGTTAAATATAAACTTATAACCATATATATAAATATTAATATTCAATTATAATAAAAGCTTCAAGTATTTATGTTGAAATTGGGTTTGGGTTGATCCCAACTTGAGATGGGACAATTTTAAATTGATGTGGTTAAACCTGGGTTCCTCATGCTTAGGTTGGGAAAAGGTAAGTTTGAGTGATGGAAAAATTCGGGTTCCTAACCCGGCCCAAGTTGCACCTGTGGATGATAGGCAAGCAACCTAAAAGTAAACAAATCTGTGAATGGAACCAATACCGTTGATTAGTTAATTTGGATGGCCGACGATTGGGTGGACTCATGATATTGGGTTGACTTAATAAAGATGGTAGGCTTAAGAGTCTAGCGCCCACAATGCGCCGAGCGAATATTGCCACGTGTGTGCGATTTGCTAAATGCTCGAGTATCATATATTCATATCAAGCGCCACCGCCGGAGGATCAAATAATCAGGGCTTTCGAACATGTGGTGTGCAACGCACCGTACCCGCGAAAGTATCGAAGCTGTGGGCCCCATTGGCTATCGGTCGACGATTATAACACCAGATATTAATAGCCGAACTCTGTCATCCTTATCTTTGCGCGCCGGATAGTTTGAAAGCTCTACGTCTGTTTGTAGGCTTTATTATATAATCCATGATGTCGTAGTCGACCAACAAGTGGTGATTTCCGTTCATCCTCGGGTAACGGATATTCTAATAATTTTTTTGGGAAGAACACATTTCATGCATAAATCTACATTTAATACAGTTCAGATCTTTTGTGAAAAAATAGATAAGAAGGGTTTTAGCGAGGAGTTGCAGATTCGGTGGTGGTCTCTAGAGTACGGTGTGTTTCAATCCGGTCCACCAACGAACCTTAACCGCCAAAACGTCGCGGTTTTACGATCACACGTTTGGAGCCGGAGCATATTTGCCCACGTGTCGAGAAGCGAACGATGACGATGCGAGCGAAGGCTTATTGTGGACGTTGCGTGGGGAAGGTGGTGGCGGTAGACGAACCTGCCTCCATATCCGGCCGTGACACGTCGCAGTTGCTGGTTCGGCTGTAGATATGGCCACGTCACCGATAGCTGTCCGGTAGCTCGCCGCGTGAGGCTGGTTGCTTGGCGGAGGTAACAACAAAAGCACGTCTGCCATCTGGTGGCCATGCTTTTATTTTACACGGACGATTTTGCCCCTCGTTGTTTGTTTTCTCTTTTCGATTTGTGGAGAATTGTTTGAAATGGGGGCTTCTTAGTGCGAGCTTGACGGACGATTTCTTGTGCGTTGCGAGTCTGAGAAATTTTATCGATACGATTGAAAAAAAAAACACTTATGTTTAGTTAGTTACATGCATTTGAAGGATAACCGTTAACCATGACCACACCCCACAATAAATACGTGCAGTTGAAATTATTTGATTTGTTCTTAATGATTTCCACTAACTAGATAGCTTAACAAGATACTTCTAAAGAGATGGGCATAGGAAGGATTTTTTTTTTTGAGTTTGATATGAATTCGAGCTCTCTTCTAAGGTTTAGAAAACACTTTAACCTATTATTATCAAGGTCAAACTAAATTGGCCAATTAAACTAGTATCTAATGTATTATGTTTTAATTTTTTATTATTAATTTAATAAAATTATAAATTAATTAATATAATTTAGTGATAAAAATATACTAATTCATATTAAAATATATGATTGAATTTTTAAAATTATTTTTTAAATATATTAAACTAATCAAACCAAACATTGAACTAATTGAACTATGAACCAAATGCTTAAATGATTTAACCTACTATTTGGATTTAATATTATTGCTTTAACCTATTCTTAACTCAATTATATAAGCCAAGACAAGTTGTTTTTTAATCAATATGCATATTGAGATGTAATTCAGCATTTTAGATGAGAATTTCATCTCTTTAAGCTGTTCACCTTAGCAAGATCTTAACATCACCATTTCATCACATAAGCCATAGATCAAACCTATTCTTCTTTCTAATAGGCTTTTCACCACTAAAATTATAGCCATAAATCAAATAAATACAAAATTAATAATTTTTATAAAAATAAATGATTGAAAATAAATTTATTAAGATAAAAATATATGATATTTTTTTGTGCAATTGAAAGTTATTCTTTTTTAGCTTATTAAATCGGCTCGGAGGAGCATGAAGTGCAACCGAAGCAAACACGTCAAACTACACAAGCGAAATGAGGCGCCGCTGGCAGTTTCGTCATTTCAAGAAACGAACAGGGGCATATTCGTCACAAGGGCAAGCCCACCAGCAGACGTGGTCAACGAGTGCCACGTGTATATTTTTTGGAACTGCCATCGCACTCACCTCTCCGACCACCAGATCGCGGTCCCACCCTCTACCGCCAGATATTTTGCCAAGCCTGTGGCCCCACTTCATCATTCGCCCCTGCAAAAAACCAGAAAAAAGGAAAATTACGATCATTTTCATCAGTTCGAGGGAGACGAGGTTTGTGGCCAGGGAAGCTGCTCGCCACAAATCGACTTCCGGTTTTCAGAAACCGCTCCTAGTTTCCGCAAAACCACCTTCTCCGTTTTCTAGCTCTATTTAAAAGGCCCTTCGAACCCGCCAAACCCCAACATTCTCCGCTCTTCCCAGCGATCGCAACTTAGCCTCCGGTCGCCGGGAAAATTATCAAAGGTACGATATCCGACCCTTCTACAAGCGCTGCTAGGGCTTTTTAGGCTACCGTTTCCTCTTTCTAGGCCTAGGGTTTTGGGCTGGAGATGAAGCCTAGGGTTTGCGAGCTCTGCAAGGGAAAAGCCTCCCTCTACTGCGAGTCCGACGCGGCGTTCCTCTGCTTCGACTGCGATCGGACGGTGCACGAGGCGAATTTCCTCGTTGCGCGGCACGTGCGCCGGGCGGTATGCCGCCGCTGCGATAGATTCGATGGGGATGGTTTTTCCGGCGTCGGGTCACGTCCAATCCGGCCGATCTGCCGGGATTGCGCTGTGGAGGACGACGATTCGTGCTCGAGCCCTTCTTCCCCGTCGTCGGCCTGCATTTCCACGGCGGAATCGGTGACTCACTCGCCGCGGCATGATAAACTTGCCGCGAATCGAGCCGGAGTCCGGAGAATCGTCCGAACCGGATCTGAGTCGGAGATCTCGAGCGATGGATGCGTGAGCAGGAGGGAAAGCGCCGGCACCAGACATGCCTCGGCGAGGGAGATGAATCTGCACGCGCGCGCGGAGGGTATTCTGGTAATGTGGGGGAGGAGGATGGGGCTGAAAGACGTTCGCTGCTTGGCTCTCGCTCTGCATCTGTTTGGATTCTGCTTGAGAAAATTTACGATTCTGCCCTTCAGAGTCTGCCTCGCTTCTTCGCTTTGGTGGGCGGTGAAGGCCAGCCGTACACGTGGCGGCGGGTCGACGTGGCAGCTGAAGAGGCTGGAGGAATGCAGCGGTGTCCCGTCGAAGCTGATCCTGCGGGTGGAGTCGAAGCTCTCTCGAATGCTGAAGCTCAGAAGGTCTGATCGCGAAGAAAAGGAAGGGTGGGCCGAATGCTCGGATTGAGGCACGTGTGGAGGCGGGAAGGCTACGTGTCGCGTGTCGTCTCTGTTGCTGGTAGGTGATGATAGAATTTTTTTTAAAAAAGGACAGAAAGAAATAGAAAGTAGGAAAAGGGTGGAAATGTGGGTGTTTTTTCGGGTATTTATCTATGTAATCAGATTAACCTTTTGATTTGTGTTGTGGATATGGGAGGATTATTTTCACTTGGTGGTTGAATTTCTATGTTTTGAGATATTAACCGTGTCCTGAACAACGATCCAGTTAGAAAACATTTGATTCGGATTGCGTAAGGGAAGAAATGGTCTCTTTTGAGATACGATTATCTATCGATCTATTTAAGATTCAAAATCATCATCTTAATTGAAATTTCAAGCATGCCATAATGGTTGAAAATTTGCATTTTCTAAAGACTGATACTCTTAAGAATTTTTTCACCGTTAATCATATTTTTATCGTATTATTTTATAAAATGCTGCATCATTTGGTTCTCTTTCTTGATAGGCCAGTTGGAAGGATTTGCATTAGCAATGGGCAGCAAATTTCAAACAAAGCACCGTCAATTGTATTGAATTGGGTTAAAAAAAAAAAAAAGATTACAGTTTCGATTCGATTTATAAACCATTATAGTACTTAAATGTACTACTTGGTGAAAATTTTGATGGTAACATTTTGTCCCTTGGTCTGATTGGTTGATGAGAAAGAAATGAAAAGGAAATTTTCATTTTTCAAGTCTTATTACATGTGAAGTGAGATATTCTAATAATTTTATTGTTCCATTATTTAATTATAGTTTTTATCATATTATTAGCTATAATGCTAACCGCAAATTGCGCAAGGGTGCGGAAAGCAATGATGGGAAAAATCAGGCCAAAATAGGCCCACCACACTTGGGTGGCTAGCTTTTATGATGCGCCGTGCTGGAGATTCGGCGCAATGGGAAAGGAGCGGTTGCGGTGAATGTCACTCCTGCCGTCCCTTTTGCGGTGTGTGTGGCCCGAAGATTCGACGCATGCACGTTAGAAATTAGAATGAGATTCCGTTTTGCTGGAAGCGTCGCTTGCGGCTGGCGGATTTGGGATTTCCCAATACAGCCTGTCCAGTCCTGTCCGGTCCGGTCCTGTCCTCTCCTCCGCTGCCTCACGCGACATGTGACTGACAATCGTGCGTGCCCATCTCCACTGTTCAGTGGCAGTGATGATCAGATCAGAAGGCGGTTGCTGCATATTTTTTTTCTGCCTGAATAACCATTACACAAGCTGCATGCCAGCATGCGAGAGGGATGGACGGACGGCAGTGCACCACAACTTGTGGTGGCCTTGCGTTGCGTGTAAGCGATCGCCTCTCTGTCCTTGTGGTTATGGTTTAAAGTTGTAGTAAGCCATTAAGAAACTAAGAAATAGAAAGGGTATAAAAGAAGGGTTGAATAAAAAATGGAAATTACAATGGAAGGTATGATACTTACGATGGCATGATATATATATATGTATATATATATATATTCATATATTCTAACAAAATATTAAAGTTTACCAGTTTGATTTGAATTTTAGATTATTTAAACAGTCGAGCCAGATAAACATCATTCAGGAAAGCTAGTTCGTGCGTTTTGATGCTCAGTAGACCTTCGCCTCATATGTGGTATCTAGATCTCATAGCAGAACTGATAATTTGGAGAATTTGCCTTGATGAATGTTTTATGCATCTACTCTATTTCTAAGACTCCACACACACATATACATATACATATATATATATATATATATTCTTACCATGCAAAGATCATCTTGTATTCCATTGATTTCATTATATTTCAAATGTACTTTTTCGATACATTCTTTATCCAACGTACTCTTTATCCCAAGAAACCCGCCCAAATAATATACCCTGGACTACTTTTAAAGGTGCTTACACAAGAGTTTGCACCCACAAAAGGAAAACTATCCCTTTGTCCTCTGTGTTTGTATTTGGACATAGAGAGGAATGCAAATAGTGGCCCTCCTTAAATTGATATTGAGTACAGCTAATCATATTTCCTTTTAATTTCATTTTCTTTCTTGGGAGCAAAGAACAAAATCAATGAGTCATCAATGAACGAGAGCCATACAATCAAGCGATGGAAGATATGACTGCCTGTGACATCTATGATCTGTGTTGGTAAAATCAACCTGCCAGTTTACTTCTGACTTCAATTTCAAGCTCTTAGGAGATAATTACAAGCATTGCATGATCACATGTGCAGATCATGCAAATGGGAGGAAACATAAGATAAAATTTCAGCCAGGCAAGGACTTAAATATATAAATACTATGATATTTTTATTTACTATGATGACCGAGTGAACACATCATCCAATCGTAAAATTACAAGTGAAAATTCGACGTCCCGCCTTATAAGATTTTCATGTAGTCCTGTCTATTGAATATCCAATATTAAGAATGAGATATATTTGAGATATTAGCGATCCACACGATATAATAAGCGAATGAAATAATACCTATTTTTGGTAACACAAGTTGCACCCATCTATGCGTCTACGTCTATCTTTTTTCTTTTGTTATTTATTTCAGAATCAAGTGCTGTGGAGGGAAGCAATTCCGACGGTGCAGGGAAGCGAGAAAGGTGAATTCCGTGAAAGGTGGTCCAAAATTCGCCACATGGGATGCGATATAATGGGATGAAATTTGGCTGGCTTGCAAGTTCGAGCGTATCAAATATTGGAGGAAGCATGCGCCACGTGGCTATTCAAAATATAAAGCTACGCACCGGAATAAAGAGTGGTGGATGTTTCCTCGGGCCACCAGCCATGCCAGCCCTGGAATATTGAATGCGGAGTAGCCAGGTCATGCATAAAACGACATGAAAACCGAGTTCGAAGGAAGGTGGAAAACATAACCAGGTGGATGTATTTAGCTTTGCTGAAGAAACTAGGGGAATCTGGAACGCACTAAGATGTAGGATTGAAGAATGTCTAATCTTTAGAGATACCTCCTTGGAAAACTTCATTGGTCCTTATATAATTTTGTATCTTTTGCGTACGAACCAAGTTCAACTATAAATCCTAAGTATGCACACCTCATGGAGGGCCTATAAGCCACTAATTGTTTAAATTCTCTTAAAAAATTCTATTAGACTAAAGCATTAGTTCATGCATGGACTACTCCCGCCGCTCTCTCACGTTTTATCTATTTTGCAGGGTCTCCGGCTAGAATTTCTCCGAGGGCAATTTGAATGGGACGCAAACATTGACTCCCTTTGTGGGAATCATGCTCCTCGTGCATCGATCTGAGCAAGTATGGAGGCGGATTTGAACCTACGATCATTGAAACAGAAACTTTGAAATAAAAAATTCATCAGCATCCACTAGTTGTCGCCCGAAATTGAAGCTTGGGAATCCATACCTCAAAAGCAGAAACGCGGAGCTTCCCTCGATGCATTCAGAGGCCTTAACATAGTGGACATGGTATAATAATTGGTTATCATTAACAATGACCTCCTTAAAGATAGGTGGGATCCGCTTGGTAAGCTTCATCATGCTAATGTTAAATTAGAAGGGGCTAGGTATGTCTTAAAACCCTGTTGTGTGGCTTAGATTTGTTCTTTGAAATATATGGCTTAGATGCAATCATGAAAAGGGACAACATTCACAGTATTAGGATAAGCATTAAATTAGTTGACATCCAATTGGGATGTGAAATTGGCCAGGAGCAGATCATCGTTGATAATATTGTGGGACAGTAGAAAGTGTGAATAAGAAGAAACCATACTTTTATTAATTTGATTTATTTTGCCTTTAGCCGAAATTATACAATATTCGCTCTATCTATGATAGACATATGCTTCAAGGAATAGGTTGTTTTCAAGTTTGTCACAATTCTTCCACATCCGAAACAATGAAAAGAAAGGGTTCGCCACCAAAATTATTTCTCTACTTAAGGCCCACTTATTTTTGGATGAGACTAATTTATGAACACGGGGCTCAAAGACTCACCTAACCATTGCTTCTATCAGCATGGACACACCACTATGGACTCATTATTCTTATTATTATTTTCAAGGCTTGCTTTTTGAAATTAAGCATGCAATCGTTTATTTATCTATGAAAAATTAGCCAATCACCACTTTGTATAACATTGATTGATGGAAGTATTAAATTCTTTAAAGAAGTAAAATTATATAGGAAGATTAATGAATTATCAATCATCAATTCTATGATTTAGAGAGTCTGGTTTTCCTTTACAAGTGGATTTTCCCTTTCCAATAGACAAGAACCACAAGTGGATTTTCCCTTTCCAATAGACAAGAACCACAAGTGGTAATAGGCATAATTGAGCTTCTAGGTTGGCTTCACAAGATGGTAATCAAGTTGTGAATAGTGAACCTTGAGATAAGCAATAAATAACTTGAACTAGATTCTCCAATCTTGACTATCATCCAGAATGATCAAGATCTAAATTAAACTATAATTGCATGTCCCTAGACCTCACCCCATCCACTCATGACAAGCAAATTTCAGGCACTTTGTTCAAAGTTATGGAAGAATAGAGACTTCAACTTCATGTTAAAGAATGAATTTAGGATGATTTTTTTGGCAAGTTTAACAAGACTTAGAAAGTCGGTCCAATCCTAGCTAACTATCTTCAAGAAGAAATCATTTAACAAATTTAAGCCAAAGTACATGAGGGCTGGCGCATGTAGCCTGTGGATCCTAATGATTTATAATTGTGTTTTCTTCTAATGTGGCAAGGTCTCATACACAATCAAACTAATTGACAATTTGGTTCCACATGCTCATGTAGCCATGGATTTGGGGAATTCCACAATGCAAATGGGCCTAAAATGATGATTTTGCACCACGGTCGAAGTATAATGAGTGCAGCTTACTTAAAAGAGATACACTCTCTTTATGATCGTGATTAACACTAGGCTTAGATGTTGGACCAAAGTGTTACCATGAACCCCAACATAGAAGCATCCCCATGAGGACTAAAGTGGTCCCATGAGGCCTAACATGGAAGTGTCCCCATGAGGACCAAAGTAGTCTCATGAGGCCCAACACAAAAGTGGCCTCATGAGGCTTAACACGAAAAAAGATATACGAAGGAATTTTCAAAACCCAAACTTGTAATAGGAAGGGATCACGACGACCTAAAATTGAATAAAAAGACCATGAAAAAGGATTCTTTGGAAAAGATTAGAGCTACTCATGAATATAAGAATGTTTACAAATGTTAAAAAAATACAAAAGCATTATAGAAAATATTATAAATCAAAATTCAAAAAGAATTTTTATTTCTCTTTCTTTTATCTTTTGCATTATTACAATGATATTACACGTCCCCATCAAATTTCCTAGAAAAAATATCACTAATATTTGCATTGGGGAAGACCAAGGAAGGAATATCTTGGTATTTGGGTTTCACTATTAGCTACTCCAACTGCTTGAGACAAACATGCCTTAGTATAGAAGCATGCTTTGCCTTTAACCAAACAATCTCTTTGTGAAGAAGATTGCTCTTGACTTCTACAACCTTCTCATTATCTTCCATTCCTCTCAGGTTCTCTTGCTCCAATGGACTTTGGCTTCCACCCAAAGGACGTGGGATGGTGGGGTTTTATACTCCCAACTTTCATAAGCACCGAATGTCTCTATGATAATTCTTTTACCACTGGAGGCATTGCATGGGAAAATGAATGCAACCAAATTGGCTCAGATCCCATTCTTAGACCCTAAGGCCTACCCATCTTCGATAGCCTCTTTTCGCTAAGCCATGGCTTAGCCTATTGCACCCTCTCATTTGTCGCTAGTGGCCTAGCTGCAACTCAACTCATGGCTTTCAACCTTGGCTCTATTCTCATCATTGATGCATGGGCGAAGTAAAACTGCTTTAGCTCTGCTTCAATAACTTGGAACACCAGTGCTAGATGAATCTTCCCTTCATTGCTCTTCTAATGATAGAGCCCCATCATTACTTTTTACATGATTGGCCCACCTTTGGAATCAACTTCCACTCCCAAGATATAGGACACTCTACACCTCAAACCTTTTGACTCGCGAGTAAGCTCCATCAGAGTTGCTGATCTAAAGCAGAATGCCTCAAATTTGTCCGGTGTCTTGATTGATAACTTATTTTTGAGCTATAGAAAATTGTAGGATCCATCAGCAAGTGTAGATCTCCAATCTCCATTAGAAGCTTCCAAATTCGCTTAAATAGCTAGCAATCACTCACTACCTTCTCATACTTGTTCCTATCCATTCGATAGTTGATTCGCTGCAATAGAGCAAGTGTCGCAAAGCTCCATGACTCAAATACTTGATGGACAGTGAAGAGGATCCCAATTTCATAATTATTTGCACATGAGTTTGTAGGCTTAAGGAAGCACCATTAGGGTGCCGCTCTCAATAACATCATGGGGTGCATATTTGAAAAGCACTACAACATAGTGCGAGAAAGCAAGGAGATAGTGGAGCTGAAGGAGATGATAAGAAAAGGTTTTGAGCTACTAAAAGCTTTCAATTGGTCTAATTACCTTCTACGATTGAGTTACATCTACAACTCCTATCATATGGACATAGTGGAAGCACCAATTATTAGGTAGCGTTGGGTACAACGTGAAAGCATCTGATAATCGGGCATACCAAGCAATATAAAGTAATAACTAAATGAAAGTGTTAGTTAATTGGAATCATTACGTCATTCAAATAGAAGCGTTGCATCATCCAAATAAGAGGCATATTAAAAACAATGGAAGTAGGTCCCTATGAAAGCTTTATATAGAAATTTAGCCATGTCAGATTAAATATTATAGTTAGTAAATTAACCATGTCATACTCCAACCTTGATAGGGGATTTGTTCCGACCCTAACACGACTTTGCACAATTTCATTTAGAACCGTGACTGCTCTAAAAGAGACTATTAAGAGGACTAAAGGATGCCTAATCCTTAAGAATACCTTGTTAGTAAGGAAATTTCATTGTCAAGGTATATAATACCGTATCTCTTGCATACTCAGCCAAGCTTAGCTATAAAACCTAAGAAGATTAGAAGTAATGACTTATTTTTTATTGAATAAAGATGGGGTATATATGCAAGTATAGGATGAGATCGGGTTGATTTTCCAATCTTAATTAATATGCATGATATATTCTAACTCTAGCTAATTACCGAATCTATGGGATTTGATATCATTTCAAATTATTTACGAAACCAAAATAGGAAACTAGATAATTACAGAGATACAAAAATATTTATCTAATATGCAAATGGAGCTCTTGTGGAGAGTCTAATCTAGGTCTTCAAAAGTTGAAAGCATGTGCACAGAAGAGGCTTGGTCAAGACATCGGCTAATTGATCTTCTGAGGACACATGGGTGATATGTAAAGCTCCACTTTATAC
>JAYJMB010000007.1:213625-234017 GCA_036873735.1 Pouteria campechiana
GGTCATGACGTTCCGTTCGCATTTTATTTCTTCCTCATTATTTACTATGCCTGATCTGATTTCTTGAGCGCGTCCTCTACGACCCGCGCTCGAAACAAAGGTGGAGTTAGATTCAATTTGTGATCAATTAAGGCCGACCACAAATGTACAAAACTATGGTTTAGGCGAGAAGATTATAACTCAGCAATGGATTGCAAATAAGGTTAATGAGAGATTGCGATATAATGAAAAGTATAGTCCTAGACAATTGATGAATGAGATTATGCGATATATTGGTATATGCATTCATTATAAAAAGGTTTGGAGAATTAAATATTTGACATTAGATAAAGTATTTGGATCATGTGAGGAATCTTTTGGAAGAGTCCCTTCCTTCTTTACCACTTTGAAGAGAACCAACCCAAGTAGCATCATCGAGTATGAATTATTTCCTTATATAATATTTTGGTTGTTGTTTATTTGTCTAAGAGCATGTGTGAAGAGATATTACTAAGGTTATCGTCCACTGATTTTCCTGGATGGATGTCATTTGAAAAGTAAGTATAAATGAGTATTATTATCTGATGTGACTTTTGATGAAAATAATGATATTGTCACTATAAGAGTTGCTATAGTAGAGAGTGAATGCACCGAATCATGAGAGTGATTTTTGACTTGCTTGGGCAGAGTAATTAGAGATGGTAACCATTGCTTTATATTCGATAGACAAAAAGGACTTCTAACAACTATAAGTCTTATATTTAGATTCTCAGCACATCATTATTATATGCAACATTTATATGCTAACTTAAAGACCTATAACTTTGGAAAGAGCAAAGCAGTTAGGGATAGTCTTTTTGGAATCTGCTCGGGCATACACAAGATATAATTTTGGAGAATATATGCAACAGTTACAACTCACATCTGCTGAAGCATATCAATAGGTGTGTAGGGAAGCTCCTGAACATTGGTCACGAGCATTCTTTATGGACAGTCTTCCTTGCAATAGTGTTAAGAATAATGTTGTTGAGTTATGGAATAGCTTTTTGTGAGATCTTTACCATTGGCCAATGTGTGATCTTTTAGATGACATTAGCATAAAGATAATGAAAATATTTTGAGGGACATAAAAAAATTAGTATTTCTTGAAAGTTGAAAGTTGTATTAAGAGCTGAGAAAATTATCAATAAGAACAAACAATGTGCAACGTGTGCCATCATTAAGCATTCTGATGTGAATGAGTATGAGGTAGACACAAATGATGGGAAACATAGTCTACATCTCCAAAACAAAACGTGCTCATGTAGATAGTGGTAGATCGATGGTATGCCATGCTAACATGCATATGTGGTTTTTCTAAAAATAGTAGAGTTGATCCCTTCAATTTCTATATAGAATATTTTTTTTGTTTGAAGTATCGTATTACATACGAGGGTATCATCCATTTAATGCCTAATGTGTGATTTGGTGATATAGTTCCTGATTGTGCAAGTATTCTCCTACCACAAGTTAAGCGTAGAGTAGGCCGTCCCTAGGTTAACCAAAGATCAGTCTCAATCTCACACTGTGCGGTGTACTAACTGTAAGACTTTTGGATACAATAAAAGGAGTTGTAAGAATCCAACCGCAAGAGATACTGTATCTAGCTCTGCTTGTTAAATAGAAAGTAGATAAAAGATTTTTATTATACGAGGACAAAGATGAGGACCTAAGAGGTGAGAATATGAAGGACTCCGTGGAATTCATAGGAGCATTAGTGGATCATCTAGAGGTCTGGAGCAACTAGAGGTCTTCCTGAAGTATTAGATTACATTAGTTTGAAAGATTTAGTTGAGTTTCCTGAGTTGTATTGGACAGTTGTAATATGTTGAATTGGAACATGATATGTTCAATTTTTAAATATTTAGATTTTTTTTGAACAAATGTATTACATTTGCCGTCAAAGCATCTAATATGTTGGATGATTTATGTTAGCTTTAATATTTTGAATTTATTTACTTCTTCACAGATAATACTATAATGAATACAAAATAAGAAAAGTAATATACTATATTTGAAGCTTTCTAAAACATTGAAAGCTATTTGTTATAGTTTTTGCCATCAAGGGTGGCAACACACAAAATCTATGGTATGAATTACTTTCCACATTGAAGTCCATAGGTGATACATCAGGGTGCGTGAGGATATCATTTTCACTCAAGCCAAAATCCTCAAGCGCCTCGTGGCATCGGTTGCCAGCATTTAGCAAGAAGCGCTTGGGGATATATTTTCTATGTTATAGCCAAAATGGTAAGGCACCTCCAGAAATCTACTTCAGTTAAGCTAATAATCTGAGGCGCCTCTTGGAACCCCTGTAGTACTAATACGAATGCTTCTTGGCTCAAAAGATGTTGGAGATATTGTAGCCCTTGATAATGAAGCTCCTCCCCTTGTTCTATCATTTTTAACTCTACCTCCCTCTCTTTTAGTCCATTTGTCTCCATGGGAGGCCTGAAAATAACAATCTTAGGAGACATTGAAGAGCCCTGCGATTTTGAGAGGGAAAGGAAATGAAGTTTTTGAATTTGGAGTGGAAGGCAAATGAAGTTGATTTTTAAGACACCTGAGAAAAGGGTTTCAAATAAGGCACAAATGGACGATCGCATGCTTTTGTACCCTCGAATCGTTAGGCAGCTCAAGCTAAGGCGCCTGAGGTTATTGGCTAAACAACTATTGTACAAAAGATATTGTATTAGGCGACTTGTAAAATTGGTTGCTGCCATTCAACCCATCATATTTCCCTGGATGCTCGTAGAGGATTGCACAAGGCGCCTTGTAATATCAGCTCCATTGCAAAAGATATATGCCCAGGCGGCTCATGATATCGGCTTCTGGCATTCAACCCTATATATTCTGTTGGAAGCTCGTAACTGATTTCACATGGCGCCTTAGGATATCAATTGTGATGAAGTCGATTCTTTGAGGCGCCTGACAATATCAGTTACATTGCAAAGATAAATCCTAGGCAGCTTGTAATGTCGACTTTTGACATGAAGTGATAAATATGTGAAATGCATGATATCACGAGGCACCTTGGGATATCACAGAAGCATGCTAGTATGTTTCTTGGGATTTTATTTCTTATTGCTTAAGATGTCAAAATTATTTTTATTTTATTTCGGCATTAGATAAAAGTATTGTGAAATGTATAGGAATTAAAAAATTACTTAAAAAAAGTATTGCTAGTAGTCATTCATCTCTCTATGAGAAAAGATTTCATAAGTGTTAAGAAGTTCTATGGTTTTGCACAAAACACTTGTCTTACCAAATCCCTCTTTGCAAACTCAACCAAATAACATCATATAATAGCATTAAGTAGATGGACCATCTACATGTTGTTTTATATGTTGAGAATATGGTAGACCCCATGATAATATAATTTCAACCCAATTAAGATCCACAGTCTACACTCCAATCAAAGTCATTGACTGAGAAAAAATTACATCCAGCAGATTGAATAACTTCAAATTTTTTACATTAATCCATAAATTTAACCAACATATCTCATAATTCAAACAAAACACAACTTAGTATAAGAGTGTTGAAGAAGAAAATTATCCTAAGACAGGTTCAATTTCTTCATTTCATCTAACATCTTTAATAACATAGCCTCTTTCTTCATTAGTTCTATCTCTCTGTTCGAAAGCTCTAGCTTCTTCTTCAACATTGACACTTCATTGCAAGCCGTACATGCATGTCCACTTGAACCTGCTATTGTGCCTCTCCCTTCAATAAGAATCTTATGGTTGTCTTCACTTGAACTTCCTATTTCATCATTTTCCACATATGCGTGCAGAGTAAAATACATATTACACAAAGTAAAGAACCTGCAATAATACTTGCCTTGCAAATTATTTTAACTTTGTTAGTTTTGTTAGTTTCATTAAAAATATATATGAAAAAAGTTATTCTTTAGTAAAATCAATTTGAGCCTTACCAAAATAGGAAAATGGTAAAACCATCGCTAAGGATTCTTTTGGGTGTATTATTGCAACATCAAACAGAGTCTTCACCACATTGACATGTAATTGGTGGATAATAAGGTGTGGATCTTGCTGACATATTTCCATTTTATACTTTTTTGAAATAATAATTATTCAGTCAAAAATACAAAATCGCATTAGAAAATGCAAATTTTCTTACTAGGAAATGAGGAGAATGACGAAGGGAGGAGCAATGTCGAATGTTTGCCATCGGGAGGAAGTGGAGCCGTTCTTCGGGAGAAGTGCATGG
This sequence comes from Pouteria campechiana, assembly GCA_036873735.1. Lineage (NCBI taxonomy): Eukaryota > Viridiplantae > Streptophyta > Magnoliopsida > Ericales > Sapotaceae > Pouteria > Pouteria campechiana. Next base: position 217,877 of record JAYJMB010000007.1, read on the forward strand.
CAGGGAGAAGATGAGGGAGCCACATGTTGAAGATGAGGGGGACGCAATGGGGAGAAGAGGGGAGGACAGAGTCATTCACTGGGAAAGAGCTGCAGGTTGAAGACAAGGAGAGGAGTAGAGGTGAGAGTCATTCTTCATCGGGGAAGGGAGTTGCAGGGGGGGGGGGGGTGGAGAACGAGGGAGAAGAGAGAGGCGAGTTAGAGATTTAGGCTGGGGGTTCTTGGCCACATGCAAAACTGTGGAGGGGTAGAAAAGTTAGCTTTCTGGCTCCGACTACTGGACGGGGATAGTCGGGACGGATTGGAAACGAAAGCTGGGAAATGAGAATGGATTTGGAATTAACGGTAAAAGATAGAGACTAATATGGAAATTTCCCTCCTTGACCACATTTACAAGTAATTAGTAAATAATAAGGTATGGAATTTGTTGACATATCTCTATTTTATACATTTTTAGAAATAATTTATTCAATCAAAAGTACACTCAAGCACAACACAAAATTGCATATGGTGTTTTGAGATGCGAATTTCCTTACCAGGAAATGGGGACAACAATGAAGGGAAGAGGAATCGTTAGTGTCTGCGGGGAAGACAGGTGGAGCAATGTGGGTCATCTACTAGGAGAAGGGAGCTGTTTGCCTAGATGAGGGAGAAGAGTGGAGAGATGGGTTAAAGACTTGGTTAGCCATATGCACAAATCATGTGGAGGGGTAAAAATGTTACAGATTTGGCTCTAGCCGCCAGATGGGGGGCACTGGGGATGGATTAGGAACAAAACCTCGCATATGAGGATAAATTTGGGATAAATTAAAAAATAGGACAGATTTAAAATTAGTTGGAATTCGGGGTAAAGGTTGAGGACCAGTAGAGGTTTCCCAACAAAAGAGAAAAAAGAGAAAAGAGTAGAAAACTTTCTAACCAAATTTGTTTATATTGAATTCAAATCCAAAGGGCCACTACACATGGAAAACAGGACTGAAATTTCTTAAAGTTTCGATTGGCAAGCACGAATGTGCTAGCACAGCGCTACAGCGGAGATGGAAGCCATCTATCAAAAGGCAGGCAAATTACGCATGACACTCCTCTTTCAAAGCCGGAACCAACTAAACCCAAATGAGAAAAAAAGGAACGCAATGCGATTTCAGTAATGTGACACAGGTGATATAATCACTTGATTTGATACGTCTAAATTTTACATTAAATAATTTAAATCATACGTGTAAAAAGGGTCATGATCCATGATGCATCCGAGTAGAAAAAGTAGATAATATACTAAACGTTTATACTGATATAATTTCATGCACTTTACCATTTAAAAATGTTCCCAAAACATCATATAATTTTTTAAAAATTGTGGCTTGGATTAATTTAAAAATAACAAAATAAATAAATATTATCGTTTAATGGTTATGATTAAATCATTTGGTTAAAACAATAATTATTAGTTTTAAACTTAATATAAGCCATAGAAATTTGTAAAATATCATTTTAAATTATTTATGATGACTTGATAACAATTAAATACTTAAATTATTATCAAAATAAAATTTTCAATATGATATATATTTTTCCGTCCAAATACATAGTAATATTTTTTGGTCATATGATTTAAATTACTTAATAAAATCATCAGATAAAGCGAATATATCATCCGTGTCCCACTGCTGAAATCGCATCGGACGGCTTCCTATCATTTGGGACTTCCAAAGTAAACTAGGCCGTGCAACCTTGGAAGCCTATGGGGCTTGCTATGATGTGGATGTCTCATCCAACCCAATTGCAAGATTGCATACGAGATGGATGTAGTGACAGATTTCATGGTAGACAATTTTTTCTTAAAAAAAAAAACTATAAATTGATGGCTAATTAAAATAAAGGGAAGAAAAGATAAGAAAAAATTGGAATGAAAAGAAATGATGCCAATAAAAAAGAAAGTGATCTAAGTTGTAAAATATATAAAGACATAACAACTAACCTTTTTTGTTGAAAAATGTGACTAGCTAACCCTTTTTGTTTAAAAAATGTGATTTAATAATGAGAAATATGGGCAATGATGTGAAAAAAAAAGGTTATCAAGCACAAGTGAATTATATATCAAACAAAACAAAGTGGAAAAGGCAATTTAACTTATTGCGACAATAATGCTCACATTCTCACTTATTTTACATGGAAGACCAACTCAAGGTCGATGACGTTGGATCAGAATCATACAGGTTTAAAGAAAAGCAACAGGAAAGTCATTCAGAAAGGGAAGTCCCACAACGCAACCAGCAAGATGAATGCGAACACTAAAAGTTGGAAAAATCACTTGGATTTGGTAATCGACTCATTTTATCATTACGCATAAGACTTCCATCCTTGTTAGTGTAACCTGTGGTCTAATAAGAAAATAGATATCATCTTTTAGTCCAGGAAATGTTAACAATGCACACTATCTGTTCAAAAGCATCGACCTCGCATTCGTTCAATACAAGTGGATCTGTGATGTGGGGTCAACAAGACCCATGATCTAAAAGATGAATAACATCCATGTAATCATGGATGGGGTGACTTGCATGTCTGGTCCATCAAACTTCTCTGGAGTTCTTGAAAATCAGGCGAAGAATCTCTGTAAGACGGAGGCCTCTGGTAAATCACAGAGGCAGCTCGGATGAGAATCCCAGCTGTCAAACCCCAGATGAGGAACTTCCCCTGATCACATTCGAAGTCGAAGAGATGAAGAAAATACTTGCAACCCATCCATTCCTTCTCTTCTGTTCTATGATTCTCTTCCTACAAAATGGAAAATATTCAGCGAAGAACCCAGATGCATGACACCCAAGATTGAAAAAGTAAAGATATCTTCTGAAGAAGTGATCATTAGTGGGACATCTACGACATCACTACTATATATGGGATTGGTCCTGGCTTTTTTCCATGTAAATATTGTAGTTGCCTGAACAGCAGCCATGGGTTATCAGGCGGTGCAAGTGGGCAGGTTCCAAAACATTGTAGATTTCCTCGCCACTTAAACTGTTAATAACAATTGCAGATTGATTAACCAAAAATGAGGTTGTATCACAGACATGATGCAGACTTTTTGCCAGCCCACAGATTGCATGCTTTGGCTATCAGCGGCGAACTCACAGTTCAAAACGTAGGTTAATTAACTCATTAATCAGGGCAGAATAAGAGATGATGGAGTCATAATGGCGTTACTAAGGTACCATATGAAGGCATTTGAATGAAAGCATAGCGAATCGCTTTTTTCTTAACAGGATGATCGGTGGCGTGTAACGTTGGACCCATGTTTGATGCAAAAATGTTAAAAAAAAAAAAAAAAAAACAAAGAAATGTAAAAAATGTGTAAAAAAAAAGAAGACAATGGTGTCCCCATTATAAGAATAATGTACCATTATAAGAATCATGTAAGCTGTAAAGTGAATGAAGACAAAATAATTAGACTTTTGATAGAAAAAAGATAAATAATGGTATAAAAAAAGTAAGATAATTATAAGTGGTGAAAGAAAGAAAGAAGTCTTTTACATCCCTTGTGCTGCAAATCAAACACGCCCTTTAAGGAGCAAAGTTTGCATTTGACTATGCAGAGAATGAAATCAATGATATGACTATACAAGAGTTAAAACATTTTTATAAAAAATTGATGTGATAACAATTGCAAGCATTATGCAGTAAATGATTGTCAGTATATTGTCTTGTATGGCATCATTACGTAGTCAATCCAAGAAAGAACTGCCTCATCTAATTAATCCCATGACTCATCAGACATAAGGTAGCAAATGGTTTTTATTTTTTCCTGCAATGGCTAAAAGACTAATGATCTACCTTAAGGAAGATTTCCAACGGAACATCGAAGACAGCAATTACTTCAGCTGGGTTGAGAAGAGGCTTGAAGGCTGTACGGTCAGCCAGTGTGCCGACCACTGGGGTAACCTTTAAAAGGTGCTGGTTGAAAGTTAAACAGGCCTTCGTTAGTATTCTTCTTTCCTCTGAAAGCGTCTCATGCACTAATGTATTATTCCATATGGCATATGTTTCAAAAATCTCCTCGAACATCAATTCACAGAATATTAGAATCCGATTGTGGTCCATGCAGAGTATTTGGAACAAAAGCTGGCGAACAAAGCCAAAAAGCTGACAGCACTGCAGCCCGTTAGAAAAGATGGTAAAAAAATGGCTGACCTTCGAAATAAAAGGTTCAAGCAACGCGACTACGTGAACTAACATAGGATCCAGTCCAATCTCTTCCATGGCTTCTCTTAATGCAGTTGCAATGTCATCTGGATCGCCTTCCTCCATCTTCCCACCTGGCAGTGCAACCTCCCCTGCAAATATGGTTGACATGATTAAACTCCACCGTCCGGAGAAACCCAAAAATATTTATGTCAATCTGCTAAGCAATTACGTCCTAAATATACATTCTCGCCTTGTCGTTGGGATGGTATAAATTGTGGCCGTGATTGTTTTGGTAGTGTGTTAAAAAAAATTCCTGAAACTTACGATGATTCACATCAAACAAATTTCAGAACTTATGACAACATGAAAACTCACGAAGGGTCCCACTACGAGTGGTCTCATAGACATACACCTGTTAGAACTTGAAAGTCAATGGGGCTGTTTAGACTGGGGATTTATAATGTTTATGCAGGGAATGGAATAAAACGATGTCAGTAAGAGAAATGATAAAATAATAAATAAAACAAAATGCTTAGATATTTTGCCAAGAAGGCAGAGATAAATGGCAAAGTATATTTAATTATAGGAAATATATGATTGACCAAAGTAGATTAATGTTTTATCCATTAAAGAGAGGAAGAAAAACTTCTTTTCTTCCCCTCAAAGCACTCCTGCAACGCCATAATGAAATGATGAATAAACAAATGCACAGACCTGGATGGGTGGACAAGCAGTAGGACCGCTTGGTGAGGATGACGCGAAGCTCTCCTTGATCATCTTCAAATAAGCAAATGAGAACAGCGGCCCGCCTTTCCCTTGCTAGGTCATCATCAGTAAAAGATGCATCGATGCTCTGATGGGAGTTCATCTGCCCATCGGCCTCTCCTTCCTTTTCTTCGGCCAATGGATGGGCAATTGGTTTGTACAACCGAAGCTGCTCCGCTACCAGTTGGAGAGAAGAGTTGCCAGGGCCGACATGTGTGCACTCGCCATCCATGCACGTAGAAGAAACAATCTCACCCATGCGTGTAGAAATGTCGACCATTTGAACTCTGATTTAAGCGTTTGTGTAGGTAACTTGGGATTCAGATCAGCTGTGCTCCCTCACGGGTTGCCGAATATCCTAGCCCACAAGGATCGATGGAGAGGCGGATCCTGGCTCTCTAATGAAAATGCACGTGCAATCCAGGCCAAAAGTACTTGTCCAATCTAATTTCCTATGTCTCTGTCTACAACCACAAGTTGTCAAAGCGATGTGAGTGATAGCTGTGGGTCATCGTTGATAGGGAATAATCTCTGGAATATGGTAATCTGATCTTTATTCCTCTGAACACCATGTTGGGGTGGAGGAATATGATCTCATAATCGCCCATGATAATGACTGGTCTTGGATAAGTTATTATCCTGCTTGCGCGATGTTCTACTCCGGCTAGAGCCTCTAAACTGTAATATATCATTGATGGATTAACATCACCGGATTAACACTCGAGTCACTTGACGTACTAACTAGGTCTATTGCCTCTTAAACGTCAAGTCTCTGGCATTTGATGATGTCATATCCAGCACTATATTATGGGTTAGAACTGTAAAAAATAATTAAATAAAATGAAAACGTGAAAATTATCAAATTCACCCTCAAGCTTCTGACAAACTCAAACACCTCTTAAATTCTCTCTTTTTATGGATATCTTCCTCACGTTTGTTAACTATCTTAAACACTGTCAGGTAAGGGTGCAAATCGGGTCTCTTCATACAAGGTCAAGGTTATCCCAAACCTAACCATACTTTCTTTCTTCCTTGCGGAGAAAGATGGGTGCAGCAGCAGCAATTATAGAATGAGATAGGGTATTTAGGAGATAATGAGAGATTATTTTTTTAATATTTTTTAATATTGTGGGTCCGGCCCTTTTTTCCCTTATTGACCAAACCTAACTAGCTTAACCAAAATAATTATCAACATTCGGTGCCAAATAGGGTTGGGTCACTCTTGGGTTTGGATTGACCCGCACTAATTTGCACCCTTATCATCAATAGTCAAAAAGATGGTTTATCTAGAAGGAATATTTTTCGAAAATCAATTTTGCAAAATTAATTTCAAAATTTCCAGTAGAAACACCAAGTAATACCAAGAAAACATTATAGAATCGAAGAAGGAAATTCGAATATTGAAAATATTAGAAAACACCTTTTAAGGAAAGCCAAACGGGGCCGGAGTGAATGTATAAAGTAGAAGAACGAGGCCAGTATGTAAAAAATAAAAAAGATAGAAGAAAAGAGGCCTAAACAGACGCGGAACGAGCGCCGAGGAAGAGAAGGTTGGGCGTAGAAGATAAGGTTGATGCGCATGACATTAGGTGGACATAGGTTACAGAGAATGATGCTCAAGCTTAATCCAATGCACAACGCGCACCAAGAGAGGCTAATATAATAATTGTAATATTTAGTGTGTAGGTTATACTGTTCAACAGTTGGACATTCAGAGACGTAGATTAAACTCCGCCTGAAAAGGTGTAGCCCAAAGGAAGTGCAAGTTGTCCACTAAGTCCATATTCCAACTTTATATGAAAAATTTAGTACTTTAACATCTTGCATGGATAGTCTGTCCTTCGAACATTGGTTCGTCTCCACACTATCAAGGCACTTGATTGACCGTCGAGTCTCGAAACTGGAGCTTCAGGTTAAAGAATTTGATCGAAACACGCATCGGTGTTACCACCGTGCTGCCTGGTAAGTCGCCCCCCTCCAGTTATTCCACAAACGTGAGAAATATAGTGTCAATGACACACCAGGGTGTCCGACTGCCTATCTGAAATTCGATTTATCCATTATTCAAAAATGGAGTCTTGATTCCTTCGTTTCTGACGTGAGTCATCACCATTCGCTGGAGTGAGAATGACGATCTGGTAAATCTAGATTGAAGCTTGTAAAAAGCGCCATCTGGGCAGCAGTAATGCGCAAGGAATCCAAGGCACCCAGTTGGCTCAATGCTTTCTTCAAAATCACATTCCTCCTCGAGGAAAGAATCCGCTTGACCATGCTGTTACTCGGGCGAGCGTTCATTCGTAAGCATCGAGCCCCACAGGCTTGATGAGGGCATGACTAGCACAGCAGCACTAGTCTTGCTAACAACCACAGGGAACCTCGTAGGCCAAAAATCTCTTACATATGTTTAAAATACAAGGCTTGCGTGGGGAAGAGTGGAAGAAGCATTTGACATCTGAACAAATTAACCATCATTCGCTAAGATTAAAATATCTATACACTTAGTAGTCAACGAGCAAAGCATGCCAATGCATCCACTACTGCTAAATGAGTGGGATGCCCGAATATCTTAAAGATGTGGAAGTGAAATCTACCGATGATGTGAAAGCACCAAAATACAACATTCGTCCCTACTTGCTTGCTTGCCAAATTACATATGCAGTTGGCCGCAACATTTCGATAGAAGCAAACCTAGAAAAATCTTTTTCATGGAGGCCTGTATGAAAACTTAGCCGATAATGTCAATGACTTTCCAGAAGATGAAGGAAAACAAATATAAATAAACATGGCTGCAAATGAACAAATTTCTGCAAAACATAATTCTTTTTATATATAGAACAAGCCTCTTTCGTTGAAACAATTAGCACTAGGGTGCAGGGACAAATAATGCCCAATAATAACTCCACGCATTCCAATACATCCATGAGGGAGTCAATCAAATATCATTTAGCATGATTAAAAGTGCCAACGGGCATGCTGCTGTACAAAACTTTCAGTCGATAGCTGTTCGTTTGGATGTATGGGTGGTCAGACGACAAGGCTGCAACCAGCAACAACTCCTGCTCGATTGAAACCCCCCAATCCACAACTTTTCTCCATCTGTGTATTTCATCTATAGCAGCAACTGATGCCCATTTCCTTTATACATGCCAGGGCTTGAAATTCACCCCTTGAATCATACATGTGATGCTCCCTCCTTCAAATGGCTATTTTTTTTCTCTCTCTCAAACAATGGAAAACTCCAAGAAGAGCACGAACTGGGGCTATCCTTTTTCAGCTCTGGCTGCTGCGACCCGTGAAAGCACAAACCAGTTTGCCATCTGCATCTCCAACCGTCTAATATATTCACCACTTAAACGTTAATGAGAGGGGCAAACGTCCACAAAAAGGGCAATCTCTCAAGCACAAGTGCAGAGAGCAACACGCGTCAGCACAACCAAGATGCTGGATGCAAAGAATATAACCCATTACCCGGTCAGGTCCCATTCAGCTCAGCCGTTGTAATGGAGTTTCTGGTTTTGTGAGCTCTGGCCAGGCTGTTGCTGTTGTGGAGGAGGTGGTGCTGGAGCCTGCAGGTTCAGTGGCTGTGTGTTATACTGTGTAAAGGGCTGTGAGTAGAGGGGATTCATAAGGCTCTGCAGAGGACAAAAACACAGATCAAAATAAGTTTTTAAAAGGTAGACAAAAGTCCAGAGAAATGTTGTACTTAATTGAAACCTGTGAATGAAGAGGGTTTGGTCCAGCAACACCAAAGTGGGTCTGTGAAGAATCATCATGTGATGGGTCATTGAAACCCGCTTGGGTGAAAAGACCCTGTGAGCCATGAGGCATATAATCCTGTGCAGAAGGCAAACAACATTTGAAGTGTTATTTCCCAAGCAATGCCATGCGAAGCTAGGGAATAGTGGTGGTAGGGATTAAACAAACCTGTGTAATAAAATCATTCCCAGTACCCAAATGAGAATATCCACCCTGTGAATTTTGATTAAGGAAGCTTCCTGGGAATCCAGGTTGTGTTCCATGTGAAACATAATCAACACCATACCCACCTTGAGATGCCTGCAAGACAAGGTGGCAAAACAATAAAACATGACTACAAGTGAGGAAGAAAATTCAGGCAGGCCAATGCCAGCACTGGTCAGTATGCAGGGCATGGATTACATGCGCATAAAGAAAATCAATCAAGGAACAAGAAAAAATTGAAAGGCAGGTCAAAATTTTTATTTTAACAAATAAAAGTAATCAGAGGCAAAATCTACCTCTTGATTCAGGGTATAAAAGGCCATGCACTCTTTAACATAGTTCAAGAATAAATGCCCAAGAAATCAGTAGCTTAAGAAATTTCACATCTCATTCACTCATTAACTCTAGTCTGGCATATAGCAGCTTGGCAAGTTAACCTATAAGTCAGTAGAGCCAGATTGGAGCAGTCACCAACAGGGTGATGGGATCATGTTTGAGTCAGTCCGTATAGCATAGTGGACTAGTTCCACTTCTGAACTTCACCTCTATTTCTGAGGGGCAGCTAGTCCAGGTTTAAAAAGTAGAATCAACAAGTTCATATAACTCAAGACACCCTCAAGCTATGATTATGCAACCGAATCTGTAAGCAATTTTTTTTTCAAATACAAATTTTCTTTAAAATAGTGCAAGATATTTTAGTAGCCTTGCATTTACATTTATAGTTCAGATATAATTCTTATCAGACCACAAAAAAGCCCACTGATCCACCTTGCCAACCTACTAAGTCCCAAGTTAACTCAACATCACAATAGTCTGGGTGGGATTAAGCAATGAACTGTCACAAGATTTCATAATTAATCACTCCAGGATTATAGACTACAGGAAAAGGACACCCTGAGATCACCAAGCCATTAATTCACATATTTCCTGGAGCATATGGGAACTCTCTCCAAAGACAATAACAATGTTGAGAAGCCTTGAGAAGAAATCAAAATCTGGAAAGAGGATTTCAAGACCACTTAATTGTGTAGTGAATGAGTTATTTTGGCTAGCTAGATGTGTCCAGTTTCGTTTACTCAAGTAGCGAAAAATGATGCAAGATAACCATAACTGATTCAAGTGTACCTGTGTCGAGAAATCTGCAACATTGTATGCAACGTGTGATCCCTGGCTCTTGAAGTCATCGCCAAGGAAGTCCTGACAAAACAAGGAAAATTACAAAATCAGGGAACCAAATTTTTAAATTCAACAAACAGAAATGAAGGCCAGCCCTGAGAATTACCTGAGACATGCCCCCAATGGAAAATCCATCACGAAATGTCTGGCTAAGTCCTTGAACTGGCATCTATTGATGTGACAAAAAAGGATATCAAGTTATTAGTAGCACACCAATGTAAAGTGGAAAACAAATGGTGATGAAACAAGGTGTACCTGGGTCATCAATCCTGTTTGAGATAATGGACCCCCAACAGACGGCTGACTGTTTGGGTTTTCGAGAGCAGGGAAGTTGAAAGCAGAACCAAGACCTCCCATGGACTGCTGCGAACCTTGCTGATGCGAGAGGTGACCACCAATGGGTCCCCCAGCATTACCTCGTCCAGCACCAAAACCCCTAGTTCCAGCCTGAGGAACCTGAGGAACAGCTCCAATGGGACCATGAATGGCACCACGAGTTGGAATTGCATATGGCTGAGAATGAGGACCGCCAGGAAAGGGTGGAAGAGGGATCCTTGACATTGGAAATCCTGCAGGATGCATATTTGGCTTGTGGGTACCATTAGGAGGTCCGAACTGCATGCACGATTGACCTGGAGTTGGTAAAACAAACAAAACTATCAATGACCCAAAATTCATTAAGAATGCTAATGGAATTATCTTCTTTTCTTAATTTTCATCAGCAGCATTAATTGTTAAAACCAAATAGTTTAATCTATGATTCCACTGGGGCTGCTACGTGCATTTTGAGCTCAATCTACTGGTCAAATTTACTGAATAGACATCCATTACAAAGCTAGATTATGATCTGGACTATGGTGTACCTTTATTGCGACTGCCTCTTTTATCGGCATTTGGACTTGAGGAACTGACAGACCCATAGTTCTCATTAGGCACAATCCCAGGACCACCTCCCAAAAAAAGTCTGCGATCATTGTAGATCTGTTTCACAAAGCACATTCACAAAACAAAGGATCTAAGGTGGTTAATAAATATCCCTTCGCTAAGTCTAATAAAGCAAATGGATCAGCTTAGACAGAATCCTGGCACAAACAGAGCAAAAGTGAGCCATCTAAGCTGGTCAGCTGTACAGTGGACAGGCTGTGTGCCAAAAAAGTCACGTTGACTGGATGAATTAAATCATCATAGCAGGCTAAACTAATCATGTTGTGTGATGAATGCAAGCCCTTTGCAGTAGTTAGACGATTGGATCATCAAATCAGAGGAATAATTTGGTAGTAAATGCACTACCAAAGTGAATCAGTACATCCTTTCCATTCAGGTCCCACCTTGATGATTTTGTAAGATGTGACTCAACCATTAATCTTACTATCAATCATTTAGCGAAGACCTCAAAGATCATCTCAATCTAAAGCTCACATTAATCACAGAATTAAAATTAATTTGAGAATGAAGTTCAACCCGTTAAAATTGTTTGACCATTTAGAGGGCCCCATGTTTTTTAAATTAAACATCAGAACCCTCTAAAGTGGTCATCTCATCTATAATATTGTTTGTGCAAGATTTTATAATATTTCAATGCTTGAGTAAATATATCCACGTAAATTTTGAATTTTACACACGTTTGATACTGCACTATCAAAGCGAATTAGTACATCATTTCCATTTTGGGCGTAATCTTGATGATTTTATAAAATCCAACCAAACCATTAATCTTATCATCATCTATTTAGCTAGGGCCTTAAAGATCATCTCAATAAAAATCTTACGTTGATCATAAAATTAAAATCAATTTAAGAATGGATTTCAATTCATTAAAATTGTTTGATCATTGAAAGGAGCCTACATTTAATTAAACATCTAAACCTTCTAAAGTGTTCATCCTATTTATAATTTGATTATAGAGGATTTTATAATATTTCAATTCTTGAGCGAATAGATCTACAAGTGAATTTCAAATTTAACACATTTTTATACCTTTTTAAATGGTGCGTCCCACACAAGATTTTGATTGAAATGATTTTTAATATCTTCATTAAATATGTAATACTAATTATGATAGTTGGAATGGATTGTATAAAATTATCAAGATGGGGCCCAAATTAGAAGATTGTACCAGTTCACTTTGGTAGAGATCCACCACACATCACAAGAGAAATACCAAAAGTTAACACTAGAGAACAAAGATTGCATTGTGTACCTTTTTTGGCTTCTGAAACTGAACCATGCTTTGCTTCAAGTTATTCAAAGGTCCTTCCACCAAACATTCATGTTCCTAAGAACAATATTTAAGGAGAATGGATTAGATACATATCACCAATCAATCACAGAATACAAGCATTTCGAATATGGCCAACCAAGCATCTATGGCTATATTGGCCTGTAAGTTAAACTAACTGCAGCCAAAAGTTCCAGTCATCGGTAGAAGTACTCACTTAACCAAGTAATTAAAAAATCCAGAAAATCTACAATATTTACTCATGACAAAATAGAACTCAGATTACAAATCCAAAAAGGCATTGTCTCTAGTCTTTTTCACCATATATATGGCAAGATGACCACCTAAGTTACCCCGCATTCTTCATTCCAAAATAAAAAGCGCAGATTTGTCAACTTATCCAATATAGGACTCATAACTCCCTATGTTAGTTCAGATTCTTCATCCAAAAAAAGTAGTAGATATTTAACTTATCCAAGAAAAATTTTCACATTATTATGATCAAAGAAAATGAGGCTAGCTTCATAAAGATGTCTTAAAGATAACTTTTTCAACAGTTGATGAAAGGAATGAGCAACCACATAGGGAAGACAGCTACAGATAGCTAATAAGCAAATTACAGCATCTGAAGCCTTCTATGATTAATCATCCTCTTAAAAGCATTTCTATCACAAGAATAATTTACTAATTGATGTTGAACCAGATGTTTTATATCGACCTTTGTCACAGACAATCCAATCGCTCCTGTAGGATTCTCATTTGAATTTTAAGTAGATCTCTGCTTGTGGGAGTCTGCTCCCATTGTCAGCCAACCTAGGAAAAGAGGAGGGTCATATCAGGTTGGGAGGATAAGAGTGGAATTAAGTTGGAGATCATGACGTCCAAATCAGATCCGCACATACACTAGGCGTGCAAGCATAGATATTAGAATTTGTTTATTTGATTTAATTATTTATTTTGATGGATGGTTTAGATTGTATGCTTTATTCTTTTATTTAGGATTTTTATTTATAATTATGTGCAATGTGTTAAGAGTTACATTAGGGTTTTCTTTTGCCTATTTATCTTCTATATATACAGAGGGAGTCAAGTAACAAATTGAGATACTTCACGGATTGATTGATTATTAAAAACAAGTTCTCTTCTAATTGTCTTCTAATCCATATTTCTTTCCTTCTTCCCCTGAGTTCTCCACTTTTCCCCTCTAGAGGGGATCCTTCCTCTTTTTTATAATTTCTTCATTCCCATTCTACGCCAAATTAGGTCACAAGATTCATGAACCTGAACAAATTAGATAGGAATAAGAAGCTCGGATGATGGGGATTCAGTATAAAATACAAAGGGTTTCATCTGGTTGGCTGCAAGTGCCAAATGTTAGCCACAGGCTTTCCCAGAGAATCAACACAGAAACCCTAGCTTAACAGCAATATACGCTCCATGATAGCATACAATGGCAGGATTTCATGCAGCTGGCCCCCATCAGTTTGGAAAGCTTAGATAACGATGATATTATGATGATTAAAATAAAATATTTTTATTAGCACATAATTATCTGCATAGACTAGATATTAAGGATATGTTTTTTATTAAAAAAAACTCTAAAAGGTTACCTTGTAATGTGTCAACAAACTGTTCCATAATGGCTGTTTGCTCAAGACCTTAGGATTTCCCAAGATAACAATGCCATAACGAGCTCGGGTTAGCGCCACATTAAGCCTCCGTGGATCATTCAAGAATCCAATGCCCTGCAGAATAAGACAAATTCAAAGAGGTTTGTCAATAAAGCATAACAAAAAAGACAAAAGTACAAATAATGATGCAAGGCATAATGCCCCATGAATGGCACAAGGACTCCATTACATAAATGCTAAAAGCACATTCATATTTGATTCAAATCAGGTTGTCAACTAAGGAAAACTATGATCTGTCACATAATTGAGTTAGGCTGTGCCGCCGTGGGCCTCGTCATCTAAATGCAATGAAAAAAAAAATCAGCTAGACAATGTTGCTGGGAATGCAAAACAGCAATTGGGTTGGCTTGATTTTCTCATCATGGAAGGGGGCCTGCGGGCATGCTTAGTTTGAGCAAAGTTGGCAAAATGAATGCAGGAAATTAAAAGCAATCCAGCACATAGTTCAGTCAGTAAGATTATGTCTATATGAATGTCAGTAAGATTATGTCTATATGAATGTCTTCCACTGGGTTCAACGCCTAGCAGTGCTACTTGCCTTCCAAACCCCAAAAAAGTTTAAAAAGCAAAATGCAAGGAAAAATGATTAATTAAGGTAAAATATTGCATTGAAGAAATCATAACACCAATCCTACATATAAAGCAAAATTATTAAAAGTGTTTGTCAATGCAGAAAAGGCTTAAAAATGCATTCACCGATACAAAATGCCTCTTTGATAAATTAACCAGCTGGACGACAGTTTTTTGTCTCTTTCACTAGCCCATGCCTGTAATTCCTATAATTTAATTAGTAAAGACATGGGATCATGTGCTTGAATGAAGAATCAGTACACTACACACATTCAGAAGCATCAGAAGACACCAAGAGCATGATGAGAGACTTTGAAGTTGAAATTGCTGTATCAAAATGATTGTGGTGGCCCACTGATGATATCCCAAAATTGGTTATTCAATTTCAAATTCAATGACATAAGAGAGGGCAGCAAGATGAGAATATCAAAAATTTAATTTGTTCCTCTCTAATTTACTAATTTGCAATGACTTCATATCTTCCAAAATTTATAGCAATTATAATTGAGCTTATAGTCCCAACAAATACACTTAAGAAACTATTCATTCTGGAATCGCACCTGATGCTCATTGCTACGAACACAAGATAAAATTATGTAATCTTTCTCTCTTCCCTGGAAAGAATCCACACTTGCAACCTACAGTTATAGCAGCCAGGTTTCAGATACAACCAACAATAAACAAGCAGTAAATGATAATTTCCAGCAACTGTTGAGAGGATAACCTCAATTTCCTTGTAAAGTTGCTGTCTGAGAGCACCATTTCTTGACATATAGTTTACAATATAAGCCCTCTGTCCCTCATATGGAGTAATAACTCCAATCTGTATAAATTTATAGATGAAAATTGTTATAGGTGCAGAACATATCAAAATACAGATAGAATCTAGTAAAGGCAAAAATAATCATGGCAAGGGACAGCACCTGACTAGGTATAACACCACTCCTCAAGAATGTAGTTACAATCTTTTCGACATTAGCAGCTTCTGTTCTATTTAGGTAGGATGTTCCACTTGCACTTATCTCCTCTTGTCCCATCTAGTGAGCACATTGCATAACCAATGAACACTTGGAGAAAGGTGAAAAAATCAGAGAAGATCTGAAAACTAGTTTCAAACATACCTGAACATAAAAGAACATTGGACGATTTGGCACAGGCCAAGGGAAATCAATTCCAGATGATTGCCTTTCATTTATTGTCACTCCATTCTGAAGTGTACCCTCATAGAAGCTATTAGAAGGAAACTCTGACAAGGAAGGATGCATGCGATATTGAACCTGCAATTTGAAGAAGCGGTAAAATGGACGGAGGGGTATAACATACCGAAATCAAGGTGATAAGATCCATAAAAGAACTATTTATCTTCTTAGGAACCAAAAACCTGCAAGCATCTGCCAGTGCAGAATGCTATCATTATTGTTTTAAATTTGAGGTTGGAAATTAGCTCTTCTCACCAGTATCAATAAAAACATTGGCATATAGGAGCTAACTTTGACAATAGAAATTATCCCACCTAGCAGTGAAGTAGTTTATGATGAAGCTGTTGATGATGATTTACAGTTATATGTACACCATGTAAGTTAGTG
>JAYJMB010000007.1:234117-252172 GCA_036873735.1 Pouteria campechiana
CCACCTAGCAGTGAAGTAGTTTATGATGAAGCTGTTGATGATGATTTACAGTTATATGTACACCATGTAAGTTAGTGTTGGCGCTTAAAAATGGTCAGCAAGCATAACAATTTGTACTCATTAGCTTTCATATAAGCAGGAGTAACATCATCCATTTATTTAATGTCTATGATATGACAAAAAAAAGCAACAATGAGATCATCATGATGTGACATCAAAGGATATTTAAACATCAGAAGTACATACTACACTAAGAATGGAAGTTCCTGCTGCATAAGCCCTCTTTAACAAACCCAAGATAACAAGTGCACATGAAACCAAGAAAACTCATCATCTCTGTGATAATTTTTATTAAAAAAATGCAATTATGTAACAGACATCACAAAACCATGAAAGGTGTGTTTGGGTAAACATTAAATGGCCATGTAAATGCAATACAAGTGTAAACAATAAACTAATATAACATTTACTTACCCCTCCTACCCTCAAACTATTTTCCTTATCATTACCTATATTTCTCATCATCACCCCCAATCTATTTTCTTGATTCACCTTATGACAAACATCATCATATTTTGTTGATATCATTTCCATTTCCTTCAACATTTCCCACCACCCAAACACACCCAATTTGCACATTGTTAGCAATCAGATGGTTTGTATGAGCCTGATTATAAAAAGAGGTGGGCTGCAAACACATAACAATGAAAGCAGAATGCTCCATGAGGCCTACAAGTCTTACAAGAAAATGAAATCCCTTCATTAGCTTCTACAATCAAAATTGCACCTTAACTATAAAGAACATGTAATGGTTCAGAACCATTTCCATTGCATAATGGCCATTATATAAAGTATCTTAACAACACAGACAAACCCGGCAGCAGCTTGTTCAAGAACTCACATATAGACTAGCAATTAGAAGGCTCAATGTCATAGCAGAAACAATATTCCACCAAGATCATCACCTGCAGCCTGAATGGCTTCACACCAAGGAGCACAAGGCGCTCAAAAAGAGACTGGGCAAGACCCGCTCGGGCTGCCTTCTTGCACATAATCACTGGACCAAGCTGGCAATGGTCTCCAACAAGAACAACCTGATTAAGTATTAAAAGATGTTGGTATTAGCAATCATTTAATAAAATAAAATCATGCAGCTTTTAGGCAGGAACAGGAATTGAAATTTCAGACATTTAAAATATGTATTCATTCATGGCTACAAGGCTGAGATTAAACTCAACATCCAAGAAATAATTTTATAATGTAAATATGAAATTTTACTTGCGAGTCATGAGTTTTTCATTGCAGTAATAATACTTTCATATATGAATACACCTTCATAATTTCTTTAATTTATAATTTAATCTCAAATTTGACGAAAATAGAAATTAACACCCTGCATTATCCATCTCCTCACTCTCATCAATTCTGCATGCATCACACATATCAATACTAATTTCATTAGCAACTACCTGTTTCACTCCAAGAACCAAAGGAATAAGGCACTCTGGTTCTGTTGCCTGCGTAGACTCATCAATAAGAACCTGGAAAAATAAATGGACAAAGTTTCACATTGATCTGCATGGAAGATAAACAGCTTGTATAATATATTTCACCAACTGCCTATTAACCTGGCGAAACCTAAAATTTGCCAATCTTGGATCTCCAGCACCAACACATGTGCAACAAATAACATCAGCACTCTGAGATATCTCCCTTTCAGTTGCCCGTTTCAATGCTTTGTACTTCTTTTCATCACTGCTAGACAACTCTCCTGAAAAAGCATACAAAAAACTTTTAAATATGAAGAGCAAAAAAAATGCCTAAAACAGTCATAAATAACAGTCTTCCTTTGCTTGCTGGATAAGCCAGTGGAACAGTAAACCAGTGGGTCCATTAAATACATAATAAGCCCTCTTCTACACTTCTAGTACGTCTCAATCAAATGCGTTCAACAGGTGTGGAGCTCATGATATGTTGGGATATCTCATTTCATGCATGCCCTAGATGTCACATAGGGCTGGAAAACATATGGAAACGGATCACTAATCATGATCTCCTGTTTAGGATTCCAAATCGCACAACAAATAAAGAGTATGATAATCATACTAGTATCCTTGGTAACGTACTTACATAACAACAAAACTTCTGTAAGTTAAAACATGATTTTATTTCTGGTTTAACATTATCAACCTTAAATGATGAAAGTTCACATTATTAGCTTTCAGTGATGAGATTTAATTATTACACTTCAAAAAAATGAAGTTAAATTCCAGATAGGCTCTAGCATTTTCATGGCTATCCATGTTGATAGGCATTTATTATAAAAATATGTCATAATCACAGGCATATAAATAAGAGAGCATCAGGTAGAGAACCTAGCTCTGCCTGACCAACAGAGCCAGATGTAAAAGTGGGACTATATTAAACTCTCGTTTCTAACTTATAGCCTTTAAAAAAACAGCCATTGGTTTTGTATTTAAGCCAAAATGATCAACATGTAAGGCAGTAGGGATAGGATCTAAACCATAAAAAAGGAGACATAGAATTTCTATTTTTAATCAAACCCATAAATTGGGTCTATTTTAATCTCAAGAAAATGTAATAATATAATGCTCGTGTGGGTTTATTTCAAAATAGGTACTTTGGCACTTTTTAGGCTCTTGCAGCCCACATAAATGACTGATGTTACTGATTTTTCTATGACGACATTGAATTTAAAATGTAAGTGAATGTTTTGGATTTTAAGAATGATAGAGAACACACTTTTATACTTGGCTCCAATAATAAAATGAAGCCTCCTAAAATACCTAATCCTCTCTCTCCATGATGGTTCGGAATATTAGCATCATGCACTGTGTCGATTGGCTGAAAAATATATATATATATATATAATATGGTGTATCCATATTGCTATCGGTAGCATATCAACCTGTGTCAGCTCACATCAGCATTTTTTAAAGTTAAAATTATGACAAATAGCAAGAAAAATGAAAAAGATGAGATCCACAGTGATGTGTTCTGCATGTGTAGTTGATTGTGTATCAATCTATTCTTACTAAAAATGATTGTTATCTACCAATCTGATTTGAATAAATTACTAATGATTATATAAAATTTTCATTATATAAATACAGTACATGCTTTAAAGTTATATTACCTGCCATTTATTATTATCCAAAAGCCAATAAATAAATCAGTATATACTCTTATCCAATAAATCACTTTATTTTCATGAACAATCTTATCATCAGCCATTTAACTTCACACATTAAATAGAAATTGAGCAATATCATATCACAAAGTTAGATTTAAAACAAATCATATATAAACAAAATAAACAAACATTAGAAGTTGATGTGAGTTGTTAAGAGAATTTGTACGCTTGTTCACACACATTGCTTTGTAAAGGTGAGTATCCACTACTTAATTAATTAGTGGCGAACAGTACTGAAGTAATTAATTAGCTAGTAAAAATGTGAGTTAAGAGAATGTCAGTAATCAGTTGTATATGAAAAAAAGGTACCAAACAACACCTTGTTCATCTTTAAGTTGTTGAAGTTTGTGAAGTTCACTCTTTTCGGATGTATCAAGATGTCGAACCTACATGATATGTTAACACACTGCTTTGTTAGCAAAAAACTGACAATATGTACTAATAGGCCTGCCTTTCAGATCAAACAAGAAGAACAAAAAACGACATACCTGGTAGTGCAGTGTTAAATGCTCAACAGGAGAGCTTACAGCTTCCCTAGACTTGGCACAAAGCCTGACAACCTGAAACACATCCAAGCAGAATAAATAATAAACAATGCTTGGATATTATTGACATTGATAGCAATCTATTAAAAACAAGCTTAAACATTTTCTTATCCAAAAGCCCTTTTAGTAATAAAAGATTACCTTTTGAAGAGGAAAGAACAACTTATATGAAGCATATTCACAAAAACCAACACATTCAATTGCTAAAACATACTGCAGAACTGCCATTAAATGCCAACCAGAAAAGCATCAATGACTAATGTTCAGGACAAACTTCCTGTTGCATTTGAGTATAAAAATTACAGAACTGAACCCCAAAACTGCCTATGAATATTTGCCATAACTATGGCGAGGCAGAGCCCGTGTGTGTGTGTGTGTGAGAGAGAGAGAGAGAGAGGGAGGGAGCGGGAGAGAGAGAGAGGGAGAGGGAGAGAGAGAGAGAGAGAGAGAGAGAGAGAGAGAGAGAGGCCTCATATGGACCATAGGTCAACTCTAGCCAAATATAAAAGTTGGTCTAATCCAACACACTTAAGCCAGTCAAAGCATATGGTGGGAGGATACAAATTTATAGGTGGTTTTGGTCTTCTTTTTTTTCCTTTGTTCTCTTTTCATTTCTTTTTTTCCTTTTGAGTTTTCATAAACTACTACCTAAATAAGCATCACATTGAGAGTATGCCCGTTGAAAAAGTTTTCTCAAAGATTGGATCCAGTGCCCTTAACATGTTGTCACTGAAAACCAAGTTTCGATGGAATCGTCATTTCTGTTTTTTTTTTTTCAGTCTCCACCTTGCTTTATTTCCTCAATGTCTAAATGACCTTTCCTTTTTCCTCTCCAAAACCCTGTACCTAAGCCCCATAAACACAGCCTTCCATGTGGACCCTAGCCCACATAGTGTTTAAATTCAGATAAAATGGCAGACTGCACTATCTACCTTCAATATTCTATATGTTGGATGCATTGTCTCTGACACTGCACCATTTTACAACATGAAATTCTTAAGAAGATCTTCCTCCAACTGATCTTCTAACAACTTTTGTCTCAAGGTCTCTGGTTCAATTAGGATTGAATAGTCAGTATCAGTATTTAGGAATGAATGGCAAGCAGAAAATTTTGGCATCTACAATAAGTCCATTCCAACCGTCATGGCACTCCACCCTTAGTAGCATCAATTCAAGATTCCTCCATCTTCTTCTTCTTCTTCTTCTTTTTTCCCAAGAGTCTGCAACATTATAGACACGGCACAAGTCTCAAGGCATCCACACTCAAATTTCTGAGGCCCTTTTTGGTAATGAGGGACAGTGGATGAAATCCCTTTTCCTCCTGATCCCACTCCCTTATAATTAATGTGATATTTACTTCCACTCGCACCCAACAAACCTTTTTTTTTAATCATCGCTGACTCATATTTCCATCTCAAAAGCTGATCTATTATGCTTTTCTTCACTTTATTTCCAATAATTACTCCCCACCCTATCACATAACACATAATTTTTCAGCATTTCTAGAGTTCATATTTTACTCCTCTTTTCTTCCATTACTCCTGATTCCCAAATAGACCTTAGAATAAAAAGATAAAAAGAAATTCCAATATTGAAACTTTCTCAACCTTGGAGGTCCAAGATTTTATCCATAGGACCACTAATTTACATTAGAAAAATAGAGGATGCCAATTTTTTAGCACTTCGTTGGTCTAAAAGTCATTTGAGGTTCCAACTATGAGGAATTAACCCACCGTAAAGGCCCTAAACCTAGATGTGCATGAGTTAACACTCTTGGATCTGCCCCCAGTTATGAAATAATTAGATGATTCCACTATTTTTGGATGGTCAATGTCGCTCCAAACCTCTCACCATTGGATTTGACAACTTCAAACAGACTTGATAAAATAAGTTTGTTTTTCCATGAACATCTATCAAAAGTATCAAATCACTTCAGGTTCCTATCAGCAAAACTTTTTAAATGAGTTTGCATCCAAATTGGGCTTTGATGATCATTTGGAGAAGCAGGTAAGTTTCTTGTTTGGCTTTCTAGTATAATCATCTGTAAATTTATGTCTGCATGTTAGGGAATAGGGATGCAGCCATGAAATTTTTCAAAACCTGAGCCAATCCAAATAGAGAATAAAGATTTCCTCTGTAAGGCTACTTATTAACTGCAGGCAATTCTCAAGAACTTCTACTGTTTCATTTCCTTAGTAACGAAAGTATAGCATATGAAAGAATCCTCTCCTCAGTTTTACCTCTCGAGGTTAGAGACCCATAAATTAACGTTTATCTCAAGTGAATTGTTCCTGACTGATAAACCAACTTGTCTCAAAATCATAAATGGGCCAAACAGAAAGGAAACACAGCAAAAGAATATAGTTTTCAACAACTATCAAGAGAAACATGGTGATCTTAGTGTAACAGCATAATAATACCTTTCCAAAGATGATAAACAATTTCAACAACATAAATCCCTTTTCCAAAGGAAGTAGGTCCCCATTCCCTCACAATTATAATAACACTTAAAAATGCCTCACCTTTAAGCCAGTTGCACTTATCTTCTCAGCAAGCTGATCAACCGCCACGTTACTAGGAGCACAAACCAGAACCTGGAAAGTAATGGAGTCTCAGAAATGATGGCTCCAAAATCAACCAAAAATAGATAAATCAATCAAAACTTCAAATGACGAAATAGAATCGGTGATTACCTGCCCTTGGCCTTGTTTGGCCATATGATAAACAATGGCTGCTGAAGTGACAGTCTTTCCAGTTCCAGGGGGACCCTGTATTAAACTGATGGGCTTCTGAAGGACACTCTTCACAGCAAAAACCTAAATGTACAAATAATGGTATCAATGATCATCAAAAGCTTCATTTTATAAGAAAGCAACTAAAATAAAAGCTTAAAAAACAACTGCAGTGATAAACAAGTCTTAACAGATTATTTTTTACAGGCATAGTACTCAGAAGTATGGATAAATTGTTTAATTATGCTTGTTGACAGACAATTTTTTTGTAACTTCCTACGAAACTTACATTTGAAAGGGAAAGAATACTGAATATACCAGACTCTGTAAGTATGGATCTTGCAGATGATGTTGACTCCCAAGATCTTAATATTTTTTTTGTATGATGACAAAAATAAGAATATTTTCAAGAATTTATGATGGGGATTGGGTGAGAAATCACCTAAAAATTAGTGCCCATGCTAAATTAAGGCTCACAAGCTCCTTTAGTTTGCATGACACCTTAGATTGGTTAAAAAAATCTCTTGTACTTTTTTTCTTTTCTTCTACTTCCCTTCCCTTCTTTGAAGATCAACTAGAAACCTCAGAATAATAAAGCCAAATGACCGATCATCATTTCCAGTTATCTCCTTTTTCCCGTCATGGAATTTGGTGCAAGAGAAGGTGTTGAGCATTTTAATTTTTACAATTTCCCCTATACCTGTTTGTTAAAAATATCACTGCAACACAGTGTATAAGTAAATCTTCAAATTGACAAAAAGAATACGATGGAAAAATTAACCATTTGTTCCTTAGATGGTACAACCAAGTTGTACATGTAAAGATTCCTCTGTCAACCAATGGATAAAACCTCCACCCATTTTGAGTGTTTTATTGGCAAATTTGTGCATAATCATGGGAAGTAAATTCAAGCTGCATATATGCAGTTCACTAACAACATTTATTGATGAAATGCCTATACAATGAAGGCAAGCATCCAAAATGACCATGTCCTAGCGGGCATAAACATGTCATTCAATAAAACATACTTGGGATGCATTTAATTCTGGAAGGCCTGGTGCACCAAAACGGCGAGGCAATGTATTACGGACCACCTGAAGCTCAACTTCATGACCTAACAAATGATGGTATATGTACCTGCACAAGGGAATAAATGTTTTTCAACAGGAACATTTACTTCCAACAACCAAACAATGACATTGGAGAACTTCCATAGCTAGTTTACGTAATAAGACTAGGATTTTATTGTCCAAAGGATAAGTCCTTAAATTAACTATTTGGATTTTGATAACAAATGAAATGAATTCAAAAATGTGCAAATGACATACCCCTCATGAAGAAATGCATATCTTTATAAAAAGCATTACATATCTAATAATCATAGAACAATATCAATTGTCAAACTCTACCTTCCCTGACCCCAATATAACCATTCCCTGTTAAGCTGTATTCCATAACAAATTCAAATAATACTTTACCAACTCAGCAAGCCAGATGGTAGGGGTGCAACTTGGGTTAATCAGAATCGGGTTGAGGTTAACCCAACCCTAATTTTAAAACCTCAACCCTAACCCAAATTCGGTTAGTCAGGTTCGGGTTGAATTCAGGTTCATCATTCTCCACGACGCATAAGGAAAATGACATCATAATCTCCACCCAATAAGCTTCCATCTCTCTGATCACTACCATCCATATACACATTTTGAAAGTACACAACTCTTAGCTAATATGATCTTCAGATTCAGATGAATATCATGCATGGCATGCAAAATTAAGCAAGCGCACATCAAATCAATGATCTGAATCAATGAATAACAGAGCCAATTTCTATCGACAAAATCAACACGCAGCAGAACCCTACAATTCAACATTGATCTGGCTTATAGAAAAGAAAAGAATTCACAGAGCAATCGAAAGATCAAGAAGCATCTACTCCGACCATCAATCATGAGCAACCCACACGTCAGAACTACAGATCCAACAGACGAATTCAAAGGCAGTAGAAATTCAGGCAGATCGAGGAAAAAGCAGATAAGAATTTCACCAGAGTGTCAGCAGCAGCAGCAGAGGAAATGAGTTTCAATTTCCTGTATCTGGTTCTGTCAGTGGTGCAGCTTGGGTTGGGTCATCGACAACACAGTCTCCTATCACTGGATGGAAGGTAGATGCAAACAGGATGGGAAGTTTGGCAGCAAGGCAGCAGAGGAAATGGGTTTCCTGTTTCCTATTTTCAGCTCTAGCAAGACAGGTTGCCAATTACAGAGTCGGAGAACGAGAAGACAGATGGAGAAGATGAGAGTCATGAGATGCGGGATCTAAGGCGTTTGTTATATGAGAAAGATAGAAATCACCACCACAGGAGGGGTTTCCGGACCTTGGGGGTGTAGCAGGGTCAGTAGCAATAGTCGCTGGTGAAATTTGGCAGCAGCAGCAACTTCCAAAATGTGTTTGGGTGAGTCGGCAGTAGAGGAAATGGGATTGCCCGTTTCTGCCTCTGTCCAGGGTGACAGCAGTGAGGTGCTTCACTGGAATAAAATTACCTCGCCAGATGTAAGGGAGCTGTCTTCTTCTTCGACAGGATGGCTTGGGAAACAGCAGCGATGGCAGAGAGATTGTGTGAGGAGCTGCGGCGGCGGTAACTGTAATGGGTGTGGACTGTCGTATCTTTTAGGGTAATTGGAAGATGCAATTTGGGCAGGATTCGCGTTGGGTTGCTCTCAACCCAAAAACAAGCCAGATTGGATTTCTGGCGGGTTAAACCCAAATTGGAAAACCCGATATCTATAATATGTGGATACAACACACCCCCAACCACCACCATCACCATCACCACCAAAAAAGGGCAGGTTCAGTCAAGCAAGTTCGGGGCAACCCGACCCAAGCTGCACCCCTACCAGAATGATCACAAGGTGCATTACTGGATTGCGTTTGAAATTATCAGTTTGACTCAGGATTGACTTCTCCAATTCCTGAACAGTGTTTCTGGAGCAAGTCATTGAAGTCTTAAAAGTATACTTATGGAATTAATGAAAAGAAGCTCACTTTCATGTTACAGTTCTACAAATGAGTTCGTTAACTTATTCCATGTTAAAAACCTTTACTGACAATATTTTAACATTTATGACTAGCAGAATTTGTCATCTCCACCACATGAAGACAAATAAATGGCTCATAAAGGAAATAGTGTGGAACTATGTTTGTAAAACATCTTTCTCAGCTAGAAATGTGTACCTATTATCAACATGTTTGTATGATGGACAAGAATTGGGGTGAAAACACAGGCCTTGAACTGTGAGGTGGCAAAGCTAGAATCAGGAAAAAATGCATTCAACAGAGCAATAGAAGATGCATCATATGCACCGGTGTGTGATCAAACAAGAGAATTTATGTAGCTGACCCTAAATAGTTTGGATAAGGCTTTTGATGATAACGACAATGCTGATGATGGAGAGCTAGCTGCTTCAGGATGAGCTCTTAGGGAAGGTGTGGGGAGGGAATGGAAAGGCAGGGTTCATAAACCCAGTCAAATGATCTAAAATTCTGACAATGATGCTGGTGACAACTGTCAGTGGCAACAAAACACAACATACAGCAATGTAATATACACAAAAAACATTCTGGTAGCACCTAAGAAGAAAAAAACAGCAAACATCCTGGTAGCACCTGCGAAGAAAAAATCAGTCCCTCTATTCTAAGATAGGATCAAATTTTGCATGAAATCAATGCCAATAAAAAAATTAAAAAGAAAAAAAAACTGCTCCATGCAAATGAAAACAAGCACCCACCCACTGACACTGGTTTCATCTACTGCAAATGTCTTCATTGCTGCCTGCATTCGGTCAAAGCTTGTGCTCTTCCAAACAAAGTCAACACTAAAACCATGGTTCACATCAACAGGCACTCCCTGGAAATAATCGGCAGTCAGCACTGGAGCAGGATAGAACAATAAAAATAGATGTGCCACCAAGAGAAAGTAAAATAAGCTCTACCTGACTGGCACGAAGCTCAAGAGCAACCTCCTCTTGTGCAGTTAGCTTGATCTAAAACCACAAATCAATTAAGCAGAGATGTTGAATGAATGTAAATGGATGAAATAAAAAGCAAAAGAAAAACTACTGATCCCATATGAACAGAGAGATCCCTAGATATCTGATGCATGAAATCCAGCTTCTTTTCCAACAAACATTGATTTCTAAAGAATAAAGCATACCACATGGCCCACAGACTGCCAGGCAGGATGAGTTGCATCCCCAGGATAACGAAGCCGCAGCTCATCTCCTGGAACAAGACGTAATTCATTGTCTTCCTACAGGCAGGGAAAAAATGATTTTAAGTAACATGAAAGCTCCAAGGCAAAAGAAATAATGAAACAGATGTTATACATAGATAATTACAAGAGGTGAAATTGATCAGTTCAATCACCTTTGGAAAGACAAAATATGCAATTCTTTTCTTGTTCAAACCAATATCCCATCGTAGTGTCACGTTGTCCTTGCTTTGAGACTCTTTCATCATCTGAACAATGGAAAAAGAAAGAAGAAAAAACAAACACATAACTCACACCTTTAAGCTTGTTGCAGCAATAATGTCATTACAGATGCAGTAAATGATAACATCAATCAACAAAAAATGAAGAAGAAAATAAGATCAGAAAGGACCTTATCATAATCAGCTTCAAGCTTAATCAGTGGTGCAAATACATTTTGATACTGCAAGAGGAACAGAATGATCAAGGGAAATCATTAAATAAAACCAGAGATCAAGGGAAATTACCATTGCAGCTTCTTATAAACTCACAAGTGGACACAGGGAAAAAAAATAATGTTCCTATAGAACATGCTAGCTATTAAGCAAAATCAGGCACCTGATAAGCATCTTCATACTTCAATGCTACAGGCTGAGGCTCTTCATCTACACCAGGCTTCTTAAGATCTTCCAAAGAAGCATCAGGATTGGTCTTCCATAGTTCCTCCACCTTATTTATTTGTTGAGCACTGATTTGGCGTGCTCTCAACTGCTCCTGCTCAGATGGGACCTGGAAAACAGCAGTGTTTCATTACTCAAAATGATATTAAATAAGAATCCCAGATAACTAAAATGAGTTAAGAAAAACAATGAAACTGTATCGGCAAGTGTACCTTGACAAGCCACTGCAAGAAACATCTATCATCGATAAGAGGGCACCATTGACTTAGGTCCCAATTCATATCCTTTAGAGCATTGACACTCAAACAAGGTTCTCTGCACAAAAGGACAACAACACTCTCTGTCTTTGCAGAGATGAAACCAAGAAGGAAAACATTACGGCAGCCACAGTTATAACATTCAAGAATCGTTTCTCCCAATGGGCTGTCTTTATGAAGGCAAACTTCCTTGTGTTTTGCCCGAACCTAAAAACATTCAACAGGTCAGATGAGCCATTAAACATTATGTAAACATGCAGATAACACAAGTTACTGATAAAACAAAAGGATAAGCAATAGGCCTTTAAAATTATTGTCACTGTCATGGCAATCAGCCTAGTAATGGCAATCTGACTCCCTATCCTCTGAAATCCATAATGTTATGGGGACCATCCCAGCCCCAAAATAGTGTTCAATATTCCCACTATGTTAGGCCTGTTCCATAAACCTTTTCTGCATACAATGACATAATATCAAATAACAACTTTTAAATCTACCACACCAGATAAAATAAAATTTCTTTTAAACACCATGCAGCAGTATCATGACACATCTAGGGCAAAAACCCAAGAACAGGAAAATGTTCAAGCAATGAACCATCAGTTCAGCACTTTACATAATCAGAATGACATTAAGAGATAAGTAATTGCAGCAAAGAATTAAACTAAAAGAAGATTCACAATTCGCATCATTGGTGAAATAAATGGGGGACTCTGCTCAATAGTCAGAGTGGCTGCTACATGCATGTACATGCACCCACAAACAAACAAACATGCACACAGAAAAGGCTTCCTTCTGATTTCAGAGGTCTCCAGAAGCTTGCTAATGTCATTTTGTGAAGGCATCAGTTCAGTTCAGTAAATCCAAATGTGAATCAGTGCCTAGTCAACCATTACCCTTAAATAGACCTGGTAAGAATTCTTAACCATAAGGCACGCATCTTCAAAGGCTATTAACAAGTTGATAACTCAGCTCCTCAAAAGAAGATAAATGAAAAGACAAAGAAAAGCTTCTTAACCCACAAATCCATTCTTCAATGTCATCAAAGCAACTTTGCAACTGGAAAAGTTATCTACACCATAGCAGAAAGAACAATTCTCTGCAATATGGATCTTGATCCTAGTTAGCCCAGGTAAAGAAACAGATTGTGGATTGAAACAGTGCAGACAGAAGATAACCGACTTGAAAATACACAATGCATGAAAATATGTGTAATAATGAACACACTGAAGAGCAAACCTTAGAAAGGGACAGGTTTGTAATGAAACAAGCTAGAAACACACCAAAGTAAATTTCAATATATATTAATTTCATTACTGTATTGACTATGTAATCCAGAGAACTTCTTCAGGTATCCAATGCACATAGCAATTACAATGAAGTGACCATCTAAATCTCCAAGTGGCAGTCCCACCCAAAAGGTTCCTAAATTTACCATATTATCTAGGCAAAATAAACTGAAAAAGAAAAAGGCAGATGAAATTAAATCATCGACTGAATCAAACTCAAACTAGAGTGACCCATTTTGCATAAAAAATGGGTTCAGGTGCTGTTTCCAAGATGCATAATCACTGCTATTGTTTGACTCTTATCTTAAACATAGGCCAGTTCTTTAGTCTTACTTCCATTTCTCTGTCTCTCTATTTTTCTTCTTTTAATGATGACATCATTAAAAGATGCTATGACACATGTTACAACTACATTGAAGCTTTAGTCCAGCGGTGGTTATGCAAAAGAGGTCAACAATCAAGTTGAATCAGATAGCACATCCTGATTCCTGACAATATGAATCCTCAGTCAACCAGGTGTACATCAAAGTTAAATGACAGGTAACTCAATTTTAAACCTGGCAATTCTGAAGTCAATCATGAAACAAGGGGATCCAATGTTCCCGCAGAATAAGCTGCCACCCTTTTGACACTCCATGAGTAGCAAGGAAAAAATAACACAAAAGTTTTTTTCGAATTAAGCACAGATGCTAAAGAGCATGATGGTATCATCTTAAATGTTTCTTCTCAACTAAATGGAACTAGTTGCAAGAATCTTGTCACGCTGTTCCACTCTCCTGAAAATATGCATTCCTATGACCATGTTTCCTTAAGGCATTTCTAAATTACCACCAGGCCAGTCTCAAGAATCCTGTCAGGCCATTCCATTATCTTGCAAATACGCATACTTACGACCTTGTTTTCTTGAGGCATTTCTAAATTACCACCAGGCTAGTTGCAATAATCCTGTCATGCCATGCCAGTATCTCGGAAATATGCATCCTTATGACCATTTTTCCGTAAGGCGTTTCTAAATTACCACATTGCGTTTGGTTTGCCTTGCATGTGTGTAGACTACCCAAGCTTAATTTCCTTCTCCCACAACCTATTGCTGCTACCCTCAAATGTAGTAAAATGCTTGCATTTCTATGGTTATCCTTCTCGGTGACGCCACTAATCAAAACCTTATTCCGAATTTTATTCTTCGCGCAAGGGCTAGGAAGTAAAAGAGGGAGATAGGAAAACTGAACCAATAAAGAGGAATAACCAGGCCTCTCATAGATTAAAACATCAGAGAGAGAGAGAGAGAGAGCGCCGCGGTGGTTGTTGTTGAAGGTTCCAACAACGTACCAGGTGGTTGACGATGTGCGAGCCTGAAGTATTTCCCCGCGAGTTACAAAACCACTTGCGGCAAGAAGGCACATTGCACCGCACAACGCAGGCCGGATTCTGCACCCCGCAATACCGGCAGGCATGCTCGGTGAGATCGCCCTTCCCGTACTCGAAATTCTCGTCCTCGGCCGTCTCTTCAAAGTTCAAATTGCCCATCCCGGTGGCTAGAGCATCCACTGCAGCCTGGTTGCTGCTGCTGCCGCCCCCGCTACCTCCAGCGCCGCGGCCTTTCGACGAGCTTCCCGGGGCAGAGGAGATAGCCCCGGCGTCCGCTTGCAGATCAGCTGCGGCAGAATCGGTGGGGTCGGAAACGGCATCCTGAGACGGAGTCCAGACCGAGGACCTAATTGGCTGCGAGAGCTCTCGGAATTCAGGGTAATCAAAATCGTCTCCCTGGGTGTTGAATTCAAGAAAGGTGTAGGCGTCTCCGCCCGTGTCGGGCTGCGATGCCGTCTCGTAGAGATTAGGAACAACCGTCTGGGACGCCATGAAATCAAAACCCTAAGATTAGGGTTTTTGTTCTCTAACAAAGGAAGGTAATGGTGGATGTTAGGGTTAGGGTTTCGAAATGGAGAGTTGGGAGGTGGTAAAGAAGAAGAAAAGAGGAGAGGAGAGGGGAAGACAAAAAGTCCTTTCGTGTCCCTCCTGCCGATTTAGCCTGACTTCACCGACTTTAGGTGAATTTATTTACTCGAGCTATTTAACAGGGCCCGCACATGTAATTGTGGGCCCCTTCGTCAGCATGCATGCGGGGGCCCATTCGTTAGCTCATTCTGCGTGTATAGCGTGGGCTGGAAACGTATCGATCCATGCCGTCTAGCGGCGATTGCGGGCGCGGATTTCAGAGCTCGGAAGAGTCCGTGGAGACCCCTGGATGAGATGGTTCGTAAACCCGTCCATCAAAATTCGATGTTTTATTCGATTATGTTCTCAAAATTATTACGCTCCAAGGTGAAAAATTAAAATTAAAAATTATTCTTGTTGGATAGTCATGTTAAAGACTTTCATATCTCTCATGCACATCAGCATGACATTAAGAATGTTTTAAAATTATTTGGATAAAAATAACACCACAAATAATTTTAAATACATGAAAATGTTACAATTAATTAATGGAATCCTAAATAAAAATTTTATTCAATTTTTTAGGGTATTAATTTTTAAAAATACTAGATTAATTTTTTGTTTTCAAATATTCTATTATTCAACTTTTGGAAGCTCAATTATGTTTACTGTTTAATTTTTATTATTTAATTTAGTCGTGTTAATTTTATCTATTGCTACTAAAACTATTGAGAGGATATCTTCGAACATAAATATAGTGAAAAATGATTGTAAAAAGAATTGGGTGAATATTATTTATTAAAATAGATACATACATACATACATATAATAACATTAATAATCAATAGGTTATGTGGTGCTTCCAAGAAATGAAAATTCATAAAAAAAAATGGTAAAAGTCCATGTTTTTAAATCAAGTGCTGTAGACCAATTGAGAAAATAATTTTACGCTAATGTGTTATTGAAGATATTTTCAAAGATTAATATCATGATAGGGTATAATCAAAAGTGTTCTAAAATGTTTAATATTTCAGAATATAGGTTTAAAGTATAAATTTTCACTCCAAACCAAATATAGTTTTAAACAAATTGGGTTCGGTTTGGGTTAAAATTTTGGACTATTTTTTGAATTTATATGCCCATGATTAAATCTTTGTTGAGACAGTGTTACTAATAATATAAGCATGTGCACATACTTTTGAAGTAATATCGAAAGCAATCTAATTAGTGTTTTATTAAGCCATTCATAAATTATCAATAGCTTTGTGGAAGCTTCTTATACAGCACATTTGAGTTTTAATAATTAAGAGTAAAAAGATTGCTATGTATTTACGTAATATCATTCAGAGTATTTGTTATAAAGTGGATTAAAAATGAGACGAAATTGCCGAATGCTTCAACCCAACCCAATCTTATTTTAAAATAAAGATAGATTTGACCATAATCTTCTTAACTCCAAGTTCAAACATCTTTTCTAACCCCTAACCAAATTGAAGTTGGGTTGTTATGAATGCAACCCACTCCGGGCTGAACATATGTTGACAAACACGATACTGCAGGCTTACACCATGTGCTATTTGTGGATGTGAGGCCTGGGTTGCCAGTCGGTCTCGGATTAAATTTTAATTTGGTTGGGTTGGGATCGAAGATTCTCAAGCTACATTTTTTGGGGGATGGATTAATGTTTGTTTAGCTTAGGATTAAGGTTAGATTAATGGGTTATGATGATTTGAAAACGTGGCTAACCGATTGGGTTGGATCATTGGATTGGCTAGATGAAATGCTCGAGTCCTTCCAGCTGCTAAACATACTTAACGAATATTTTCGAGGCTCTAATGCCATTTGATGCTAAAAACTCTAATACATTACTTAAGGGCTTAAACATTCTTTTACTATATCCTTAATTCAAATCACATGAACATACTTAGGTATTTGAAATGGTTACAAGGTACTTGTAATATTCCTAGAAGATTGTCCCCTAAATTCGGGTTTTCACCTCCCTATGTTTTCTTGGGACGTTTGGATAAGCTACACTTAAAGCTATTGTGCTGTGCAAGTCCCAGCAGTACAACTTGCACAACATAATACTTAGCCAACTTGAGGTCACGCAAGGTCATAATGTTATCTTTCACTCGAAAGCATTTTAGCTGAACATAGATGAACCAAGTTACGTTGTTTCATGGTAATCTACGACCAAATAATACAGTGATCCACTTGATATAAGTGTTTAAACCCTGTTTTGAAAACTTTCAAAAGTCAAGAGTTAAATGGACCACAAGATATAAATATTAATTCGATGATGAAATCCCAACATTAAATTTCACATCAATCCATTGGATACACAAATAGAATAAAATTTTCATTTCATTTCATCTATAGTAGACAAACAATTTAAAATTCAAATGCCCTACGTCATGGGCTACATACAGAGTCAGTGGTTTTGGATTTTCTCACAGTTTTCAATCGCTAAAATAAGCAAACTTGACAGATAAAGTTATTTAACATCTTTATCATCGCATGAAATGAAACAACGGTGCATAATGAATGGATTAGAGTTTTTGGCAATAAAGTGAGCTCGCATAATTGGACTTAGCAATCTCCCACTATTGCTAGAAGTTGGGATTTTCTAGTGGACAAGGCATGGGCTTAGCCACACTTTTCATCCTACTACCATAAGCTAAACAAAGATTTGTACTAACCCAAGCGTTCACTTAATCAAGTGAATATTTTAAATCGAAGCCCCACGTATCATCAACCAACAGCTGTGTACACTCAGGTTGGAGTTAATGCACCTCAAATATTAGCCTGATGCTACCAGCCTGGGTTGGAATAATGTTCTTAAGGGGCCTAGGACCAATGTCGAGCCTTCCATTCAACT
The DNA here is from genome assembly GCA_036873735.1 of Pouteria campechiana. Taxonomy (NCBI): domain Eukaryota; kingdom Viridiplantae; phylum Streptophyta; class Magnoliopsida; order Ericales; family Sapotaceae; genus Pouteria; species Pouteria campechiana. The sequence goes on from JAYJMB010000007.1 coordinate 251,894, forward strand.
GTCATTGTTCACCTGCATAATTAATTTCTTTATTTTTCAATATATAGGGACTTAGATTGAAATTAAAAGTTGTTGAGGGTCAACAACATTGATTGTATTGTGTTTTTTCCATCGATCTTGCTAGTTGGAATTTCACTTGCAGAGCTTTCAGACCCATATAAGTTCACCTACAAAACTTTTGGAGCCCACTTAAGGAATCTCATTCTGTCAATCTTCTCAGAGCTGTCAAGCTGGAGGCAAGATCTACTAGGCTGTACTCTAGAGCATCTTACACATAAC
>JAYJMB010000007.1:252272-263760 GCA_036873735.1 Pouteria campechiana
TAGTGCCATGATATTAATCAACATTGTATATGGAAACAATAGTAGTAGATGAAATCAACTATAAAAGTGAATTAGTTAATCCCAGGAGGCAAATAAAAAGAAGGGAAAAGAAAAATATAGGATGCTATCAACCATAAAATAAATAAAAAATAATAATTAAAAACAAATAACTATAATAAGTAAGAGAATTATCATGACATGCATATGTTAAATTAATGCCTTGAAAATTCTGTTTCCTTTCAATGGAACAAAATGATACTTGATATACATAGGCTATAGTAATTGAAAACATAAACAAATGACAAGTAAAAGTCATAGTTTATTATCGCGATAGTTATTCATAGAGAGGAATGTTGTGACATGAACCCTAGAATATAACATATTTTCATGTGCTTTCGAACTATAGTTGTCCATGCTGGGATAATTCCTTTTATGAAAATTATTATATAAATCTCAGGATCATTTATATTGTATCATCAAGAATTAATAAATACATAAGCGGAAGTATACCTTAATCCATAATAGTTGATTGCTGTTTAAAGTTGTGCAGTTGACCTTCTAGATCAACACGTGTTCCTTTAAGAGAACCCTTTGACTTTTATTTGAGTTTTCTCTCTAATGATGAGATGCCAAAAAGAATGAAAATAACACATGTGTAACCTAGGGACCATGACCACTATATATAAATAACTCATGCGTATTTACGCATTATCTTTTGGTATTTCTATTTTAGTATATTATAAAAATAGAAATTACCCTTAAGTCTCTACACATTAAAGGCCCACATTCTATTGGATACATTAAAGCCCAAAGTACCTGATCACTTTAAATAGGCTTAACCTTATATGACAGTCCATAATACATAATTAATCACATATAAGCCCAATGTTGGATTTATGAACTAATAATCTTCCACTTTAGCTATATGTGTAACCTTATAATCATGTATTGCAAAGATAATTGTGTGAGCTCAACTTTGCTATCATTACCGAAATATATTTATAACCAACCCGGTCAATTAATCATACCAACATAAGATCAAAGTGGCTTTCATTGTATTTATCATAATTCGACCTATCTATGGTCACATATGTCGATAAACCTAAATGACATAAATCATTATGTGGATGCATAGCATGAAATGACCTATTTTTAACTGATCCACCTTAAATCTTATTGAGATCAAACTGTACCAAAAAATCAGAATGTAAATAGCCAAAACTTTATTTCTATAGAAAATAACCTTAAAATCCATAAAATGAAATAACGAAAAAATATTTATATCAGAAAAGCATCTAAAATTGCAAACTCTCACTAAAACTGATTATCCTTAATAGACAAGAGACCTATACGAGCAGTGTGCTCGTGAAACACTTTGGGTGAACTATTTATTTTGAACCTTTTCTTTAACAACTAGAAAATAAATGTCTATAAACTTTGATTTCGTTGGGCTCCTGTTATTGTTGGAATATAAAATTGTGGACTTATTGTCATAAAATAACTTGAGTGGCTTTTCAATGTCATCCACCATGTGCAGCCCTGTGACAAAATTCTACAACCATATTACCTGATTGGATGCCTCATAACACACTATGAACTCTGCCGCTATGGTAGAAGAGGCTACAAAAGACTATTTAACACTATTCTAAGAAATAGCACCCCCAGCTAGCAAGTAGATATAGCCCAATGTAGATTTCAAACTATCTTGGCATCCACCATGATCGGAGTCAGTACACCCAATGATCTCAAGTTGATCCGACCTCTGATATGTGAACATGTAGTCCTTTTTTCCTCTAATACTGTAAGACCCATTTAGCTCTCTAATACTGTAAGACCCATTTAGCTCTCTAATACTGTAAGACCCATTTAGCTGCTTTCCAATGGTCTATTCCTACATTACTTAAATATTTGCCAAACATCCCAGTGATGTATGCAATATCCAAACGTGTACAAACTTGAACATATATCAAACTCCCTACTGTTGATGCAGAAGGAATTTTCTGTATTTCATTTTTTTCAAAATCATTCTTAAGGCACTGTTTGAGACTAAACTTGTTTCCTTTAGCCATAGGGATATCACCTAACTTACAATCCTACATACTATATTTTTTAAGAACCTTTTTGATATAGGCCTTTTGTGATAATTTAAGAATACCCCGGGAGCGATTTCGATGTATCTGAATCCCTAATACAAAAGAGGCGTCACCAAGATCTTTCATCTCAAAATTCTTATATAGAAATCTCTTGGTTTTGTGCAATAAGCCTATATCATTGTTGGCAAGGAAAATATCATCGACATATAAAATCAGAAAAATATAATTGCTCCCACATAACTTATAGTATACACAATCATCGACCAAATTTATCACAAAACCAAATGAGATGATCACTTGATGAAACTTAAAATACCATTGCTAAAATGCTTGCTTGAGCGCATAGATAGATTTCTTGAGTTTGCAAATCACATTCTTGGGATCTCTAGGTATAAAGTTTTCTAGTTGCACCATACAAATCGTTTCATCAATATTACCATTTAGAAGTGCTATCTTTACATCCATCTAATGTAATATAAGATCGAAATGCGCCATTAATGCTATCATAGTCTTGAAAGAGTCTTTCGAGGAAACTGGAGAGAAAATTTCTTTATAGTTGATGTCTTCTTTCTATGTAAAGCCCTTTGTAACAAGACAAGCCTTATACCTTTTCACATTGCCTTTCGAATCCCTCTTGGTCTTAAATATCCATTTGCAATAAATGAGTTTCGTACCTTTTTGCAATGGAACAAGATCCCACACGTCATTATCCTTCATGGACTTAATCTCCTCATTCATGACATCAATCCACTTTTGAGAATTAAAACTTTCGATGGCTTGACAAAAGTTGATCGGATCATCTTTCATCACTCTATCATCAACCTCATGTTCTTAGAGAAATACAATGTAATCATCTGGTACTGCACTTCTCCTTTCTTTAGTAGATTTTCTTAATGGTTTAGGTTTTGGAGGTGACAGAGTTTGCCCTTTTTGAATAATTTCTTGATTGGGAGGTTCCCCAACATTGTCTTGATCTACTATGTCTTGAATAGAGTCATGAATAGGATCATGATCAATGCCAATAACACTTATTGGAATATCAACGTATTTCTTCTCAAAGATAAAGTCTCTAACCACATCTCCTCCCGCAAACTCGACATACTCAAAGAACCAAGCATTTCCCAATTCAAAAATTGACTTAGTCGTGGGATCATAAAACTTGAATCTTTGGATCTTTCAGAATATCCAATCAAATAGCAACTCACTATCCTTAAGTCCAGTTTTTTTTCATTGGGCCTATAAGGCCTTGCCTCAGTTGGACATTCTCAAACATGTAAGTGTTTCAAACTGGGTTTCTTGCCTATCCAAAGCTCATAAGGGGTTTTGGAAGTTGCTTTAGTTGGAACTCTGTTAAGGATATAAGCTACAATTTTAAGTGCTTCTCCATAGAGTGATTCTAGTAAAGTAGAATAAGAAATCATACTCCTCACTATGTCCTTAAGCGTTCTGTTTTGTCTTTCAGCAACACCATTTATAATGGGCGAACTCGGCATAGTGTACTGTGAGACGATATGGTATTCCTCTAGGAATTTAGCAAACGATTATGGATGTTGTTCACTTGAACTATCATATCTACCATAGTATTCACCATCACGGTTAGATCTGATGCTTTTGATGCTTTTGCTAAGTTAGTTCTCAACTTCAGCCTTATAATTTTTGAATACGTCCAACGACTATGACTTTTCATGAATGAGATATATGTAACCATATTTGAAAAATTCATCTATGAACATTATAAAATATTGCTGACCATTCCAAGCAGCTAAAGGGAATAACCTACAAATATCCATATGTACAAGTTTTAATATGTCCAACATCTTGTTGGCTTCAAATTTTCTTTTATTCGTTTGTTTATCCTTTATATAGTTAATACAAATATCAAAATCTGTGAAATCTAAGGGATCTAGAATTTCATCTAACATAAGTCTCTATTCTCCATCTAGAGATATGACCTAATCTTTTGTGCCATCACACAGTTGAATTCTCATGGGTTAATTTTCTTTTTACACCTAGTGTATTCAATTGCAGGGATTCATTAAATGAAGCAACTGTATCAATTAAGTAAAGATTATCATAACCTGATAAAGGACTAGAACCAATCAATTTTGAATCACGAAGTAAACTAAATTTTTGATTTCCAAATGAATAAGAATAACCAGATTTGTCAAAAGCAGAAATAGAAATCAAGTTTCATCTAAAAGACGGTATAATAAATATCTTATTAAGATTCAAATAATATCTAGTCATTAACAATAATTTAAAATTTTCAATTACCTCAACTTGAACTGTCTTGTCATCGCCCACATAGATATATCTTTCACCGTTATTTGGCTTACGACAACTTAGGCAACCTTACTTAGATACACTGATGTGAGCTATTGCACTAGAATCTATCCACCATGTGTGTCTAGGTACCAAAATTAAATTAACCTCAGAGCAAACCAAATTACGAAGCATACCCCTTTAGCAAGCCATACGTGATAATTAGTACACTGGTTCTTTTTATATGCTTTAGTTCTATAAAAGAAACAACTATTGTCTTTCGGTTCATCCAGTTTCTTTTATTGTTTATTTTGAGGTGCCATATATACAGCTTCCTTATCTGATTTATACCTCATTGAATTGATGTTGACAGTAATATTGATAGGAATCATAGCTAAATAGAGAATAAAAAATAAGCTCATATAATAAATTCAAATAAAGGTAAACTCTCATTTCAAGATACCAAGCACTCCATCAATATTTTATCTTTGGACAAAATATTAACTTGTAAGTGATATCTTAGTGTAATAATCAAACATTAACAATAAGAACATATCGAAAAATAAATCTTCCTTTGGGCCAATTTATTAATCACATGTAAAACTAAATAATCATTATGCATTTGTCACTACAAATGCACATACAATTCTGTTAAATGTCAACCTTTTTTTGGGCCGGTCATTATTCACATAAGTTACTAATACACAATCTTTTGTATTTTAAAATAAATTAATTTTCATAATAGAGGTTACTTTGACGACATGTTGTTTCAATTAACTCATCTCAAAATATATACACAATTATACCAATATTTGAATTTAAAATTGCACCTAAGAAAAATTTTCTTAAAAGATTTTCTAAAAAATAACTATATAAATAATAAATCTATAAACCTTAAGAATCACATGATAATAGGGAATCTAAATATTTTATGATTGATTTAGTTAACCAAATCAAGTGTTTAAGGGACAAAATTTAAGCCATTTAAATCTATTCACATAAAATCTGAAAATACAGTCATATTTTGCAAAATCTGAACCATCCAATGAATCCAGAATATCAAAAAATAAAATTGACTATTGATTCATCAAAATCTGATATCAAATGACCCTAAAATCACACTTTTAAATCTGGTCATCTGTTTAAAAATTCTGCTTAGGGTTTTCTTAGAGACTGTTCTTGCCTTCTTCCACGGCCAGCAGCCATGGTTATCGAACCAGAGAAAGGGAAAACCCATCTGCCCCAAGTTGCCACCATTCACGGCCCTTCTCGGCATCACCCATCGTCTCCAGCCTCTAGCTATTGCCATCTGCCATCACTGACCGCCGTCCTCACCTAACCCCGGTATTTGTCGTTGCCATCAACTTCGTCCGTCACTGATCATAGTCGCTGGCTGGACGAGATGCATTGGCAGCGTCCATTCGGTTTGGTCAGTTGGCTAGATCCAATCGGCCTGGCTTCCCCATCTAAATCTGACACAATCAGATATTTTTAGAATTCATGATTTTGATTTGGGTAGCCTAAATCGGATGGTGTATTACTCTAATTGGCAACATCAATCCGAACGAATTTGATTTCCTTTGGGTAGGCTGACGTTGGTGGGTGTGGACGAAGACGATGGGGATGGCTAGGGTTTTTGACAAGCGGTTCTTGAATGGACGCATCAAGTTTGTAGTAATGTGCAAACGGTTTAATGTTTTTAAAAAATTGAAATCTGAATTTTGGCATACAAAATCCAGATTTTGATTTCCTCTAATCGATTTTATCAATAATCTAGTAACAAGAAATCTGATTTTCTTTAATCTTAATAATTCAATATGAAAAGGCTTTGATACCACTTGTTGGGATAATTTCTTTTGTGAAAACCATCACTTAAATCTCAGAATCATTTATATTGTATCATCAATAATTAATAAACACATAAGCAAAAGCATACTTGAATCCATAATGGTTGATTGCTGTTTAAAATCATGCGATTGACCTTCTAGATCAACAAATGCTCCCTTAAGAGAACCTTTTGGCTTTTCTCTGAGTTTTCTCTCTAGTGATGGAATGCCAGAAAGAATAGAAATAATACACGTGTAACCCAGAGACTATGACCACTATATATAGATAACTTATGCGTATTTACGCATTATCTTTTGGTCCATCGTAAAAATAGAAATTACCTTTAAGTCTTTATGCATGAAAGACCCACACCCTATCAGATACATTAAAGCCCAAATTACTCAAACCTTAATAAATCACTTTGAATGAGCTTAACCTTATATGACAGTCCATAACACATAATTATTCACATATAAGTCCAATATGGAATTTATGATCCAACAGTCCATTCTCATCTTATCACTGAGATTCTAACCTCTGGTGAGGTGAGAATATATTACATATATACATACATATATCATTGCAATGGAACTAGAAATGAAAATTTCTATTTCCTTTCCATTCAAATAATCTATTGATTGTCCTAACATGAGAAGTAGAATACCTGGTGTGTTTATATAAATGAAATTGAGAGGGAAATAAAAATAGGAATTACTTTATATAGCCTGTTAAATAGAAAAATAAATATGAGTCAATTATCTTATATAATATCAAAAAATTATTTTAAAAAATAATGTTATGTTTTAAGCAACGACTTCAAGGAAATTACACATTAATTGATGATCTTTAATATAGACAGAAGCAATTAACTATTTGGGTACTCTACACTTGATATCTATCAATTTTCCAAAGGCACTCGCACCCCTCTTCAATTCTACTTTTATTTGTGAAATTATAAATTGCCTTGTCCTAAAGTTTTACTAGGTTAGAACATGCTCTGTAAAATTCTTTCCCTTTATTTTTGCATTACCATAATGATTTTAGCAAAATCCTAATCAATGAACTTATTTAAAACACTTATGTGATTAATAATTCAAAATCCATCTCAATATAAGGTTTGTCTAATAACGAGATTAACATTATTCAAGAGTAAATATGGGTCCATTAAATAATTTTTTGCTTATTTGTGAAACCCAAAAATATGTGATCAGACATCTGTACCTTTTATAGCCTTCTTTTCACATTGAAGAATAATTATACTAAATATTATAGCATTTTCATATTCATATAAATTAATAAAAATGATTCTCTATTTTTATATAGGATTTTATATTAAGATATAGCCTACAAAGAGATTTAATTGTAATGATTTGCAAAGCTTCTTGAAAGATGCTGATGCCAAGCAACTAATCGATGATAGAGTGAAGAACTGGGTGCATGATGTCCTGCATGTTGCATGTGATGCTGAGGACGCCATGGACACCTTCGCTTGCGCGACTGCGCCCTTAAGGCAAGGAGGATTTGCAGCCAAATTGAAGAGGTGTTATATATATATATATTCTATGAATTGAAATCTCTTCACAATTTGAGCACGAAGATTGAAAGCATAAATGTTAGGGTCGATGCAATCGCTAGAAGGAGGCGAACCTATGACATTCAAAGCATTACCCAAAGAGAAGCCGCAAGCTCTACTAGTCAGAGGCTCAAAGAACTTAGGGCCTGTTTGGCCTAGCGGTGTTTTTTAAGCGTTTACAGGAAGCGCGTTTGCACGTAGAACTTTTGGAAAAGCTCCAAATCAGAGCTTTCGTGTAAAAGCCATATTCCGGCTTTTACCATTTGAAAAGCGCATTTTCATATTTCAGCCAAACACTGTAGAATCGCGTTTTGGCTGCAAAAAGCGCATTTACACTCCCAAAACGCCAGGCCAAACAGGCCCTTAGGCTGTCATCTCCCGATGTTCAGGAACCAGATTTCATTGGCTTTCAAGAAGAACCGAAGTCATTGATAGAGCATTTGGTGAATGGTGAGAAGCGGCGTTGTGTTGTATCTCTAGTTGGTATGGGTGGTCTTGGCAAGACCACTCCTGCCAAGGAAGCCTACAACACAATAAAGAATCATTGGCAAGACCACTCTTGCCAAGGAAGCCTACAATCATGACACAATAAAGAATCATTTGACTACTTGTGCATGGGTTTCTGTTTCACGACAATATTCTGTGAGAGAAGTTTCTGTTTCACAGCAATATTCTTTGAGAGAACTTCCTCTAGCCATTGAAAAGCAGTGCTCAGTATCCTTTGCGGAGCGACTGGATCGTATAACTACCCACGAACTAAGAAGGAAAGTTTTTTTTTGGGGTATTTGGGACAAAGAAGATATTTTATAGTGCTCAACAATTTGTCGAAAATGAAGCATGGGATGATTTGCAGGCTGCATTATGAAAGAAATGAAAGTAGAATCCTGCAATGCACGTGCAATAAATACTTAGCTCGATATGCAAATTATCAAAACCAGCCACATGAACTACGTTTCTTAGAAGATGACGAAAGTTAGCAACTCTTCTGCAAGAAAGCATTTCTAGGACAAGAAATTAACTGCCCTCCTCATCTAGAGGAGACAACAAAAGAAATCGTAAACAAGTCTGAAGGTCTACCTCTGGCTATTGTTGTAATGGGAGGGCTTCTATCAAGGAAAGCACATTCAGAATGACAGAAAGTCCTTAAGAGCATTCGCTGGTAATTTACAGAAAATTAAGAGGCAATTTCTAAAATATTATCTCTGAGCTGTGACGATCTTCCCTACAGCTTGAAATCGTGTTTCCTCCACTTGGGTATTTTTTCGGAAGATGCTGAGATACACGCTAATATATTGATCCAGATGTGGGCTGCAGAAGTTTCTACAGGGGAAAGGAGATGAGACACTGGAGGAAGTAGGGGAAGATATTCTAATGGAACTGATTGCACGGAGTATGATCCATGTGGCAGAAAGAAGTATAAGCAGGCTCATTCAAAGTTGCCATATCCACGATCTTTTGTGGGACCTTACAATATCAAAAGCTAAGGAAGATGGGTTTCTTGAGGTTAGTGCTTCCGGTTCATGTAAAGGACGGTGAGTGACAGCTCATGAGCATGTAGGGAGCTACACTGACTTAAAACCCTCTGCGTCTCATCTTCGATGTGTGTTTCTCTCTGAAAGAGACTTCGTGTTGAAGAGTTGGCAAGAGAAGAACTGGCTCACTTGAGGTACCTATGTTGCTGAACTGTGCCCATGAAAGCCTAGAATGAGATTGATAAAACATACATACACAATTTTACTTCACGAAGAGATTGAGGAAGCATTAGATTTATGAGATTACATGAAAAATATTTTGAATGATTTTCAATTCATGTGTATATGCATAATTTGTCTAGCATATTCTTGATTGTCTAAGAGAGATTATCTTGAATGTCTCATGTGATATGATTGTTGTTTTTTTCGAGGATAATTAAAGGATAAGTTTGGGGGTAATTAATAAGCTCATAATTTATCATATTTTAATACCTAAATTCATATATTTTGGATCTTCATTTGAATTAATTTTATTGGCTTTTAATCATATTTGATTAAATATTACACTCAATGGAGTTAAATTGTGTTTCAGGCATTAAAATATGTCAAAAATGAGCATTTTAATGGATTTGAAGGGAAAGATCATATGGATGAAGATGGAAGTTGTATTTTAAGTTGTTCAAAAGCAAAATAAGGTGGACAACACTTGAATGCTGCGGGATTAAAATTGGATACTATGACATCTGAAACATTGCAAAGAAAATCTTTTTGCAGAGTTGAGTGTTAGCGTCGCTTTGAAGCCACATTTTTGGTATATCAGAAGATGGATTCAAAAAACGTGTTCAATATAGAAGTTTTATCTTTTCAAGTTATCTATCCAAACAAATTAAGAATTACAGGAATTTGATATCAAACATGCAATTTATGGATAAAACATTAAAATTGCCTCGGACTTTAGTCCAGCTTCAGATGTGCAGAAAATGGTTTCACTTGTAGTCAAATTTTGAAATAGATAGGGGATGATTTAGAAAATATTACTAACATAAAAGTTATAGTCATTGGAATTATCTTTCAAATGCATCAAGAATTAAGTGATTCTAAGATCATATGAGAACTTTGTGATCGAAATACTTAATCTATGTCTCGTAAAATATTTAACAGGAAGAGGACAGAAAGTGAGCGTTTTGGATGGCATACAACATCTGGATGTCACGCCATCCCATTCTGATGTCGTGACATCCACATACGCAACCTTTTTCTAGATTTTTTGCAATTGAGGTTGAATTTGTTATAAGAGGGCTAAACCTTAACAATGGAGTATAAAAATGATGAAAACCATGTCTTTAGGGGATTTTGCAAGGGTTAGAAGCTTGGAAATAGAGAAAGAGATTGCAACACACACAATTGAAGGGGGATTTCTCCTATAAAGAAGAAAAACTGAGAATAGAGGAGAAAGGGACCGAGCATAATGCGGAGAAGATTTTTGTTTGATATTTTCTTATTCTTTTTCAGTTATTGATTAATCATGTTTAAGGTAATATGTATGATTTTCTTTGATTATATTGTGAGTCAAACACCTTGTTCTAGGGGTATAATGTAGCCAGATTATACATAAGCAATCAAAGGCATAATCCAACATAAATCAAATATACAAGATTTATGTGGAAAACCCTTTAACCCTGAAGGAAAAACTAGATAAGAGATATAATCAATCCACTTTCAAATCATGTTACGGAGATATACCAAAGATGTTTCATATATATCTCATGTAATGCCTTACATATATCCCCAAATTAATATACAGTGATAACCCCCTCTATCATTATTATATAGGAAAAATCCCAGAATATACATAATGACTCCTTTGTTTCAACTCTAGAATTTCTCCATTGAATTTCTAACTGAAACCCTATTATATAGTTATCTTAATGGACTTTCCTACATAGATTTCCCTAAGTGCATCAGGCTCACTAGACTTTATAAAATATAAGACACAAAAAACTAACAAAATTTAAATATTAAATGATCGATTCATTTGATTGCCAACAAATTTGTTCGGTGTCCGAAAAATAGGTACGTAAGGAGTTAGACATGGAAGGAGTTATCTTGAATCCCTAATGATTTCAATGGCGAAGAATTCACATTTAGTGGGCCTATATTTGAAGGTGTTAAGTTTCCATGCATTTTGTAGGAGTGTTATATTTTTAGATGCTTTGCCAAAAATATAAAAGCAACAAAAAAATCTCTTCTAATTAACATGA